>CM055095.1:12920529-13195439 GCA_029204225.1 Diphasiastrum complanatum | reverse complement strand
CAAAGGATGGAGCTGCTTACATCCTACACTCTCTAATCTCTCGGAAATCATCAGCAACATACAATAGCAAGATTAAGCAAATGCAAAAACACAAAAAACGTGAGAGAGAGAGAGAGAGAGAGAGAGAGAGAGAGAGAGAGAGGAGAGGAAGCAAGGATGTTCGTTGTAAATCTCGACATTCCTCCTCCAATTGAACATGGAATTATGTTACCTAAGGGTGCCTTTTTATGGATGGGGAAGGCCCTTGCCCCTTTCTCCTATCGGTTAATTACAATGGCAAGGATCTAATCCAAGCCATTTAAACTAACACAAAATGAATCTAGTGGTTCTAAGAAAGCACAAGGGCACTTCACATGATTCATGTGAGTTCAGTTATGATCCAAAATCTCAGGTGTTGAATCAATGAAGCATAAAAGACAGCAAATAGACCAAGCCCTACAAGCAATAGACAAGATAATAGGTTCTCCCAAGAAGAGCCCAAGCAATACCAATCAATAATCTGAAAAATGAGTATACAAATGCCCCTATAAATACCCTACCAATGAACCCTAAAATAGGAATTCAAAAGTAAAGGGAGGCAAAATGTGGAGGGAAAATAGTGCGCCCTCCTACGGGCCCCCACTCCACATATAACCATATAATAAGGGCCCAAGGCCAGTCAATGTCATTAAAAAGGACTTAGTGCGGGTCATAAGCATATAAAAAGGCTCTGGGGCCTGTACATGACTAATATAAAATGCGTAACCAGAAATATACATAACTAACAGTAAATGTAAAGAGGCCTGCAGAATATATGCAGAGTAGCCCAGTAGGCCTGTATCCTGTAGTCCGTAACTCTCCTTGGCTATAAAGATCATTGCCCCCAATGTAGGCAAACTAAGATAAGAACCTGTGCCAGAGAAAAATACTGCATAAGATATCCCATCTGAGAAAGGAACATCAAGAGAAGCCGGAGCATCCCGAGAAGCAACGGTAGCTGCAAGTGATCGAGCCTGATCAGCCAAGATAGGGGTATGATAAACAACATCAATGGGCTCCCAAGTAGCCTCCTCAATAGGACGACCATCCCACTGGACCAAAAACTGAACCTGCCGATGGCGACGACTATGCAATAAGCGCACCTGTAAAATAGCAGCTGGCAGGAATGGAAAAAGCTCTGGATCTGTAGGAAATCCTTCACATATTGCATGATGATCATCCTGCAATGCCGGTAACCCTATTACATCATCCTCAATAGCAGCACGTAATAAACTGACATGAAAGATATCACAAGCCCGAGTAGCAGCAGGTAACTCAAGACGATATGTATTTGGACAAGAATCTGAAAAGGCCCATAATAGCACGGCGCAAGCTTCTCAGTAGAAGCAAGACCCTATACAAAACGATGGCGAGCAAAGCGTAACCGGAGAAAACTGAATATGTTGTAAATGAGTAGCAGCTCTAGTAATAATCTCCCGAGCACTCGAAAGATAAGATGAAATACTAACAGGTGCGTCATCTGGAGGAGCAGGTATACCGGGTAGAACTGGTGAGTATCCATGAGCAAGTTGGAAAGGAGAAACACCTGTGCTGGAACTAACAGAACTGTTATAACTATACTCAGCCAAACATAAATGCTGATCCCAATTACGACCAGAAGGAGAAACATAATGTCGTAAATAATCCTCCAATACCCGGTTAATAACCTCAGACTGACCATCCGCAGAAGAATGATAAGTAGTGCCCATAAGTATTTTAGCATCCAAGATACGCATAAGCTCTGTCCAAAAACCTGATGTAAACTTGGCATAGATCGTGGGAGACGATGTAAGCGAAAAATCTCAGAAATAAATATACGACCACACTGCTCTGCTGTAATAGTACGTCTGACTGTATGAAATGAGCTTGTTTAGAAAACCTATCAACTACCACCAAACAAGAGTCATGACCACGCTGAGTACGGGGAAGACCTAAAATGAAGTCCATGGATATATTAGTCCACTGGCGGGAAGGAATAGGTCAACTTTGAAGGAGACCGCCAGGTTTTTCACGAGAATACTTGTTACGAAGGCAAAAATCACAACTATGAATAAGGTGGGAAAGCTCACGCTTCATGGAAGGCCAATAAAAATGTTCTTTCAAACGGAACAAGGACTTCTGAAAACCAAAATGGCCACCAACAGGAGAGGAATGGGCATCAAGAAGGAGCTGTGGACGTATGTCAAGAGTGCTGGGAATACATAACGAACCATAGTGAAACAAACGATGATTAACAATGGAATAAACTTGGTGAGGGTGAGAGGAAGGATGAGAGGCAGACGACATAACATCACGAAAGTCTGGACATGTGGCATAAGCCTGAGGAAGATCATCATACCAAGAGTGGGGAGACGTAACAAGACTGTAAGTAAGAGTAGGTAAACGAGACAAAGCATCAACAACAGCATTACTTTTACCAGGCTTATAATGAATATCAAAATGAAAGGACTGTAAAAACTGAAGCCAACGGTACTGACGATCACTAAGATCCTTTTGTGTGTACAAATAACGAAGTGACTAGTGATCAGTAAAAACATCAAACGGAACACGATACAGATAATGACGCCACTTCTTTAAAGCAAAAATGATAGCAAGCAACTCTTTTTCATGAGTGGAATAGCGCTGCTCATACGAACGAAGACGACGGGATGCATATGCAATAACACACTTACGCTGACGTAACTGTGGAACTAGCATCAGTCTCAACAGCAAAACGCTGGGAAAAATCTGGAAGACATAAAACAGGGGCAGTGGTAAGCTTGACCTTCAGAGTATCAAAAGCTGACTGGCATGCGGGAGTCCAAGCAAACGAAGTTTCCTTTTTCAACAGAGCATGCAAAGGAGATGCAAGAGTGGCAAAATGAGCAACTGGTTTACGAAGATGGATAGCAAGATCAAGAAACATACAAACATCATGAACGTCAACAGGCACAGGCCATGAAAGAATAGAACGGACCTTACGAGGGTCGAGACAAACAGTACCATTAGTAACAAAGAAGCCCAAAAACTCGATTTGTACAACAACAAAAGAATATTTAGAACGTTTAGCATACAGATGATGAGTAACTAACAAAACAAAAACAGAACGAACGTGCTGAACATGAAGAGAGAGAGAGTGGTGCTATAAATGAGGATATCGTCAAAATAAACAATGACACACTTTCCAAGCAGAGGACGAAAGATGTTATTCATGACATTCTGAAAAGTGGGCGGGCCATTGGTAACACCAAAAGGAAGGACACGAAACTCATACAGACCAAAGTGGGTACGGAAAGCTGTCTTGTGCTCATCAGGAGGATGCATCGGAACGGAGGTCAAGTTTAGAAAAGATCTTGGCTTGGCCTAACTGGTCAAACAGGTCATCCATATGAGGGATAGGGTACTGATTATGGATAGTAAGTTTATTTAAAGCACGATAATCTATACATAGACGTTTAGTACCATCCTTCTTATCAACAAGTAAAACAGGAGCACCAAAAGGACTGTGGCTAGTGCTCAACAATAGGCATACAAAAAGGAGGACGAGAAGGAGGTGATGCAGAGGAAACAAGGTCTATATGGTGGTTGACATCTCGTAAAGGTGGTAATTGAGTCGGCTCTCTAAAAACATGCTCAAATTCACGCAACAGTTCAGAAAATACCTGTGGCAAAGGTGGTGCATCCGCAATAAGCTGAACTGGCCAAACAGAAAGAATAGCCGCACAGTGGGCCTTCGGGAGGCCCGTATGAACTGCTTCCCGGAAATAAGCTGATAGTCCTTCCGAGAATCAATACCGGAAAATATATGCTGAGTACCATCATGAGAGAATGTCAATGTCTGCTGCTGGAGGTCTACTGTAACCGCACCAAGGGATGCAAACCAATCAGCACCGAGGATAAGATCGTACTGTGTAAGTGGAATAATATGAAATTCTACCTGACCAAGGAAGTCTCCAATCCGATATGAAAGCTGCTGATACATCTGCGTGCTAGGAAAAGAGTGTGCGCTGGCAACCTCAACATGCAAGGGATGAGGCGTAGTGACTGGCATAGCATGAATGCGTGTAGTAATATGACTGCTGAGAAACGAGTGAGTGCTACCCGTGTCAACAAGGGCAATAAACTCACGACCAGTGATACGTACGCGAAGACGGATATGGCGTGGACCCGGCTTACCGGCCCAAGTAGCATAAGCAAGCTGAGCATGGCATACAACTAGATCAGGGGGATCAGGAACAGGCTCAGTGGGTGTGGCAAACTGATCAACAGGTGGGTCATCATCAAGAATATGAAGGCATATGGCAGAATCAGGACTATCATCAAGTGTGTCAGCATCATGGAAATAGACGGCAGTAGCAGTGGCAGGCTGTCGGCAATCACGGGCGATATGATCAGGACTCTTACAGTTGAAACATAAGCGCTTCTCACGGATCTCAGACATCTCAGGCTGTGAGTAGCGACGAACAAAAATAGGACGAGGAGAAAAAGGAGGACGTGGTGCAGAAGGAAGAGCGGACGAAGGTGAACTGACGGATGTGGGACTAGCAGAGGATGGAGAGGAAAAAATAGGACGTGTGAAAGGACGCGAAGGATGAGAAACAGAGGAAGAGATGGGAGAGTACTTGTGCTGCAGTGCGGTAGCAAGGGGGATGGCGTGAGAAAGAGTGAGTGGAAAAAAAGAAGAAACATCATACCTGAGTGCGCCTCGTAGACCAGCAACGTAGCGAGAGATGAGCTCCAATGTAGAAATATCTGGGAATAGATAGGAAAGCTCTGTAAACCGTGTCGTATAAGCAGCCAAGTCACCAGTGTGAGATAAACTGCGAAAGATGTCGCGCTGTCAAATAAGCCACTGAGGATCAATCATCGCTAGGCGGAGTGCTGTTATAAACTCTGTCCAACTAGCAAGGCCAGGGTGTGAAGCCGTCTGGCGAAACATGCGCCACCAAGTAGCAGCACGGCCCTCCAAATGTAAAGCAGCCAAATGTATCCGCTGAATGTCAGTCTTAGGAAACATAAGGAAGTAGGTCTTAAGCTTAGAATACCAATTCTCGAGTTCATTCCCATCGGATGACCCAGAATACACAGTAAGCTGAACCTTATCCTTAAAGTCTCGTGGCAAAGGACCAGAAGATGAAGGAGTCTCGAGTGGTGGAAATGCCGCCAAATTTAGCGGAAGTACTTCTGCTAACTATCTGCTAAAGCTCCGCCAAGGAAAATGCTCTGATGGGAGTTGGTCCTCCTCCAAACTGTGCTGAATGTTGCTGAAGCAAAGAGACGAAAGCCCTCAGCAAAGAGAGAAAAATCAGCAAGGAAAATGGGCACCCAATCAGAAAATCAGATCTGAAATTCAGCAATCAGGAAAGTGCTCTGATACCAAGTTATGATCAAAATCTCAGTTGTTGAATCAATGAAGCATAAAAGACAGCAATAGACTAAAGCCCTACAAGCAATAGGCAAGACAATAGGTTCTCCCACGAAGAGCCCAAGCAATACCAGTCAATAATCTGAAAAATGAGTGTACAAATGCCCCTATAAATACCCTACCAATGAACCCTAAAATAGGAATTCAAAAGTAAAGGGAGGCAAAATGTGGAGGGAAAATAGTGCGCCCTCCTACGGGCTCCCACTCCACATATAACCATATAATAAGGGCCCAAGGCCAGTCAATGTCATAAAAAAGGACCCAGTGCAGGTCATAAGCATATAAAAAGGCTCTGGGGCTTGTATATGACTAATATAAAATGTGTAACCAGAAATATACATAACCAACAGTAAATGTAAAGAGGCATGCGGAATATATGCAGAGTAGCCCAGTAGGCCTGTATCCTGTAGTCCGTAACTAGTTCTAATTTGGGCCCTTTTAGCTTTTTTATTGACAACTTGACTTAGGGCCTCTAATGTCATTTTAGAGTATTAAGCCCCTAGTCACTTATTCCTAATTCTACAAGTTCTACAAGACTAATTTGTGTGTTCATTGGGTTGGGCTTATACACGCAGGAAGCCAGTGCCCTCGCACTTATTACTCTACCTGTACAGTGTACTGTGGCGGGGCCTACTTGGTAAGCTTATCCAATAGTAGTTTAGTGGCGGGACCACCTAAGTGCCCAACAATATTCCCCACCTAAAGGGGTGACGGTCCCATGGCACCTGCCTGTGCTTGTCGTGGAAGAAGGCTGTCGACACGTTTATTGCTGATGATGGAGTGCGTCAGGGATTTGAAAATTGAACTCCAGCAACAAGAGTAACCATCTAGTGATTCTCCCTGTGTTGCAGGTTTTGTTGACTAGGTAGAGCAAAGGTTGATGATCAGTGTAGAATGCAAAGTGAGTTGCCATAAGATAATGGCGAAACTTCTTGACAACAAATACCATTGCCAAGGCTTCTCGCTCAGTCAATGAATAATTGATTTCAGCATCATTGAGTTGTCGACTGGCGAAGCGAATAGAAAAATCTTTCTTGTACTCGCCTGGTTGGGTCAATATTGCTCCTATAGCATAATTTGATGCGTCAGTATGCACATGAAACTCAATTGTCCAATTGGGAGGCCGTAAGATTGGTGTAGACATGAGTGCTTCCTTTAGCTTTTGGAAAGCCTGCAGGGCTTCCTCTGTCCAATGTGGATCAATTGTCAGCTTGTAGATAGGACGTGCCAAAAGAATTCGCAAAAAATAGAATGAAGATCCGGTAGTAATTGGCATGTCCCATGAACACATAAACTCCACAAATCGTTCCAGGGGGTGGAAGATCCATGATAATACGTATCTTCGATAGATCAGTCGCGATCCCGTGTCTAGATACAATATGGCCTAAAATAAGATTGTGTAACCCAAAATTGGCATTTCTCTGGGTTCAATGATATTTGAAATTTGCGGCATTGTATAAGCACTCTCTCCAACTGAGATAAGTGTTCATCATTGTATCCATGCATGCAAAGATCATCTAGGAAGATCTCTAGGAACTTCTATAAGTAGTCTTTGAATGCCTTTTGCATGACGCGCTGGAAAGAGCTAGGGGAATTACAAAGACCGAATGGCATGACCTTGTAGGCATATGTACCCCATTTAGTAGCAAATGCAGTCTTGTGTTGATCCTCCGGTGCAATCTTCACTTGGTTATAACTGCTGAAGCCATTCAAAAAACTGTAGGCTTCCGCTCCAACTACTCGATCTAGGACCCTTTCTGTGAATGGCAAGGGAAAGTGGTCCTTCCGTGTCACATCATTAAGTGCCTTCAGATTGACACAAATCCGCATTTTGCCATTCTTCTTCGGAACAATGACTATGGGTGACACCTATTTTGTGTGCTCGATTTCATAGATGAAATCGGCATCGAGCAATTTCTGCAACTCCATGAAATTCCTTTTAGATCTTTGTAAGACCATGCAAAGCAGTCTTTGTACTCCATCAATAGTTTCTGCAGCTTGGTGAATTGTGAGGGCGTGAGTTGTGCTCCCACATAAACAATTTTGTCTTCTTCTCCTGGCTATGATATATTCATCGGTTGAGTGTGAGCGGTCCCTCGTAGACTTGGTGTTCTTCTTTTTCTTGATTTGCATCAGGTTCTCGTTGTGCTTTTGGCATCATGATCACCACGTCATCCAAGGTATAACTCTTGAAGTTTTCTGGCACATCATGGACTGGTGCCTTGCTCGTTTCTTCCTTCAAAAGATTGATCTTGGCTCGATTCGTGAGCGATAGCTTATGCATTGCTTTTGACATTCCTGAAGCTGATGTTGAAGCTTGGTCGGATGACCCTTGAGCATTCGATTCAACAACTTTTCTTCTTTCCTTGTACATCGCTGTTGGTTGCTGCTGCTTCTTTGCTCGTTGCCTTCTGTTGAAGTTCTTTGACATTCGCCACATGGTTCCGAATGTCTTCATCCACTGTTGCTATAGCCTCTTCGGGTAAATCGCTCCACTTGATCACCTGATTGTATCTTTGCTTTTGTTGATTTTTCTTTGGTATAGGTGCTTTCAGTGGTGGCGTCTTGGAGACTTTAGCATGTGGAGATTTTTGGGGTGGTTGTTATGAGCTCGTAACCAGTGCCGAACCCTAGGGAACACAGATAGGTCAGATACCACAGTCAGTGTCGTGTCCAGCGTACATGACCAACAGGGCAAGACAGTGTGAGTAGTGTGCCCCAGCACGGTCCATAGCCATGGCGGGCCTAACACAACCTAGGGACCCTGTCAGCAGGATAGGGCCCCCCCCAGTTGGGTCGCGACGTGCAGTCGGCCACGTCAGTGCCACGTGGCCGACACTTGGCAGTTGCATGCTACCAGTCCTCACACTGGGCTAGGAGGGGCTTACTCTATATCAGGGAGTAGGCAAGGTTGGGTGGATAAGTTAGTGTTTGCCCTACTGTGGTGTTAGGATCTATTACACTGGTATCAGAGCCATCTCCATCCTAGGGAGTTCAGGAGCGGCAGTAGAGAAAGCTATCAGAAGATAGGAAATGTTTCTCAGTTTCTCAGAAAAGATTAGAGGAGGAGAATCGTTGTAGGTGCAGCCTTCAAACCCTTGAAATTCACTGAGAATTTACAGTTGTAGGAAGTAGAATTCCTTCTGTAGGTAAATCGCTGGAAAGGCAGCAATCTATATCGGATTTCAGACATCTGATAGGAGATTTTGGAAAGGACTTAGAGTAGAAACCAGCGAGCAGGTCCATCGTTGTAGGATCAGACATCTACCTCTGAAATTTCAGAGGGGTTTTCAAGCAAATTTTCTTAGCAGGGCCAGCGCTGGACAGGGAGGTGAAAAAGCTAAATTTCATCCTTGTTTTTTGAGAATGCTCAGAAGTTTGAGCTTCAAACATATTTGCTACAGACCAGCAACCTACTGCCTGAGTTCAGATCAGAGATTCAAGCAAAGATTGCGCCTTAAATTTCAGAAAATTGGGCCAGACAGGTGGCTGTCTAGCCAGCGAGGGCAGAGATACAAAAAATTCCGGATTTCTTGTTGTAAAATTCCGGTTTTTACTCGGTTTGTTGGAACCCCACACCTGAAATCAGATCAGTCAGCTACTCAACTCAAGAACCGGGAAATTTGGCACCGTTTTGAAGCTTCAAACTGGCATTTTCTGGGACAGCAGGTCTGAAATCTTGGGGAAAAGAGCTGAAAGGGTTCCTCTTCGTAATTTCTTTGGAAGTACAGTCCTCAGAAAGAGCTAAGTCATCTTTCCTTTCCCTTGTACAGTTGTAAATTAGTCTTTTAGACTTTTTTTCCTTCAGAGGTTAAGGTAGCTCTCTTTCAGTTAAGATGACCACTCCTCAGGGACCTGATCAACCCCCGAAGAGAGGCTTCGACGAACTTGAAACAGAAGGCTTGGCTTACAGAAAAGGGAAGGAACCAATGGAACAGGAACAGTTCGCCGAAGAACTCGACGAACTGGTTACCAAGGAGCAGTTTCTCCAGTTGGTAACAGAAGTGGATGAACTGAAGTTGGCATTAGCCAATGTCAAGTCCAGTGTGGACGACTCGTTCGCTGAACTCAAAAGCTTGATTTTGAGTTCCGCAAAAGGAAGCCTTCCCTCCACTTCTCAGTTATCCCCTTCTCCACTTCCATCAGTTTCGGGCGAGACTTTACGGTCTCACCCCAGTGTTTTTTAAGATTTAAAGCCTCCTACTTTTAATGGGGAAGAGAAGGATAGAAATGCAGACATTCTACAAACCTTCCTCAGCAAATGGAAGAACATTCATGCTCTTGAACAGACCCTTGACCATTTGCAAGGGCCTATGGCCTATAAGTGGTGGTTAAATCTCTAGGAGACTGGGTAGACTCCCCGGTCATGGAAAGCCTTTGAAGAAGCTTTCCTAAGAGAATTTCTACCAGAAAATGAACTTGATAGAGCCTGGGAAAGATAAGAAAGATAAGAAACAAGTTCATCTTGTTCAGACTGTATGTTTCCCCAGTGACACGGCAGCTTCCGAGATCAAAGTGTATCATGAAGATCATGAACACTGGTGCCAGCTAACCTCTGCAATGCTAGCGAGACCCTTCAGTTTTGGGCCGCATGACCTAGTACGTATGCATGGGAAAGTTGGTAACCAGTCAGTAAGAGTTATGGTTGATGATGGGGCAACCCATAATTTCATCAACTACACCCTGGTTAAAAAGCTTAAACTACCAGAAGTACCTAGTCAGCATAGGTACATAGAATGCCTATGATAAACGAGCTGAGTTTTACTCAAATTCGTAATGAGTTACTTGAGTCCTTGAGAGGGAAATGCCAGCATGATGCATTCTTCTCTACTGTCTGGAACTCAGTCCAGAGCAGACAATTACAGACTCCAGAACCAGTTCTCGGGGCTGGTGCCAGTTCATCCAAGAATACGGCAGCTTCCGTTGAGGATGATGATGAGTCCGAGTATACGTCGTCAGATGACGTTGAGGATTCTGAGCCTGTATTACCCAAGCAAACCCAAGTGGTTGAGGGTCAGTTGACTCAAGGATTCAAATGGAAACAGTATTCCATTCAGGATGAGTACTTGCTCTATAGAGATAGAGTATGTGTCCCCAATTCAGAGGATTATAGGCAGCAGGTCCTATATGAATGTCATGACAATCCTAGTGCGGGACACCTAGGCATACAGAAGACCTATGAGCTTCTTTGTAGGCAATTTTTCTGGCCCAGTATGAAAAGGGACGTCCACCAATATGTAACCAGTTGCCAGAAATGTCAAGTAAACAAAGTAGAGCGTTTAAAGGCTTCAGCCACGCTCACCCACAGCTGTAGGGTTTAAACAAGAAAAAGTTGAAGCAGCTAGAAACTTTTTAGAGAACCTAAACCAAATGATAGAACATGCTAAGCGTAGCATCAAGCAGTCCCAGGATTGAGCCAGGCATTATGCAGATCCGCACAGACGGGATGTGCAGTTCTTCACTGGTGAGAAAGTCTACTTGAGAGTCCCAGTCGACTCTAAAACCCTCAAATCAGGAGTGTGTGCTAAGTTGTCTCCAAGGTATTGTGGTCCCTTTACCACCAGTAGGAGACTAGGCGAGGTCACCTATGAACTAGAACTCCCACACAACAGTAAAGTTTTTCCAGTCTTTTATGTAAGTTAGTTACGAAAAGCCTTAACCAGATCAGACAATCCGGTAGGGGACAGTGTTCTAGTTCTCCCATTGGATCCTCAGCAACCTCCACATGAACCAGAGGAGATTCTTGATAGTAGAGAGACGCAGACTCGTCATACTCTATACCGAGAATATCTGGTTAAGTGGAATGATCAGCCTGTTGAGAATGCCACTTGGGAAAGAGGCAGCGTCCTTCGCAAGATTTTTCCAGACTTTGTCTTAGAGGACCAAGACGGTTCTTAAGGGGGAGGGAGTGTTACGAGCTCGTAACCAGTGCCGAACCCTAGGGAACACAGATAGTCAGATACCACAGTCAGGGTCGTGTCCAGCGTACATGACCAACAGGGCAAGACAGTGTGAGTAGTGTGCCCCAGCACGGTCCATAGCCATGGTGGGCCTAACGCAGCCTAGGGACCCTGTCAGCAGGATAGGGCCCCCAGTTGGGTCCCGACGTGCAGTCGGCCACGTGGCCGACACTTGGCAGTTGCATGCTACCAGTCCTCACACTGGGCTAGGAGGGGCTTACTCTATATCAGGGAGTAGGCAAGGTTGGGTGGATCAGTTAGTGTTTGCCCTACTGTGGTGTTAGGATCTATTACAGTGGTTGAGCTAGTATTCGTTCGAGTCCATAGCGTGTAGGATCCTTGTGGTGCAGGATCTGCTTATCTGTCAACTCAGCTCCCTCGTCGTAGGACAATGCATGTTGCCAAGGAGCAAAATCGTCTTCAACAGGTTCCGGAAAAGGTTTCGTTGATTTCCGTTGACAACCATGCTATGTTCATGTTCACCCCGTAGGAGATTGGCGTGTCTAGGGTGAATCCTCGTGGTGGTGATTCGCTGGGTTTTGAATTAGAATCTGGATCTGGATGACATGTATGCCCAGCCATACAGTCAATTGTTGCCAATGCATCTGTCCAAAAAACGGTATCTATTTGTGAATCATAATGAACACCCATTGAAGCTTTCGGGTGATCAATGCTATGGTCTGTTGTGGAAGAAGTGTCATCAGCTTTGGGTGGTACAAGTTTCACCGCCCATGTGGAGGGATCTACCTTTACTGCCCGCTCTCTCTTCTCAAATGTGATTTTGCCGGGTCCCCAATCATGAACTACTTGTGCAATTCGCAACCAGGGTCGTTCCAACAAAATTCAATAGGCAGTGGGTGTTTCAGGAATGTCCATCACCACAAATGTGATGAAAAATTGTACCCATGCTATCTTGACTGGAATGTCTTCTACAATCCTTCGGTTGCACACATGATTGATCAGCTAGTTTGATGGCAAACTTGGCAGCTTTCAGACCTTATAGATTCCATTTCTCATACAAAGTAGTGGAGATAAGGTTGACACCCGTTCCTCCATCTACAACAGCAGCTTCTTCTCCGAAGAGTTTGTGCTTGATAGGAAGAGTTATATTGTGCGGTTGCTTGTTGATCTCTGTCGAGTGCAGTGTCTTGAGGAGCTGTCGGTTGTTGTGCAGCTTGAGCAACTTCCTCGGCCTGTGCTTCTTGTATCAATGCTTGATATCGTCTTTGTTCATCCTTCACATTCGGATAAGGCAATCCTGCTCCTCCAGATGTTGAAGGTTGATCAGTTGGCACTGATACAGAGTGTGGTGATGATGGAGCTACCTCCTTGTGCTTTTGTGCTCGCGTAATAGCTAACACTGGAACATTAGGATAGGGAGGTTTCCTTGGTACAGTTGAGTGTGGAGTTGTGCTTATGCCTGATGATTGAACAACAATCCAATTCAATGGCGCACGGGTGTTGGCGCACTGGTGCTGGCTCTCAATGGACAATTCTTGTAGCAATGTCCATATCCACACTCGCGACAGAAGGGCGTATAAATTCCTTTGTTTGGACATTCGACAATCCTATGTCCTTCTCTGCATCCATAACATCCAAAAAATCTGCCCCCTTGGCGTTGTGGCTGTGCAGCTATGTGGTGTAATACTCATTAATAGCAGGATCGATGAAAAGTTCGTCAGGTCCATACCATTGTTGCATTTCTTGTTGGGGAAATGTTTCAGCTTCCACCACCGTAAGATTCACTTGGGCTGTTTGAGGATTGTTTGGCCTTGGTGGTGCTGGTAGTGCCATTCTTTGTTGTTGAGGGCTTGGTCCAAGCCTTGGTGCTGCATTAGGTGCTCCTTGATGGTAAGCATAAGAGGTCTGGAATTGAGCTCTCTTTTGCTATATGATCCATGGGCTGTAGGGGCAATAAGCAATGTCGTGCAAGGACGCATTGCACAACTGACAATATCTGTGCGTCAGCTTCAAATTATGCTTTAGTATCGGACACTCATTGGAAGTGTGATTCTGGGTACAAATGGGACACCAAACATTGTCCCGTCGAGGATACTGCTACTGATAAGAATCTGGTTGTGGTGCTGTAGTACTATGAAGAGCCTACAGTTTTTGGTCAAACTGGGCTGTGAGCTGCTCCATCTGCTGCTTGTGTAACTTCGTGATCTGTTCCATCAGCGATTCGTGAGACAAGCTTATAGAGGCTGAGGTTGATGCAATTGAAGGAGTCGAAGCATGAAGAGTTGTAGTTCCTAGTGTAGAATCAGCATCTGATCGTTCATCTTTTTCTCGCATTACGTCTTCCATAGCTTCGTGCAATGTGGCATTCTGCTCCCGTCTTTTAAGCTCTCGTCAGATGCTTCTGGGTAGTCCTGCTAGGAACCACATAATGACCGCATGATCGGGAGTAAGCTCCGCATTACACTCGGATCTCAGGTGCTTGATCCGTTCAATGTAGTCTCTGACCCTTTCTCTTTTTCCCATCTTCATTTTGCTAAGGAGGAATGGGTCTTCAAGGAACTTGCGCGGCTTGAATCTTGTGATCAAAGCTGCTTTTACCACTTCCCAGGCTACTCGTTCTTCCATTGTCTAGTTGAAAAACTTTTCTAAAGCCGCTCCTGTCAAGGACATTGGAAACAACTTCAGCTTCTTTGCCGGGGTGGTTTCACCATAGATCTTGCATGCTTGCCCATAGATCTACAAGAATATGATAGGATCGATGGATCTATCAAATTTGGGCAATTCCAATCTGGGAGATCTTCTAATTGCCTGAAGAGGTACCGCTGGCATAGGAATATGTTGATCCATTGGATTTGGCTGATTTGGCCGGATCTCTTCCGCTGCTGCTTGATGTAGCTCTGGAGTCTCGGTAGGTAGTGTTCACCATATCTCAATCTCATTCATTGCGCAGATTTGATACAGAATAAAAGCTTTTGGCAACAGTACTAAGTGGATCCTGTTCGGGTGATGATCAGTGATTGATGTTATGAAGGGATGGAAGGAACACGAATAACTAACAAATTGTACTGGATGATAATTGAATGAATGATGAGAGAGATGGATGGATGGTGGCACAGATTTGAATGGAGATGGTCACAAAAGATGGGTGATGTAACGGCGCAATTGGTAACCATGGTGAGTGATAGATGGCCACGATGGTGCTGGTGCGGGTGGGGTCCGGGGCCTCCCCGCTGAGGTCCCGGTGGGTTGGGGTTTGGGGCGTCCTCGGTGACGCCCTAGCGCAGGGGTCTGGGGAATTGCACTGGCCCCCAACACTGAACTGTATGACTTGTATAGGATTAGACTGGTATTTCGCGGGTCAAGTCACTAGTAGTTTCGACAATTTTTTTTGGATTTTTTCAGATTTTCTTGACATGAACCTTCGCCTGATTGATATATGATTTATCACAGTGTATTACCACTTTAGGGAGCTCGGTGAGGGTTCTTTTTGGCGAAGGATGGTTCGGCAAGGGTTCTGAAAGCAATTTGGGCCCGAACCTTCACCACTATCCTTCTGATGGAGACTAACCTTCGCCGACTTGCAAGGAAGTACAGATTGATGATCAGAGAGCTGGCGAGGGATAGGCGAAGATTCTCATTGGCGAGAGATAGTCTGGCGAGGGTTCAGAAGGTAATTTGGCACTTTTGAGAGCTGGGAACGTTCGTCGGACTAGTAACAGGTACTATTAACCTTCGCTTGCTTCACAGATACTTCAGAACAATGTTTTATGACTATTCTGAGCTCGACGAAGATTGATGATACACAAGCGAGGGCTTATGAAGGTTGCCAAATGTTCAAAGGACTTAGATTTTTCTTTCAGCATTGGGAACGTTCGCCTAACTACTTTTTCTCAATATTAACCTTCGCCGACTTCACTGAAGCTTGAAAACATGGAAAAGTAGCTACTGGCAAACTGGCGAAGGTTGGCAGTAAGTACTTTTGCAGATATTGAAGTTGGCGAGGTATCTGATGGCAAATTTCTATTTTTGGTGAACAAGAACCTTTGCTAGAGACCGTACACTCAATACTGACCTTCACCGAGTGCTAATCTATTCCCCGGCATCGGCACCAAAACATTGTAGCGGTCGTGGTTCACCTATCATGTGTAGATTCGTTCCCAAGGGAATAGTGCTTCCCCTTGCGAAGTTAGCTTGCAAAACCTACTCTAACCACACCCAGATTAACCACATCTAACTAACCACCCTACTTTAACCACAAGCAAGAGAGCAAGAATAGAATATAAAGGATGGAGCTGCTTACATCCCACACTCTCTAATCTCTCGGAAATCATCAACAACATACAATAGCAAGAATAAGCAAATGGAAAGCAAATTCAAAACACAAAAACGTGTGTGAGAGAGAGAGAGAGAGAGAGAGAGAGAGAGAGAGAGGGGGGGGGGGGGGGGGGGGAAGGAAGCAAGGATGTTCATTGTAAATTTCGACAGAATTTCCTCCTCCAATTGAACATGGAAATATGGTACAAAGGGTGCCTTTTTATGGATGGGGAAGGCAGTTACGAATGAAGCCACAATTGATCAAGAGCTAAGCTATGAAAGCATCACATAAGCAAGACTTAACCCTAGAAAGCAGGAAAGAGAGAGATTAAGAAGACTAAAGAGAGAGATCAATATCATCAGCTGAGTAACAAATGACACAGATTCCCTACTTATAGCCTAGAGGAAGCCCTAAAAGGAAGCTTCTAGTGGTGAGGGCCCAATTGGGAGGGATAATAGTGTGCCTGTCAGAAATAAATGACTATGCTGAAGTTAATTCATAGGTTACTTTTGACCCAAAAGGTCGAGATTTGTGTAACCATGGGTATTTAGTTATTTAGGCCATCTTAAGTTTGTCTTAAGTTCAGTTGGACCCAATTTTGGTCATGTATTGACTCGTGGGTCCTTAGGGGTCTAATTTTGTTTAGGGGCCCTATCTTGACTTTTGGGGGTGCCCTACATTTAGTAAGTGGTTAACCTTAAGGTTTGGTGGCATTTGGCCACATTCAAGTAGAGTACTTAGATGCTCATTGTGTATTCCATTTTAAACAGTTTGGCTAGCATTGCTCTCCATTGCTCTTGTTGTTGTTCTCTCTCTCTCTCTCTCTCTCTCTCTTAGAGTTGGGCGCCCAGCCTCTTCTCTCTTGTTTTTTGTGGAAATTGATTGATAACTAGATCTTGGTGACTTGACTCTTGCTTTCCTACATGGTATCAGAGCTACCGGATCTGCAACAAGCTTGTTTGTTGGCACCCTACCAGAAGAGGAGCTTCTCTGCTTTCTGTTGTGAAATTTCAGCATCCTGCTGATCTTTCCAAGTGGAGTTTGGATCAGCTTTTGTCTCTCTTTTTAGGTTGAAGGAGGGCGCCCAACAAAGATCTTGGAGGAGTAATTTGTGGCACCCAAAAATCAAAATCTCAAATCTGATTTTTATGCAACTAGTTTTCAGCAAGTTTTGTTTGGAGGAGGGCGCCCAAAAATCTGCTACTGATTTTTGGTTGTGGTGTCTCCTTATCTTGTTGTTTTTGTTTTCAGGTTTGCATTTGTGTAGGAGGGCGCCCAAAATTCAGCAAACCCTATTCAGGGTTAGTGTTACGAGCTCGTGACCAGTGCCGAACCCTAGAGAACACAGATAGGTCAGATACCACAGTCAGGGTCGTGTCCAGCGTACACGGCCAACAGGGCAAGACAGTGTGAGTAGTGTGCCCCAGCACGGTCCATAGCCATGGCGGGCCTAACACAGTCTAGGGACCCTGTCAGTAGGACAGGGCCCCCAGTTGGGTCCTGACGTGCAGTCGGCCACGTCAGTGACACGTGGCCGACACTTGGCAGTTGCACTGGGCTAGGAGGGGCTTACTCGATATCAGGGAGTAGGCAAGGTTGGGTGGCTCAGTTACTGTTTGCCCTACTGTGGTGTTAGGATCTATTACACAGGTATCAGAGCCATTTCCATGTTTGGGAGCTTAGTAGCAGCAGTAGAGAAAGCTATCAGAAGATAGGAAAATTCTCTCAGATTCTCAGAAATTAGAGGAGCAGGGCCAGCGCTGTAGGAATAGCTTTCTACCGATCAGAAGTTTGTAGAAAAGCTTGCTTTTCAGATAGAAATTAGTTAAAATTTCTAGAGCAGGTCCAGCGCCACATTTCCAGCCTTCATCTCTGATTTTTGCCATCGAATTTAGGGAAGTAGAGTGAAAATTTGAAGTGGAAGAGTGGTGTTGATCCAGCGCTGACAATACCCTCATCCATCCTGAGATTCAGAGTTACACTTTGGCTTAAATCAGAAGTTTTTGGAGCCATCAGATAGCTGTCCAGTCAGCGAGGGTAGAGGACTACCAAACTTACAAAGTATTTGCATTTTTGGGGCCTCAAACCAGAGTTTCCTGAGCAATTGAACCTCAGCCAGACAGCGAGTAGGGTTTTCCTAGAAAATTTCAGAATTTGCAAGTGGATTTGGGCTTCAAATCTGATTTTTTGGAACCGTTTCAGAAGCTGTTAGATCAGCGAGGGAGGATAGCAAAGAAATTCAGATCTTCTTTGCACTTTTTCCGCCTTCTATTTGAATTTCTCAGAGCTACAGGTCTGAAAGCAGTTGAGGAAGAGCTGAGAGGGCTTTTCTTGATTCTCTCTGTGGAAGTACAGTTCTCAGAAAGAGCTAAGTTTTCTTTTCTTTCCTTGTACAGTTGTAAATTAGTCTTTCTGACTTTTTTTCAGAAGTTAAGGTACCTCTCTTTCAGTTCCGAAAATGACCACTCAGGGACCTGATCAACCCCCGGAGAGAGGCTTCGACGAACTTGAAGCAGAAGCCTTGGCTTACAATAAAAGAAAGGACCTATGGAAATGGAAGAACAGGAACAGTTCGCCGAAGAACTCGACGAACTGGTTACCAGGGAGCAGTTTCTCCACTTGGTAACTGAAGTTGGCATCAGCCAATTTCAAGTCCAGTGTGGATGACTCGTTCGCTGAACTCAAAGGCTTGATTTTGAGTTCCGCGAAAGGAAGCCTTCCCTCCACTTCCATCAGTTTCGGGTGAGACTTTGCGGTCTCACCCCAGTGTTTTTAAAGATTTAAAGCCTCCTACTTTTAATGGGGAAGAGAAGGATAAAAATGCAGACATTCTACAAACCTTCCTCAGCAAATGGAAGAACATTCATGCTCTTAAACAAACCTCTAACCATTTGCAAGCAATTGAGGCCAGTCTTTCCTTAGGAACCATGGCCTATAAGTGGTGGTTAAATCTCCAGGAGACTGGGCAGACTCCCCGGTCATGGAAAGCCTTTGAAGAAGCTTTCCTACGAAAATGAACTTGATAGAGCCTGGGAAGCCTAGGAAAGAATAGTAATGGACAAGTCCCTCATCCAATATATCTCGTAGTACCGAGAAGCAATTTTAAAAATTAAAAATATGGATGATTATCAGAAAATCAGGGGATTTGTCCGTGGCCTCAAAGATGAATATAAAGTAGAGGTCCAGAGAAACTCGCCTACTACCCTTGAGCAAGCTCTCAGATATGCTCAAATCTATGATAATTTAGTGGTTAGGAAGAGGGCGAGACAGCAGCCCCTTTCTGAGCAGCCTCCTCAGAAAGACTTTCAATTTAAAAAGAAATTTTTAAAAAGAAAGAAAGAAGATAAATTTAAAGGTGAAGCTCCTCAGAAACGCCCTTCACTCATACATCCCTTAAAATAAGAAGATTTTGAGAAAGCCAAACAAGAACGTTTGTGCTTTGTGTGTATGGGCAAGGGACACACAATCAGGCAGTGTCCCAAGGGGCCTTTCACTAAAAAAGATAAAAAAGATAAGAAACAAGTTCATCTTGTTCAGACTGTAAGTTTTCCCAGTGACTCGGCAGCTTCCGAGATCAAAGTGTATCATGAAGACCATGAACACTGTTGCCAGCTGACCTCTGCAATGCTAGCGAGACCCTTTAGCTTTGGGCCGCATGACCTAGGACGTATGCATGGGAAAGTTGGTAACCAGACAGTAAGAGTTATGGTTGATGATGGGGCAACCCATAATTTCATCAACTACACCCTGGTTAAAAAACTTAAACTACCAGAAGTACCTAGTCAGCATAGGTACATAGTTTCACTAGCTAAGGGTGAAGATAAGAAAATCTGGGAAACTATGGTAAGTAACTTGAATCTTGGTATTCAGGGGTACCAAGATGAATTAAACTTTCAGATAATGCACCTGGATCGCACAGATATTGTTCTCGGGAGAGATTGGCTCTACAGTTTAGGACCTTCCCTCCACAGAAACTATCAGGAGAACACCCTCATCTTTCAGCATAAAGGCCGAGAGATCCAGTTGCATGGGGAGCATGATGTTCCAATAGTCCTATGGTCTGCAGTTCAGAGCTCTGTCAGCTATTCGAAGACGAAGACCATCAGGTATGCTTATGTGACTTTCAGTTTATTCCTGAAGTTTCTATTTCTAGTTCTATACAGTAAAAAATTAGTAAATTAGAAACTTTATTGTCTAAAATTAAAAATATTTTTCCTAAAGCTTTTGCCACATGGTTTGCCACCTAGCAGAGAGGTAGATCATGTAATAAACCTAGTACCAGGTACAACACCTGTTTCTAAACCTCCGTATCGGGTCAACCGAACAGAGGATGAAGAAATAACTAGGCAGTTAACAGATTATCTTGGGAAAGGCCAAATTCAGACCAGTAGTTCACCATGGGGCTCACCAGTCCTTTTGGTGAAAAAGAAAGAGGGGTCTATGCGTCTTTGCGTAGATTACAGAGCCCTCAATAAAGTCACAATAAAGAATAAATACCCTATGCCTCGGGCAGACGAGTTGTTTGATCAACTCGACGGGGCTAAATTTTTTAGTAAAACAGATCTTAGATCGGGATATCATCAAGTCCGTATAAAATCGGAAGATGTCTCGAAAACAGCTTTTAGGACTCATCACGGTCATTATGAGTTCAAGGTGATGCCATTTGGGCTCACAAATGCTCCAGCTACCTTTATGACCTCGATGAATAGTGTCCTCAGACCATACTTGGGTAAGTTTGTAGTCGTATTTTTAGATGACATCCTCGTCTACAGCAAAACGAGGAAGGAGCATCTATATCTCTGCTCAATTAAGGAGAACAATCTGATCATTTGAATATACGTGATAAGCCGAAAGATGGCGTCAAGCTGTAGAGGTGAAACTGCAAACTCAGCCAAAATGATTTGATGTGGGACGGAGGGCTTAGCCCATATCATATGTGATAGCATAAGGATTTACAAGTATGAGATACTGGCCCAGTCAGATGAAGGGAGACTTGTACACCATGCTTCTACTGCATATAATGTTGTGGGGGTAACAAGAGTATCAAAAAGCTGACATTTACTAAGTACGCGGGGCATCTCGAATAAACTTCCAAAAACAGAATCTCTTTCCGTGCCTCCCTAATCGGTCGGATCTAGAGGGCAAAGAAGGGGTTTTGTCGTGTATGACCTTTTCTAAGTCTAGCTGCAGCAGCCTGCCTCATACCAAATACAAGACAGGTAAAGGGGAGCTCTGTATAGTCATGCATGGGCAACTCGGAGATGTAAAGCACGACGCTCTTCATTGAACCAAGGAAGTCGAATAGGATGAGAGGATTTGGAAGGACGTAAGTAGGGTTTAAATGGGAAAGATACTAAGGCAATAGTATGAAGCGAGGTCGTAAGAAAATCGGCCTGTGACTCCAATGGACTATCATGTGGAAAGTGGTGTAGTAATGAAATAAGAGCATCTTGGTAGATTACGATGTAAGGTTGAGCGAAGGACTATTTGGGTGCACGGTCAATAAAGGAGTGGGGCAAAGGTGGTGAGGTTGGGATGGACGACCCCATGTGAAAGGACATGAAGGAGTGATCAGAGAGAGTAGTGGGAAGGATCTGGAAGTGTGAATTCAGTGGGATAAAGGATGGTGGCCCCATGAGGTAGTCGACAACACTGTGTCCGCCACTATGAGGATGATATGTGTAGCTGCCCGAATGGGTACAAGCTAAGCCATTATAAATGGCTAACTCATGGGCTTCACCGAGCTACAACAAATACTCACCATATCCAGTAAGTCCCAGTGAGTTAGCTGAAGTCCTGGTAATTCCCGCATCATCCCAATCAATAGCTCGTGTACATAACTAATCAGCAATGTTGTCATGCCCATGACTGGTCTCAGGTAGCGTGTCCATGCTAGGGACCGGTAGACCAACAACCCGTAAGTTAATTGTGACTATAAGGGAATTGGGGCCCTTATGAGTACATGGTCATAATTAATGGTTGTAGGCCTAAACACATGGTGGTGGAGTTGGTATGGGTCTATCAGTGAGTCATTAGGGAACTGGATGACGTGGCCCAGATAGGCTGCAGAGGTGTCCAGTGAGGTGTCACAGTGCACTACTAGTGGTGCATGGGCCTTGGAGGGTAGAAGTGTACCTATTGGGCTCTAACTAGTGTATGCTTGATTCTGTGATTGGTAGCTACATGCTGCTAGTGTGATTCCTCTTTCCATGACTGTGATTGATCCATAGCTTGGGGGCTAGATCTGTATGATCTAGGTTTGGTTGGGCTGGTTTATCCACCACCCGTTCCCTTGTGTTGTTGCTTAGATCAGTATTCATGCACAGGACATCCCTACATACATCGTACATTAGATTTGGTACGAAGGGACTTTTATTGGCCAAAACTCAAGCCTTTTGTAGAATCTTATGTGGTCAAGTGTGACCAATGCCAGTTGAATAAAGCTGAACGCCATAAGGCTGGCGGATTGTTGCATCCATTGGATATCTCGGATAAAAGATGGGATAGTATTTCCATGGATTTCGTGGTTGGGTTACCGCGGACGAATAAACAACATGATGCAATTTGGGTTGCGGTCGACCGTCTTACCAAATTGGCTACATTTATTCCGGTAAAGGCCACCGCGAAGGCTTCTGATTTAGCTCAGATATTTGTAGAGCGTCTGTTTAGACTTTACGGATTACCAAGAGATATTGTGAGCGATCGCGATCCGAAGTTCACCGGTCACTTTTGGCCGGCCGTGTTTGCTAAACTAGAGACGACTCTGAGCTTGGGTTCTTTTGATCATCTTGAGATGGATGGACAGACGGAAAGAACAAATCAGACGATGGAACAAATGCTTCGGGCATATGTTTCCCGACGACAATCTGATTGGGAGAAGTATCTTCCATTAATCGAGTTTTCCTATAACAGTAGTAAGCATTCGGCTACCGGTTATAGCCCGTTTATGCTTATGTACGGATTTGAGCCTAGATCACCCATTGCGGTAGAGACTCGGACGATCAAGTTTCAGAAGGTAGCGGATTTTCTACATGATATGCAGGAAATGCTACGGATTGCACATGAAAATGTCCAGTGTGCCCAGGATAGGGACCGACATTATGCAGATATGAAAAGATCACTGAGAGACTTCCAAGTGGGGGATTGGGTATATTTGAGAATCCCGAAGGATTCAAGTGTAATGCGTACCGGCAAACATTAGATATAGAGGACCGTATAGGATCTTGAAAAAGATCGGCTCCTTAGCTTACCAATTGGAACTCTCGGAAGGATCTCAAGTGCATCCGGTATTTCACGTAAGCCGACTCAAGAAGAGTCTACGTGAAGGAGAGCATCTTGGATCTGGAGATCAATTGGGCCTGTTGGATGAATCGTCGGGTGTATCTCGACTTGAACCCGAAAAGATCAACCGAGCATCTGGTTCAATGGAAGGGATGTACCGACGATGATGATTCCTGGGAAAAGGAGGGAAGTTTAAGGAGGAACTTTCCCAGTTTTAAGTTTTGAGGACAGAACTTGAATAAGGGGGGAAGAATGTCATGCCCATGACTGGTCTCGGGTAGCGTGTCCATGCTAGGGACGACCAACAACCCGTAAGTTAATTGTGACTATAAGGGAATTGGGGCCCTTATGAGTACATGGTCATAATTAATGGTTGTAGGCCTAAACACATGGTGTTGGAGTTGGTATGGGTCTATTAGTGAGTCATTAGGGAACTGGATGACGTGGCCCAGATAGGCTGTAGAGGTGTCCAATGAGGTTTCACAATGCACTACTAGTGGTGCATGGGCCTTGGAGGGTATAAGTATACCTATTGGGCTCTCACTAGTGTATGCTTGATTCTGTGATTGGTAGCTACATGCTGCTAGTGTGATTCCTCTTTCCATGACTGTGATTGATCCAGAGCTTGGGGGCTAGATCTGTATGATCTAGGTTTGGTTGGGCTGGTTTATCCACCACCCGTTCCCTTGTGTTGTTGCTTTGATTGGTATGCTTAGATCAGTATCCTGTGTGTAGGACTTTACAAATGTCATGAAAGTCGGCTTGTCTCGATGTGGTTCTAGCATTAAAGTTGTCACAAGCAAGTCTCTCCAAGCTCGTGAATCCTAGAAGGCCGGTGTGTAGAATGAACCTCCCAAGCGCCCCCTCTTTGAGTCCTTCTACCTACTATTCCTCTTAACTGGCACATGGCATCCCCTTGTGGGTGATCAGTCCACTTGGCATGCATGACCCCTGTGACCCGTAAATAATGAGTGACTCATAGAGTACCACCCCCATGCCCCGCCAAAGATCTGTGACCCGCTTGGTCACCCCGACTACTTGCCGGCTAGCATCTCGTCACTGACGGCTAGGGTCCCAATGGTCAAAACACACATCGCGTCTCTCTTAAGTTGTCAGGCGGCCACACCGGATCACTGCTTGTGACGCACCGGTCCCTACTTGGGACAGATGTCCTCGTCGGTCACTGACCCTTGCCAATACTAGGCCTCAGGCTCTCTGGTAACCGGCCATGCCGAGATCATGATAGAGTCGTTACTGGACTCTAACAATCCTTTCCTCCTCTGGCAAGTCATTGGTCCTCGATGACAAACTCTGGGTAAGACTTCTGCAATGTCGTCGTCTCCCAAGTAGCATCTGACAATAGATGCCCTTTCCAAATTACTAGATACTCTTGAAGGAGGGGATTCCGCAATCGTCGTTCCATTCGCTCTAGGACTCTTTCTGGCCCATAACCTGTGGTGTCTTTCTCCTCTAGAGACACTAGACCTTCCACCAGGCTATCGCCATCGTGCAAACATTTCTTCAGTTTGCTAACATGAAATATTGGATGCACCTTGCATCCCACAGGTAGTTGTAGCTTATAAGCTACTTGGCTCACCTTCTTAATAATCAACCATGGTTCACAATACCTAGGAGATAACTTGGCGCACCTTCCTGTGCGTAGCACCTTCGACTTCGAAGGGATTAGTAAAAACACCCAATCTCCTTCCTCAAATTCCCGATAGGCATGGTTCTCACGGGCATAACTCTTTGCCCTAGCCACAGCCTTGGACAAGTTATCTCGTGCCATCTCTAGCTTCTGCTGCATCTGAGTAAAAAACTCTACAACACTAGGTACCCTATGCGGAATCCCTATGATTGCAGGACTAAGTTGCCTGAAACCATAATTGAGCTCAAATGGATTCAATCTAGTGGACGTAGGTCTCTTATCATTGTACGCGAACTCCAATAGCGGTAAATGCTTTACCCAGTCTGTTTGTGTACTACTAACATATGCCCTAGGCATATCTTCCAAGCCCTGGTTCACTCGCTCTGTCTGACCATCCGTCTGAGGATGCTTAGAGCTACTCATCCGCAACTGTGTTCCCAGCTTGGCGAACACCTCAATCCAGAAATTTCCCGTAAACTTGGGATCCCTGTCAGTCGACCACTTCTTAACCATAGCCACCTTGGCTGGGTCAACCGAAATACCCTCAACTGTCACTACGTGACCCAAATACTCGACACAAGTCTTACACAACTCTGTCTTCTGAGCATTGGCGCAAGACAGAAGCTTGTAACTTGCCCAATACGGTCTTGCGATGAATCTCATGCTCCTCGACCGCTTTACTAAAAACCAATATATCGTCAATAAAATTGACGACAAACTTACCCATATAGTCTCGCAAGACATCGTTCATGAGCATCATGAACGTGGTTGTGCATTGGTTAATCCAAATGGCATAACCAAAAACTCATAATGACCGAAACGGGTTTGGAAGGCCGTCTTCTGGACGTCTTCATCTCGAATTCGTATTTGATGGTAGCCACTTTTGAGATCTATCTTATTGAAAGTGGTTGCACCTTGCAACGCATCCAGTAGATCATCAATCCTGGGCATCGAATACCTGTGCTTTACAGTGATCTTATTCAATTCTCTGTAATCTACACACATTCGGAAACTACCATCCTTTTTCTTGACAAGTAAAACAGGAGAGGCGAAAGGTGAATAACTAGGATGGATGTACCCCAGCTTGAGATACTTCTCCAACATCTTTCTGACTTCCTCTTGCTCTTTTAAGCTCATCCTATAAGGAGGCCTACATACCGGACTTGCCCCTGGAACAAGCTCAATACGATGATCAACGTTCCGTCTAGGCGGCAATCCCTTTGGCATATTACTAATTAGCACGTTTTTAAACTGAGTGGGGATGGACTTCTCCAACTCACTTGTTGGGTCACATCTTGGCTATTATGACAATGCATGTGCACTAGGGGATGCAAAAGTAAATGAAGCTTCTTGTGGTTCATTAGTGAGCGTGCTTATCTGATTATTACCAAAATAAGAATCAAAATTGGAATCAACATTCACATAACACAACCACAAATACTGAATCTCCGTTCTCTTTATTTGCATACAGGTAACAAGAGGACCCTCAACAGATGGTCTCTCTCCCTTTAAGACATGAGACATACCCTCGTGCCCAAACTTATACACATGTGACTTAAAATCTATAGCGGGCTGCTTACTTGCATGCCGGTAGAACTTACAAAAGCCTAAGAAAGATTGCAATTGGCAGGCCTCGGCCACTTCTTAACCACAGCGACCTTGGCTGAGTCAACCGAAATACCCTCAGCTGTCACTACGTGACCCAAATACTCGACACGAGTTTTACACAACTCTATCTTCTGAGCATTGGCGTACAAGACAAAAGCTTGTAACTTGCCAAATACGGTCTTGAGGTGAACCTCATGCTCCTCGACCGCTTTACTAAAAACCAATATATCGTCAATAAAATTGACTATAAACTTGCCCATATAATCTCACAAGACATCGTTCATGAGCATCATGAACGTGGCTGGGTCGGAAACGGGTTCGGAAGGCCGTCTTCTGGATGTCTTCATCTCGAATCCGTATTTGATGGTATCCACTTTTGAGATCTATCTTACTGAAAATGGTTGCACCTTGCAACGCATCTAGTAGATCATCAATCCTGAGCATCAGATACATGTGCTTTACAGTGATCTTATTCAATCCCCTGTAATCTACACACATCCGAAACTACCATCCTTTTTCTTAACAAGTAAAATAGGAGAGGCGAAAGGTGAATAACTAGGACGGATGTACCCGAGCTTGAGATACTCCAACATCTTTCTGACTTCCTCTTCCTCTTTTAGGCTCATCCTATAAGGAGGCCTACATACCGGACTTGCCCCTGGAACGAGCTCAATACAATGATCAACGTTCTGACTAGGCGGCAATCCCTCTGGCATATTACTAATTAGCACGTGTCTAAATTGAGTGCGGATGGACTTCTCCAACTCACTTGTTGGGTCACATCTAGGCTGTAATGAAAATGCATGTGCACTAGGGGATGCAAAAGTAGATGAAGCTTCTTGTGGTTTATTAGTGAGTGTCAACATAAGAATCAAAACTGGAATCAACATTCACATAACACAACCACAAATACTATATCTCCATTCTCTTTATTTGCATACAGGTAACAAGAGGACCCTCAACAGATGGTCTCTCCCCCTTTAAGACATGAGACATACCCTCATGCCCAAACTTATACACATGTGACTTAAAATCTATAGCGGGCTGCTTACTTGCATGCCACCGCTTACCAAGTACAATATCAAACTTAGCTAGCTTAGTAATTTCAAAGTCTAACTTCTCGTTATGCGTCTAAATAGAGAACTTTCATCCCAAAACCTCTGTTCCCTTACCATTTGGCATCTCAACAGTATACCGGTAATCAGATGGAACAGTAGCTAAGCGAAACTTCCTCAGCACGGGAGAATTGATAATATTATGCGAGGAATCGGTGTCAAGCAAGACGAGCACGTCATGACCTTCTAGCTTTCCCCTCATGCGTATCAGTTCACTATCATCGTCACTTACCAACAAGTCATCCAAAATTTCCTCATCCTTGTCCTCATCTTGACATTGCGGCATAACATGGAGCTTCTTGCTCGTATGTTGAGGACAATCTTTGAAAAAATGATTGCCAAGACAGAACAAACATAATCCGTCTTTCTTGGCCTTTTCCTTTTGCTCAAGACTAAGGGGAGACTTGTCGTAAGCATGTCAAGCCATAGGAGATCCCGCCTTGGGCTTCAAAGTCTGCTGCATCTGGATAGGATCCTTCTGCGAAAAGCCTTTCTGACCAGCTTGGCCAGACTTTCGCGAACCCTTCTTCTGAGGTCAGCTTGGCTCTCCAGATTCAGCCTTGGTGCGCACATTACCTTCAAAGTTGAGAGCTGTAGCAACCGCCTCTTCTAAGGTCTTGCACCCTTCATTAAGCACTGAAGGCCTCAACTCTTCACGAAGGCCAAATATGAACTTGTGGACTACTAGCCACTCAGGAATCTCTTTTGGAATCTTGAAAGCATCTCCCGATACCTATCAGCATATTCCTGCACCATCATGTACTGCCTCTGACGATGCAAAAGCCAAGCATCCGTCGCATGCACATGCTCATGTGGAGGAATGAACTGAAGCCCGCTTAAAATCAATCCAGGTGGATGGAGTCTGATTAGACTTCAACAACTTGCACCACCACCTGTCAGCAAAATCAGTGAAATGGTAAGCAGCTTTGCGGACCCGCCAACCCTCATCAGTTGGGGACCGCTTCAAATCAAAATATTCCTCCCACTTATGCAACCACTGATCTACTATATGAGTTGTGCGTTGGGTAGTGCTTCCTGCGAAACAAGTAGGCTTAATATCTTTGTCTTCTGGGTAGGGTGGAGGTAACACAGGAGGAACGACAGAAGATGGAAATGGATAAGGATAACGCGGAGCATGCTATGAGGAGGACGCATAACCACTAGCTACCATCATCGCTCGCATCTCTGCGACGGTCTTCTCCACACTATCCATGCGAGCTTGCACATAGCAATCTGATAAGCGTAGAGAAAGTTATGGCCATTTTTCAGTTTCCTACAAAATTCATTTTTTCATGTTCAATTCTTTTTCAGATCTGTAAATCCCTGTTTTTTGGCTCACATCGAGGCACAAGCTCCCTATTCACTAGCGATCCATTGCAGGGCATCAATTCCCCCACTTCTCCTTTTGCACTCCCCCAAAAAAGACTAAGAAAATTGATGTTTTCTCTAGAACGAGCTGTTCTCTCTCTAGAACGAGGCTCTCTCCAAGCTCGTGAATCCTAGAAGGCCGATGTGTAGAATGAACCTCCCAACCATACGCACCCCCTCTTTTTGAGTCCTCCTACCTGCTATTCCTGTCAACTGGCACATGGCATCCCCCTGTGGGTGATCAGTCCACTTGGCATGCATGACCCCTGTGACCTGTGAATACTGAGTGACTCATAGGGTACCACCCCCGTGCCCCGCCCAAGACATGTGACCCGCTTGGTCACCCCGACTACTTGCCGGCTAGCATCTCGTCACTGACGTCTAGGGTCCCGATAAACACACACCGCGTCTCTGACAGCTTGTCAGGCGGCCACACCGGATCACTGCTTGTGACGCACCGGTCCCTACTTGGGACAAATGTCCTCGTCGGTCACCGACCCTTGCCAATACTAGGCCTCAGGCCCTCTGGTAACCGGCCGTGCCGAGATCATGATAGAGTCATAACTGGACTCTAACAAAAGTCGCCAATGAGAAGAACATATCCATGATCAGTGAATCTAACAATGTCAGCAAAGAGATCAACATAAGGAGAACCGATGCCATCCGCAAAGGAAGAGCACTCTGGAGTAAAGTAGCAAACTGCAATGAATAGATCCCTATCCAAACTGATCACGTCTTGAGATACGAACCCAAATGTAGCGTGCATGCCCATCATGTTTGATGAAGTCCAAGACTGGATGTAGTGACTCCCAATATAGGCATGCAACCCCGCCTGAACCTCTGCCACTCGCAAATCTCATCTTTGATTTGTATACTGAATCCCATCTATATCCTGAAAATTTAGGCAGCCCTTTGACCTGGCTCTCACGCATCTCAGTAAATAATCGAATATTTCACCCTGTAATAAAATCTATAAGACCTTATTGGCGAGAGTCGCCCGAAGCTCTATTAAGACAACGTATTTGACCATCTCGTTAAATCACTCTCTGACCTGATGTCTTGGCTTCCTGGAAGGCTTGACGTCATTCTGCCACTTGTATCTTGTATGTAGGTAAGGTTGTCATCCATCAAAATTTGTGTGTTGAGAGAGAGAGAGAGAGAGAGAGAGAGAGAGAGAGAGAGAGAGAGAGAGAGAGAGAGAGAGAGAGAGAGAGAGGCTATGTAGTTACTAGTTACTAGTATCTACTACCATCATTTATGTATATTCAATTGCATAAGTTTTTGCTTACATCTCAATGCTAGCAGACTACCAGTCTCGACTCTCAAATTTCAATGCACAAACATATAGACAGATCAATGAACATGTCACAATGTTCTAACACAATATTTATTAGTAGTAGTATATATAGAGCTGTATTTACTAGTAGTAATATATAAAGAGCTGTATATAGCAGTTTACAACATCTTTCTGACAGAAGGCACACATAAAAAAGAAAAAGACAATTTAAAAAGCACTTCGAGTTGGTGACCCAAAAAACAAAATGGACAAATTGGTTCGAATTGGATGAATCGGCCCGATTCGAATGGCTGATCGGCCTGGAAACTATAAGCAGTAATTATAGCAGATTCTTCTGCACTTTCATTTCTTTGGTCATGGAAAGTCATACCTCAAAGGGTTTCTTTGCAATGATTTTACTGTATAGTTATGTTCTGGGATATGACTTATTTGTGAACTGCAGTTTTACTACCTACTGTCAAAGAATTACAGATTAATGAAACTATTCATGAGCAGAAAGGAACTGGCTACAAGTTGTAGGATCTGTATCCTAAGTTCCTAACATCCACGTTTAGATTAGAATCAGAATCTACACTAGAAATAGTTAGGGGGAAACACATGTTCTCAGCTTTTTTTCCTGGAGAAACATGATTTCGCACCTCTATCTTTTTACAACTGCAGAAACATAACAGAATTTTTTTTTTGAAAAGTGCCCTTAGAACACATTTCCCCATAAGGTGAAATAAATGCATTTCCAGGCATGTCATTTTTTTGGAAAGCTAAATTTGACCTTTTAGAAATTTTTCTGTCGACTGTTTTTCAACGTAATTTCTCTCCCTTGCAGTTTCAATTACTTTCTCCCTCAGTCTCTTTCTCCTTCAAACGAACTATTGTAATCGATTAACCTTGGCATTTCCCAAATTTCCTGTGCCCTGTTTCTCAATTGTTGTTTCCTTTTTTGGGTGGGTCCACATTTCGGGGTTAGAAATGTTTCTCAAAAGTATGCTGCTAGAGCACACCTTTCATTCTTTGCAACCGAAGCCTCCACTTTGATTTAGTACGTAATGATTGCAGTGCAGTAATTGATCTGGAAGTTGGATGAAGAAATTCCTTTCTGCTTTCTTGAATTACACTCTATATGCTATGTAGGGAAAAAGTGCATGAAACTAAAGTGAACCCAAAGAGCATTAAGCTGCCCATGAAATTGCTCAGGCATGAAACTAGAATGAATCTGTTTAAACCAAGAACCTGAGTGAATAATACCTTTTCGCCTGAAATAGGCCTGAAAGAATATGTCATATTTCAATTATACAGATAATCCTGATAAGATTTAGTTTTCTTCCTGGTACCGAACATTTTGCTATTTGTTGCAGATACCGTGTTGGGCAGGTCCAGTGGCTTCAAGACAATATTCCTCCTGATGGATCCTCTGAGGAAGAAAAGGTCCTTTCATGCAGTCCCTGGTTTTTTGAGTTACTAGTTTTATCTTGGTAAATATTTCAACGACTTGAATATAGCTGGATAAAGTATGCAATAATTTATACATATATAGCGTTGTAAAGCTCCAAATTTGGGCTTGGAGGTACAGGTCCAGACATTGGCTAAAACAGCAGCAGATTTAGCACAAGCATGGATTTCTCATTTGCAAGAAGCAGCCCCAACAGGTTCTTTTACTGTATGTTGTGCTAGAATCACTGTCAAAAAAACCCAGAATCGCTCAGAATCGTTTGTTTTTTTTTTTTAAAACCCAGTCCATATGGGTATCAGTAGAGAGGGGGAAAACAGACGATTACGATTACAGTAGTTTCAGAAAAAGAAAAAAACTTTGGATTCTTGGCGATTCTGGGCAGCGAATCGCGATTCGCTGCAACTATGCTGCAAATTAACTGTTGGGAACATAATTTTAAGCCTCTGATGTTGAACTCCCATCAAGAAATAGAAAACACTTGCTAGACCATGTAGATGATGCTTTTGCAAAATCATGTTCATCGAGTGACCAAGCTTGGCATGGCTAGAGCACCTCTGCACAATGGATTTGTACTGCATGGTAATGAACAACAGAAACTCGGATGAAGCCTATTATGAGATCATTGGTCTGAGGCTTTTTAATTTTTTATCAGATCGTCGAGGGAGGCTTAGAGAAATATTAATGCGTGCAGAAGGTGTGCCTGATGTCTCTGATCTGGAGCGCTTCAGTTTTTGGGTATGACATATCTCAAGTTTCAAGTTTTCTCAACTCATGGCAGAAAAAAGATTGTTTGTCTGCATGGGTTTCTTGTTTTGCACCCTAGCCCTTCTATAGGAGATTCCACCACTCATGCAAGTTGATCATATTTGTTTGAATCTTTGCTTATTCTAGTTCACCTTAGGGCCTACACTCAGGTAACCTTAAAAGTCAAAAAAATCTGTAAGGGAGTGCAATCCTGTGTTTTCTACAGAGTTATGAATAAGTGTCACAACTGAACACAGATAAGAGACAATATTGTGATTTTATGGCTCAATGTGATGTTCAAGATCAACAAGATAAAAATCACCATAGGTAATCTGTTGTAGCTAAAGGATACAAGCTGAAGGTTATTTAAACCATAGATACCCGTTCTGTACATATGAAACATGTTTTCTATTAATAAAGAAGGAACCTAATTTATGCATAAAAAAGTCCTAAACCTCCCTCATTTTCTATGGCCACCAGTAGGGGAGGAGGGAGGTGCTTGGGGGAGAGCAACTGTGATCCAATTAGAGCAGAATGACTTCACGAACAGGTTTAGATCATTGTGCAGAGTATGACAATGAGTTTTCCACGAGACTACAAAGGCCTATTTTAGTCCTACTGGTTGTGGACCATGCTACTACATTGTATCAAATTTAACATTTAGTTGGGGCTTAAATCATGAAATAAGAATATGGTCAGTAATCACCAACAAGCCTCTGCCGATGTGTGGCATAAACTTTGTTACCACATGTGAGCCAAAAGAAGGGTCATCATGCTAGTACCATTAAACTTTGCTACATATGAAGAAATATCACACCAAATACACACGCTTTTGACTATGCCTCTTTGAGCGACCTTAAGTACTTATGAATGTCGGACTACCAACACAAGGTATCCATCCCCTGTTAGTCATTTACACCAGGAAATGCTATGTCATAGTAGGAAGAAAGGGGTGTACAGGTGTACAAGAAACCTGTTATAGACCACAGTCGTGGATGTAGCTTGCACCAGAAGGAAAGGTTGCCATTATAGGCAGGTGACTCAGAAGCAGGGCCACATTAAAAAAACCCTAGGTATTTGGCTACGAAACCCAAGCTACTTGAAGGGACAATGGATGCTTGGTGGCATTAGTGGCCTAGCTTAAAGACGTTGCAAGCTAGTATAATAGACCAAGAATGCTTCATAGCAATATACGAAGCTCTTAATCTATCTGAAGGGACCCTTAATGCTAATTAGTTCCAACAAGAGCTAGATTTGCAAATGCTAATGGAGGCGAAGTTGATGTATAGACCCTGGAAACTTCATAGTAGCAAGAATTGTCAACTCTAAACCTACATGTGTTTTGGGATTTTGCTCCTAGTATAAGCAGACTAATATAACCAGACGAGGAATCATAATATCCAAGATTGTGTAATGACACCACTGATTGGAGTGTCGTACATGGTGAGAAACCATTGTGAGAAACCATTGTAATACGTTTGGAACACTTAACATTGGCATGAATCAACTATTTGATATCTGAACCCAAAAGAGAATTTGAAGCGTTGGAGATTGTGAGTAACGAGATTCACAATGTTAGGATTAATGCCTACCAGTGGAATGACATCAATCTATCTTTGATCCTTTCTCTGCAATAACTAATAACCAAAACTAAATATGTGATTCTAGACTAGTTACCGTCTAAGTTATAGAGTGGAAAATTGACAAATCTGAATTTATTGTACTCAACTAAAATGTTGAATTTCAGGCTTTAGAACTATTGCCTATGTTCTAGTACTATTAAAACTAAGTGTGATAGAGTTCAAGATCATGATTTAAGTCTGAGGATTGATTACTAATAAAATCGTTCAAAATTAGTGTTCCGTTTTTCGAACTATAGAGAGCAAAAAAGTTTCTAAAGAAACTTTGAGTCTACAGAATTGTTGATTTGAAGAATATTTGAATAAAATTCGAATTAGGCTCGAATAAAATTTTCACGAAATTCAAACGAATTTTGGAGGTTTGGAACTTCAAATTTAATGGTCTCTGCTGCGTGAATCTTGAGTAAACTGCAGACCTTCAAATCCTGATTTCCTGTTGCTCGAATTTGATAGAGATAGTAACTATGACATAAAAGTGTTGGAGTGGAATCAAATTTCCAAGACGACTCCTTAATTCAACTGTAAACACTGATGAAAATATAACATCTTCATAAATTTGCAGTGCTTATCTCTTGGCAGAGCCTTGGTAAAAAATCTGCATTCTGATTTTCTATTGCACAGTAAATTATTCAATTTCCTTGTACCTTTTCCTCGACAAAATAAAACTGAATTTGGATATGCTTTGTCCTAGAATCATATTTGAGATTCAAAGATAAATTTATGCAACTTAAGTTGTCACAGAACAAAGCAGTAAGTAGAGGCTGAGAGATATCCAAGTCATTAAGTAGATATATGATTCAAATTGCCTCCTTAGTGGTCTGAGTGATTGCAACATATTCAACTTCGATTGAAGAGAGGGTGATAGATTTTTGTTTTCTGCTTGATCCTTGGGATAAAATAAAGTACTAGCCGGAAGTTGGTTTCCTAGGATCAACATCACCTCCTCAGTCTGAATCAGTAAATCCCTGCAAAGAGAAAACTGCTTCGTGATTGCCATTGTAACATACAATTTCATGCTTGGTAGCTTAAAACTTTGCAATGCTTAACAAAAGGTTTAATACCTAACCAAGCTTTTTCAGGAGTTTTTTCATCCACTGACTTTGTGCTTTATCTGTTTTGTAAATAGCATACAATAACAACAGCTTCAGCCCAAAAATAGTTGGGTAGCTTTGAATGCACCAACATACACTTTGTAGATTCTAATAGAGTCTGATTCTTGATCAACAACTCCATTTTGCTGAGGGCTGTAGCAAGTTGTGAGCTGCATCTGGATTCCATCCATTGAGAGGAAGTTAATCATTTTTGTGGATATGTACTCTCCTGCATCATTTGTACGTAGTGCTCTGATCTTCTTGCCTGTCTCGATTTCTACAATTGTGTGGCTCTCCCTGATCTTCCAACTAACACCCGTGCAAAACATGCACTGATCGCCAAAATATTCAAACCTCTCAAATTCCCTGTAAGCACACAACATCAAACACAACCAGTGGAGCTGGTTGCGTCGTCTCCTCCCAGCCTTTGCTGCATAGATCACGATGATGAATGCCTCTCTCTAGGCTCACTTATCCATGACCCTCAAGCACCCCTTAACCCTGACCCTTGTCGACACATGGGCAATTCCATGCACAGTTGATGCTCGCCACCTGGCATTGAGCAGTGAGCATATGACACGTGTCATGTTTGACCGGTCAACCCTGACGTGTCATTCACTGGAAATGTCCCAGTGAGCATATGACAAGTGTCAGTTGACCAATCAGCCCTCTCCTACTAAATAGGTGGTCAGTCCAGCAACTCCTAATTAATGACCCAGTACCTTATACCAAAGCTCAACATGCGACTCAAGAGGCACAGTATCTCAAGTAATCATTTTTTTTACATTTCTTTTACAAGTGTCACCATAGGCCAGAGACTTAGCCATTTCACTTTCTTACAAAAGTACATATGCCAATCAATCTCTAGAAGCCTCACCCCCAAGCCAAGGAACAAGAAGCATGAATGTAGAGTGAGAGCCTGGCAATGAATCAAGAACCATGATGAGGAGTAGGGCGAGTTTGGTCCTCTTATATAGAGCCGAATGCATCCTGGGCACATAGCCATGCATAGCCCTATGTTCCCTATACATAGATTCACCTAGAATAGAGTCCTATGCATGGACCAACTATTCATAGAATTGCTATTGATAACTCTACACATGCATACACTGTCTCATTACCTTGTCTAAACTCCACTTAGTGTGTTCTGGGCCTCACAAGGATATTAGTTACTTTTGGGTCACGTCCAATATGACGTGGCACAACTAACAGCTTGTTTCACTGGAGTACCGTGTATCCAAGATTAGGAGTATACTCTATCCTATGTACTGGTCATGGACATAACACCGTCCATCAAAGGTAAGCTCCTGACGCTGCATGAAAGCCCGAGAGGTATTGAAGACCATGATTTTGGTCTTCGAGAGGTTCACCCCTAAACCCCACTGAGTATAGAAGGTGTGTAAGCAATCCAACTGTCTCTGTAAGCCCTCTCTGGTATGAGAGGCACGCATCACATCATCTGCATATAGAAGGATAGCGGCTCATCGATGTATAGTCCAAAAAGAACTGGTGAAAGAGAGCATCCCTGTTTAACCCCAATAGTATTCCGGATCTGCTCAGAAATGCCACTTCTATGACGAAAGCACCCCAAAACCCTCTCATAGAGAGCCATGACAGCTAGAATAATATCTATCGAGAAACCCAGGTCGCGAAGTTGCTGGATAAGAAGAGAGCGTGGGACAGAGTCAAAGGCTTTCCTGAAGTCCACAAAACAACAATAAACCTTTTCCTTCCTGTGCCTGGCTTCCTCAATGAGAGCTCGAAGTGTGAAGATATGATCAGTAGTGGATTAATGAGTGCGGAACCCAAATGCATGCAATCTCCTGGACTCTGCCTCTGAGCTAACTACAGATTGAAGGATGGTGCCATATAACTTTGCGAGAACATGCCCGATCATGATAGTGCGATAATTACCAGGTAACATGGGGTCACCATTTTTTTGGATGGGATGTATGATGTTGGTGCACTAGGAAGATGGGAACCCTTCAACAACAGCATGGTTGAGGAGAGTGGATAATGTGGGGGAAAGAGCGTCTGAGGCGTGAATCAGTAGTTCGGATTCCAAAATCTGAAGGTCGAGGGGAGATGGAAGGGGGCGTATTAGTGGGTATAGTGTAGAGCTGGGTAGCATAGTCAGTCCAGGTATGTAGGTCGTCTAGGAGAGGGGGTGGAGAACGGATAAATTCACTCCAAAAGGCTCCAGAAGAGGAGCTATAAAGGAGGTTCACAAGGTTGCTTCCTTCGGAATCATCATAGGCACGTTTTTTACGGCGAAGTATGCGGTTGTACACTTGCCGTGAGGAACGAAGGAGATGGGGGGGCATGTACAATAGCCTGTGTGACAGTGTGGTGGAGTGAGCGACATTCCACATCGTACCATCGTGGATGGAGAGGTCGAGGTGATCGCGGATGAGTAGGTCTGGTTTGTTGTGCGGGAAAGAGTGAAGTAAGGAGGCAAGGGATTCCTGGTAGAGGGGTATGTAGAGGGGGTGGAAAGTGTATTTGGGTGCACTGGGTAGTGTGGATTGTGGTGGAGGTGGTAGTCATGGAAGGTGGCCAATAGCGAAGGAAAGGAACGAATGATCACAGAGAGTGGTGGGAGAGATATAGAAACTGTGAATGTGGGGAATGGTTGAAGGTGACCCCATGAGGTAATCAACAACACTATGACCGCCACTATGAGGATGACAAGTATAGCTGCCAGAATTAGGCTAGTGAGGTAGGCCATTATAAATGGCTAACTCATGTGCCTCACCAAACTGTAACATATACTCACCATATACTGTAATAGGTCCCGGTCCATCCTCAGAAATCCTGGTGATCCCCAAGCTGTCACTGTCAAGGGCGTGAACTCGGAGTTGGTCTGTAGAATCATGGAACTCAACAAAAGAAGAGAACTCTGGAGGGAAATAGCAGGCAACAATGAAAATGTCCCTAGCCAAACCAATCTCTCGTCCTGTAATGCGAGCCCTAATATATCGTGCATGCTCATCGTGTCTGACGAATTCAATAATCTGATGAAGGGACTCCCTATAGAGACAAGCCACCCCTCCAGAACCACGGCCGCTAGAAGATCTAGTCTCAGGTCTATATACTGAATCCCATCTGTATCCCGGGAAAGTGGGTAGACCCCGCTCCTGGCTCTCGTGCGTCTCCATGAAAATCAGTAGGTCTCGTCCAGTAATAAAGTCAATCAGATCACCTGCTGTAGAGGATGAGTGAATGCCATCACAGTTCCATACCCCAATCTATAGATGGTATGGATGGGGCCCGGGGACGCTCCCAACCCCGGGGGCCCCAAGTCCCTAGCTGTGGGAGCTACTAAGGGTGCTAGCAACAAATCGTATCTGACCATCACGATATATGGCCCGTCTACCAGTTATTTCGCATTTCTCGTATAGTTTTTCGTCAGGCAGCTTGGAAGGCTTTACGCCACTCCTCAACCTGAATATAAGTGAGATCATCATCCATGTATATGGTAGTGTCGCGTAGTTTGGCTCGACATCGTAAAGCCTCTCTACGATTGGCTAAGGATGTGAAGCGAATGATCAGTGTAGTTGCATCTCTGGTGGTCCTCCAGGCTGTGTCTAACCCATCTGTCACATGTCTTAGGGTGGTCTCAAGAAACCTCGTAGCTTCGGCAATGGCATCCTGTGTATCTGGTATCCCACGAACCCTGATGTTATGTGACTTTTGATCCCTTGACCGCTCTTTTGAAATGGTGGCTGAGATGACAGAGGAGATGGGGGCATTATGCTTGGTGCCTTTCTTCAATATTGCTGCCCATGAGAGCGTTTTCTCTTTGTGTTGTTCAATCTTATTTTCGAGCTCCCGTATCATGGTGGTAGCCGAGTCCGAGGCTGCAACATGTTTAGTACTGATCGCTTGTTCCAGTGAGGCAACTTTGGACTGCAACACGTTTTTTTCTTTGAGAAGAGAGATCACTATTCCCTTCAGTTGTGAAAGTTCTTGTTTCAAGAGCTGGAAATTTGCTTTCATTTGGTCAGCTTCCCAAGAGGAGAAAAGCTCGATTGATTTGGAGGGAGTATATGGGATGTGTGTTGTAGACAGAGGAGTTGTAGCTTCTTGGGAGTTGGGAATAGGAAGGATGCCGTTAGGCAAAGGAACAGCCGCAACGAGGGAGGGTGGGTCAAAAATAGCAGCTAAGGAGTTAACATCAACAACTGAGGTGGTAGCAGATGTGGTAGCAACAGGGGTAGCTGTAGCGAGGGGCACGTCAGCATTAGAGAAGGTAGAAGTAGCAGCAGCGAGGGGTGGGGGTAGATCAATAGATAGGACTTCAGCGAGGGTTGAGGAGGTATCAGTGAGGGATGAGGGGGCAAGGGCATTAATGATGGTGGATTCATTATCAACGAGGGGGCAGGGGTCAGCAGCGAGAGGGCATGGGTCAGCAACGGGGGTCTGATGAGGGTTAGGGGGTCTGATGAGGCAGGAACGAGGGAGGGGGCAATAGCGATGGAGCAGGGGTCAACAGCGAGGGGTAGGGATGAGCCATCAACGAGGGTGGGGAGTGAGGTGGCAACGAGGGGGAGTGAGGTGGTGGGTGATGTGGAAGCAGGGCGAGGAGTAGAGAGCTTTATTAATGTCATACAGGTACCTGAGGGTACAAAAGACAAAATAAATGTTCATCTCAAGTGTGTATGATACTCTACGAGCGTGTAAAAAAATGTCTCTGTACAACATAACATACTAAATAGAAATAAACAATCTGAACTAGATATGCTGAAATTTCTCTCTATTGAGCTGGAAAGAAAACACAAATATATCATGATGTAAAAACAAGCCTCAAGTCTCGACTGAAGCCCTAAAGTAGGATGTAATCAAAATCGTGGGGTGCACTAGATGTGAGGAGTGAAATTGCCTCTATTTGGACCTGTGGACAGTATGTCGCCTGCTCTGCCTCGTCCTGCTGGAGGAATGACTCGGTCTGATGCACTAACGTCTGCAGTAACGTCTGGCATGATGTCTATCTCTGACTAGAATATCTATTTCATCCTCTGATCTCTTTGTGTCGTCTATGGCTCTCTGTCTGCGTCTGGAAAAGAAATCTGTGATACTGGTCTGAGGATCCAAACTGATCTGGGGACTGACTAAGTCTCTTCTCAAAAGCATCATCTCACGTATCATCAAGGCTACAAAGTCGGGATCCTCATATGTGATCAAAGCCTAGACTGACTTGGAGGAGTCTCGATATAAGCAATGGTATCGTCCTATATAAATTTGAAATTTGATAATTTCACAAATAGGGTAGAATCGAGATTAGTAGGTCACATAAAGTACAACCCTCACCTCCATCCTGCATAATCATCCTCTCCAACCCGTCAATGTAATGTCCAAACAAAGTAGGGGATAATGAGCCTGTGGTGATATGCCCTCCTCAGATTGAAACAACCTATCACTCTCTCATATAGGCCCATAATCGCCAAGACTGTGTCTGGATGGAAACCAAGATCCTTTAGTCTCTGAATAAGAAGGTTTTTTAGAACCGAGTCAAAGGCCTTACAGAAATCCACAAAACAATAGTACACCCGCTCTTGTCTGCCTCAATAATAGACCTCAAGGTGAATATATGATCTGAAGTGGAGTAATGAGATCGGAAACTTGCCTGCCCCAAAGCATGTAAGTGTCTAAACTCGGCTTCACTATTGACTGTCGTCTGAAGAACTGAGCCATAAACCTTTGCCGTAATATGCCAACCATAATAGTGCAGTAGTTTTCTTGCCTCATGGGATCACCTCCCTTGTGAATGGGGTGTATGACATTCGTACACCAAGAGGTAGGAAAGCCCTGAATCACAACTTGATAAAAAAGATTAGAAAAGATGGGTGAAAGTATATCTTTTGCATGGATAAGAAGTTCTGCTTTGGTCTTCAATATTGCGGGCACGACAACTATGAAGATATATACTGGATTCCAATATCATGTTGGGGCTGAAAAGGTTGAAGGTCGAAGGATGGGGTGAGATGATGATGGGAGAAGTGTGAATAATTTATAGGGATTTGGCATATTCTGCCCAGGTATATAAGTTAGTCAAGGTGGGAGAAGGAGCACGAGGGAGGAATTCATGCCAAAAGGCCCCCTAGGAAGAACTAAAGAGAAGGTTAATAAGCCTTCTCCCTTCTTTGATATCATAGGCCTTCTTTTTACTGTGGAGTGTATTTCGATATGTATGATTTATATCACATACCGATGGAAGTGAGTTGACATAAGCATGTTTAAGATGATTGTGAAGTTGGCGGCATTCATCATCAAACCAGAGATGGTGACGGAACAGCCGACAAAGAAAGTGTCGGGTTGTCCTCAGCAGGCAGATGGACAGGTGGCATTTCTCCAGTTGCAGGCAGCGCTGCCTTGGCCCTCTGCCAGCGTGTAGCAGGCAGCGCAACTGTTGCAGATCCCACTACTGCAGGTGTTGCGTGGGAGTTGGAGGCAAGGGGGAGCTCCCCCTCTCTTTTTGGAGCCATAGGAGATGGCGGGCAAGTAGCGAGGGCAGGTAGCAAACCTAGACAATCGTTAGAGAGAGAGAGAGAGAGAGAGAGAGAGAGAGAGAGAGAAAGGAAGAAAGCTTTATTAATGTCTTTTCCATTCCCAAAGGCATATAAGATGAACAAGTACATCAAAATGGATGGCACCAAGACGGAGCAATGCCGTCAAAACAACAAGACTAAAACTAAACTAACTAAGAAGAGAAAAATATCTCTTCAGTACTCTAACTCTCAACCTAACTCTGAACAATAATCTTCAATGGAAGGCTCACACGCAGGAGGCAACTTTAAATACAGTTTGAAAATTCTATCTTGACTAAAAGTCTCTCACGTAGGAGGCGTCAGTGATTGATTAGTTCCGGATGGGGTGACCAGAAAATGTCGACCATCCCGAAAAATAATCTTTTTTCCTATCGCATTTGCTTCCTCAATGAGTTGCTTCTGTTCCTTCCACTGTAAGGCAGTTAGATCCTCATAAACGAAAACGTTACTGCCTTTAAGACGTCCACGACGCTTAAGAACTTCATTACGATAATCAGTGTATTTGAAACGGATGAAGACAACCGAAGAGTCGAACTTACTGTGCCAAGCTGCTTCCACGACGCCTTCCTCTTCCTCATAGGAAAGTGAGGCCATAAGTTCTTTGGCTGCCTCTGACGTGGACGTTTTGAGATTTGTATTCTCGTTTGGCTTGTTCTTCCATCGCCTGTGAAACCATCTTATTGCTTTTTGCTTCGGTACTTTTGAGCATGTCGGCCCAACTTTTTGTCGAGGTCTGAATTTTCTCCTCCAGTGCTTTGACCTGATCAGGGTTCACTTTTGGAGCTTTGCTAAATGCATCCATTTGAGCTTTGAGGCTTGCATTTTCCGTTTCAAGTGTCGTTACTCGTTCTTGAAGAGCCAACAGATCCGTGTGCATATTGGTCTGTGAGAGACACTAAACTGGAAAGGGGTGGCGCACTGCATGTATCGCATAGATCGCCGAGGGGCGTCATAGAAGCAGGAGCTGGAGATGAGGCAGGAAGAGGTGGTGTTTCTGTCCGACGGGTACCATGGAGAAGGATCACTGCGGACCTGAAGCAATGGTGAGACCTCTAGGCGGAAGAAAGTTGGCAGCGATTTGGAGGCAAGCCTCAGAAGGAAGACGAAGAGGATGGGTGCATCTTCAAGCATCGACTTGCGGGTGGCAGAAGAAGAGCCACGGGACAGGCCGCTGGATAGACCGCTGAAAAGACCCTCGCTGGACGCACCATCACGCCAGGAATACGACCTCCATAGCTGCGTGGCACACACACCATCGCGACCTCCTGCTAGGGCGCCATCCCACCGCGAGAGAGAGAGAGAGAGAGAGAGAGAGAGAGAGAGAGAGAGAGAGAGAGAGAGAGAGAGAGAGAGAGAGATTTATTAATGTCTTGTCGGTACGCGTAGGTAGAAAAGACTGATAAATACATCTCAAGTGTCATAACCATAGGAGTTTAAATACGTCTCCATGAATAACATTAATAAGAAGAATATAACTAATCTATCATGCTATACATCATCATCAATCAATACTAAGCTCTCTCAAATAATGACGATCTAGAAACCATAGATAAATAAAATAGTTCTCATAACTCTATCTATCACTATCAACACTCCTAGAAAAGGATGTGATTGATGTAGTGGCGGTGTAATCATATTGGGGACTTTGTCGTCGTGTCCTATGTCTCTAATGAGGCTGACTGTGAGGTCTACGCTGTCGCTTGCTTTGACACAGACTGGAACCATGACTTGATCTTATGCATTAACGTTTGGTGTGATGTTTGTCTCTCCTTGGAATGTCTATCTCATCCTGTGATATGCTCTTTGTATCCTCCATAGATGCATCTGGTGAAAAACTCCGTGATACTCATCTGGTAATGAATAGAAGTATGGCCCCCTCATTAGTCTTGTCTCAACATCAGCATCTCTCGAATCATCAAGGATACACAACGTGGGTCTGCATATGTAATCAAAGAGTGGAGTGTTGTGGGTGTATCACGATATAAACAATAATGTCTCCCTCTGATCTCATAGTATATGGGACATCTGAAGATGAAGTAGGCCTCGTCCTCAATATCCCCAAGTATACAGACATGACAAACCCTGTCCCCTTTGGGTATGTGATGAAAACGTCCCGTCTCAATATGGAGTTAGTAATGTGATGATAGTATGAACTGTTCCAATATAAATCTCAATCCATGTGATAATCCTGCATCCAAATATCTAGGGCGAACTGTTCATCCCACACAATCCACCTCCATGAAGCTCCATGAAGCGGGATCTACAATAAAGGGGTTTTACCTGATCTGCCCATCCCAAACTATATGCACGTAAGATTTGTATATAAATTGACGAATATAATGGTGTGTACCCTGTGTGTACACTGTACCCTCTAGAAGAGATGATATAGAAATAGCAAGAGACTTAAGTAGACGCACGGTTTGGGAATACCATGAGGGATGAAAATCTGACTATGCAGTAGCCGTGAGGACATAAGAGCCATGTATGAATATATGGACGCATGGCGATCCATCTGTGCCAATCTCTAAAGCAAAATAATGAGTCGAAACATTGCCTCAATCTAAAGTGGAGGAATTGCAAATTCTGCCATTATAATCTGATGTGGCACCGAGGGCTTTGCACGGATCATCCGTGGCCCGTACACCTAGTCTTAGTTGCATACATGGTTGTCAGTGTGACCATGGTATAAAAAAGATGACACTTACTCAGAGCATCACTTATGTATCATTTGAAACAGAACCTCTCCAACTGAACCAAGAAAGCATGTCCCTTCCCTAACCTGGTGATGACAACTTGTCTCATATTGAAACTTGGTCCAGCAAAGAGGACACCAAGATATGTGTATGAAGAGACTACCTCCAAAGGATGACCATCCCATAGAAACTCCTACCTCTGCATGAACGCTTGTGAAGTATTGAAGACCATAACTTTGGTCTTTGTTGTGTTCACTGTCCAGTCCCTAGTGAACAAAAGGAGCATAGTATATCAACAATCAACAATCGGGACAGAGAGTACAAGTTGTAACAACAACCTACCTGAATTCTTTTAAACATTGCTACCTCAGATTTTGCTTTTAGAAACATGACAGTGGTCTTTCTTGAATAATCATCAATGAAAGTAATGAAATATCGAGCATCTCCAATAGAGGATGGTTGCGTTGGCCTACAAATATCCAAATGTATTAGATCAAGAAGGTTAGAAGCTCTATGAGCTTGATTCTTAGCAAATCTTCTTATTGCATGCTTGCCTAGATACAAGACTCACACTTATAAGTGGAAAAGGACTTTCATATTAAGATCATTAACCAGTTCATTCGTACATGTGTGTTAGGCTTCTCATATTGAGATGTCCTAACTTCTGAATAGACAATTTGAATTCTTGGATGAGGTTTGAGAAGTCATGGCTTGAGCCTTCTATGAAGAATCATAATAAAGTTTGTATTGATAACCATCTCTCATGGCTTTGGCAAGAGCATGATTTTTATTGTCTACAATTTGACATTCTTTGTCAGTGAATCCAATTGCATGTCCTAGGTCTGCAATCCTACTGATAGACAATAGCTTTTTAGTCAATCCAAAAACATAACGCACATCAGTGATAAGTTTATGAGTATAATTTTGCAAAGAGATTTGCACAGTGCCTTGAGCCTTCAATTTTGTGAGAACTTGAGTCTCCCAATGATTGCAAGTTATCCTACTTTTAGAGCCTAGGAAGCCTGCCTGTAAGGGAAGTCTTTAGTAAGCTACTAGATCAAGGCATGAATTAGTATGGCACAAATCCCAAGAAGTTTTGCCTCCTACCACTTGGCCCTTCTCCCAATCAACATGAGCTTATCCATTAAACAATCAACCATGAAGTACCACGAGTTTCACTTGGTGCAGGACTATTTGAGAAATAATAAAAAAGGGGCTATATGAATAAAATCCCTTAAGTAACTCGACTTACTGATAGTAGAGCCAGCAACATTAGCCAAAGATATCGTGTTGTGGAAATTTTGTTCTTTGAAGCCTAATTTTCTTCTCAGGGATTTTTACAAGCCATTGATGAAGTGTAGCAAGAGTTTTTGTGTAAGCATATCATTGAATGTGTACAGAATTTGTGTAATTCTGGGTCTCATGACAGTTTTTGAGATATGCAGTCATAAAAAATGGTTGAATTTTGAACTTTGCTGCCTCAACTACACCCTGCTCATGTGACTTATGCTTTGTCATTTCAAATGAGAAGTTATATATCACACTTGTAAAAATATGCTAGTATGGATGTTCAAAAGTTTTGACTGCTTATGCATGTCAATAAAACAGGTAGCAAATCTTGCACGAATGAGATCTGTAGAAAGGTTGCAACTTTTAAGAATAACCGATACAAAAGAGGTAAATTTTCTTTTACTGATAGTCTACTAAACTTGTCATGCTGCTTTTTTTTCAAATGAAAACAATCACTAGTTCTTCTGCTAGAAGAAATTGAATGCCAAGAGCTGTTCATGGAAATAGAATAAACTATTATCAACTTCAGCCACCTTCAAGAGGATGGTTGGCATTCTTCAAAGCTATAAAATAGTTCTCTAAATCAATTAGCTACTCACAGCGTTCGGCAGGCTTGAGACTTTGTTCATATAATTGTACACTTGGCTAAGTTTCTAGAATGAAGCCAGCTTTACGTTTTTTCAGACTTGTTATTGTGCTAAAAATCCAAAACATAAAAGATAGTTTCATAATAAAGTTTGTTGCTTGCCATACAGCATTTTTGCAACTTCTTGTGTATATTATGGATAACTGCTTGCATCTGTTGTTTGTCTACAGCGACTAAACAGAGCAATATTATCTTTGCGTGCGGTGGACTCTCAAACTTGTTATGTTCAATAACTGGCTTTGTACCTTTCTATAAAAGGGAGATTTTCCCATATATTACATTATTCCTGTACATATCCATGAATGTCAAATCCAAGAAGTTGTTAGCTGCTTTCCTATCAGAGTTCCAAGAAATTCCTTGTAGAATAAGGCCATGGGTTCTCACAAGATAACAGCAAGCAGTAGTAGCAATAGAGAAATTTATTAGTCCCTAATTTAATGTTCAAAGACATTATTCTTCCTTTAAGAGTAAGCTTGTGAGAGCAATGTGGTTCTGAAGGTGCTCAGCTTTGTAGGGGCAGACTACTTAAAAAGCCATTATAAAATGGAAAGTGGTCACATATACAATTTCAACCTTTTTTTTCTTGATTTTTGAGGAATTGAGGATGTTAGATTGCTGCACTAGCTTTGCAGTACCGACATGTATTTACTACTGAGATTCTGTGGCTTTTTTCTTAAAACTAAGTTTATTAGAGGTTCATAATAACAAATAATGTAGAAAAATACACACCTACTATTTATCTAGGAAGTTCATGATTGACGGGATACATATTCTGAACAGCTCAACAGTAATGTGAAACAGTACAGACCTGCTATTTATCTGGGAAAGTCATGATTGATGGGAGACATGTTCTGAACAGATCAATTTCTTGAAAGCATATTTCAATACATGCAAGGGAATCACTCATTCAACATGAAGCTTTGTTTTCAATTCTTCTCATAAATTAGAATCTCCTTTTAAACCTACAATTTAGTGCACATATATGTCCTGATCTAACAGTGGGAATGCCGTCTGGAACATTTGTTCAATTTATTTCTGGACCTTAATATTATATAGACAGATAAAGATGGGCATTTATGCGATTTGAAGTAGAGAAGAAAACCAAATGGCCTGCTATGCATAAAAAATGAGATTTGAGGACCATGCAAAGATCTACAATGACCTCCATGCATGTGAGGTTGCACAAGATGCGTCTATGATAGATCAAATCTAATTTTCAAGGGCTATCTATCAAGCTTTGAATCAAGGCAAAAGCTCATCTACAACAAAAGTTATGATCATCCAAAGAGAAGCTACCTTTTCACATTCACATGAAAAAACAAAGTGAATTTCACTATGAGAGACAAAACCAAGCATGTTGCTCTCGGGTAGAGAGAGAATAGACCAGTATTGTATGTGAACCAAAATTGCATTAACTCTCTCAACTTCCTTACATGTACAAAGAGTTAGCTCCTCTATAAAGTGATTCGAGATCCAAGAGGAATAGAAAGCGAGTAAAATTGGACCTCTTACATAGCTCCTCTAACTTTGATTGGTCTAGTGACATAAGGACCCTTGATTATGATAGGACCAATTTCATGGATCTTTGACTTTTGATTGGTCTTGTGATTTCATGACAACACATAGGAAAGTGTCACTAGCCCTTCTCTACCCAATGCACACATATTAGTCAAGATTAAGGTCTGTTAACTAATCAAACTTTTCATAAATGATTTAAAAAGATTATGGCTACCCTCCATACATGTGAGATTTTACTATGTACATGATATTGCAAAAGATAAAGCTAGATTTTGCCAATTTTTCACATAAGAGGTTTCAAACACGTGAATTAATTGCTTACTTCAATATGGAAACAATAGTGACCATAGGACAGTCCACTAACGGTTTCAAATTGGCATCATACCACTACTAGCTGCAATTTTTTCCGTTACTGCATTTTTCAAACATTTGTTAGACTGCACTCATTTTTATTGTTCAAATCAGTTTAATTGTGTGCATAGTTCCCATGGAGTTGTTGTTTTTCTTGAACTCAAATCATTTTTTATCTATAGAGATAATGTCTACGTAAAACGAAATAAACTTATACAAGTAAAACCAGACCCATAGAATTGAGACAAAATGGGTTCACTCAATAAAGTCTTTAGCAGTTAGGACTGACAAGAATTTAGAAGCAATGTCGTATTAGTAATCAATTTGGCTCCACATAGTAAATTGTTGAAGCCATTTCTAATAAGCATTCCATTGTTATGTTATAAAAAAATGAAATAGAAAGCAAATTATCAACAAAGTCAGGATTCACTGTAAGTTTATGTCAACAATAATTCATGGAAACACCTGTTGTAGGTGGGGAAGAACCCATATTTTACAGTAAACAAAGGACAGTCCCATAGCGGTTTCAGATTGGTCACATCAAATTACTGCTAGCTGTTGTTTTAACCAACGCATTATTGCATTTATCAAACTGGCAGACAATGTAATAAATTTTAAAAGTACCAAAAAGTTTTAAGCGAATCCACCAGACCCAGGGTAATTTATTGTATAGCTGTTTTTATATAAAAACCCAAAAGCAATTGAACAATAAAAATATTGACAAAGGTTATTCAAAAGGAATAAAGTTATACATGTAAAACATGCCTAAATATATAGAAGTGAGCTTTTGTGGGTTCATCGAAAACATGCTAACAACTGTCAGGGCAGCAACCAATGTGTAAATCATGTCGTAAAAGTATCTTAAATAGAACTAGACTACCGAAGCCATTTCTTACAAGCAATCCAATGCCATACTAAAAATCATTTAGAAAGTAAGAACAAAGACTCGGACAAAGTCAAGCCAAACCCATATAAGTGAACCAAATTGGGTTTAAGGAGAAAACGTCCTTAACAGTCAGGACAGACAAGAATGTAGTTTTAGTATCCCATTTGGTTCCATAAAGTAAAATGTTGAAGCCATTTCTAAAAAGCATTCCATTCTTATAATATATGACAAATGACATACAAAGCCAAGTACTGGACAAAATCAAGCAACATCCACGTAAAATCTCAGCAAAGCAGACAACTAGAGGCGAAAAAGAGTAAAACACGTACATCATCTATAGTAAAAAACAAAGTAAACCAAAGGAACGAAACACAAATCTACAAACAGGAATCCAAGTAAATGTCAGTAAAAGAAAGAAAGGAACTCAAATGACACAACAAACATATGTAATGCTGTGTGCTCTGGTTTTCTTTGTGTTTTGGAGGCATCTCCACTAGCACAATTTTTATCAAAATTTGTATTTGCAAAATCCAGTTGTCTTACTAAGACATTCTGGTGGAATCCACCATGACAGCTGGATTAGTAGCTGATTCTGCCAGAATCAGCACCCTCTCATTACGCAGGGGAAGGCCTCTATCCCTCGGGCCTTCCGTGCTGGTCGGGGCCTGCCCTCGGGCTCCCGCCCTTGGGCAAGGCCCTCCCAGCACAGAAGGCCTCCCCTCCCCCCCACGACGAAAGCAAAAAAAATAGGGCAGAAGACAGCAAGTCTACTAAGCACAACAAATACACAAAAAGCAAACCAAACCAAACCTTTTCAGACACCATGGAGGAAACGAAGAAACGAGGAGCAGACCAAGAAACAGAGGGCGAATATAGAAGAGGCTACCAAGAACCCAGAAGAGGAGCAAACCGGAGTACACCTCCACAGCACACCAGTAAACCAAAAACCAGTAGCCAACAACCATAGAGAACCGCTTAAAGAAGCCAGTTATAGCAAACTCTGAAGCAGAAGGTGAATGTAGAGAAGGCCACTCTCAACAATCCCAACCCACGCAGCACAGCCAAGGAAAAAACAAGCACACACTAGCGCAAAAGAGAGCGAGAAGCCATCAAGCCAGTGGCCGCCGCACAGCCATCAAAGCCCATGAATGCGAAAACTGCCATCAGATGGCAAGTGCAGCAAACACAAGGAAAAGCCAGCAACGTAGTAGCAACACGGAAGGCATCAACGAGAAGAGGAAGGGGCACAAGGGACGAGGGAAAAGGAGGACCTCAAAAGAATTCACAACCCCAAGACAAAGTAAAAAGCTAAAGCCCCAAAAAACCCAAACAAAAGAGACAAGCAAAGAGCCGAAACACACGACCCGACCATAAAAGCCAAAAGGCCAGAACAAAGAAACAAGCCAAACCCAAACCACAGAGACCAACAGGCAAAGCCAAAAATAATAAAGGCACAGTAGAAAACAGGTAAAAAGGACCAACTAAATAATGAAAACTAGCACAAAAAGTCGTAGAAGGCCAAAAAGTACAAAGTAACATCCAGTGGCGAAACAACCAACCACAAAGCAAACAAACGATAATACAAAAAAAAGTCAATTGAAATGTTGTCTTCATGAACAAGCCGAAGCACAACTTAGGAGCCGAACAGGTATGTCTGAAGCAAAGGTCTTCTATGAGTAGCATGACTACCAACTAGTCAAAATAGGACATGCTTTCATGAACCAGCCGAAGCATTTCTTGGAAGCAGAAAAAACCGCTTTTTAGAAAAAAGTTTTTATCAAAGTATGTCTACGACATAGGTAGTCTATGAGTAACATGTCTACCAACTATTCAAAACACAACTAAACCGTACGGCGGCAAAAATCGGCTGTAGTCATCATCAAATCATTTGATCCTTTGTAGACATTTCCTTCTGTAAGACACTATAAACATCAACGTTGGGCTTGATTAGTAGCATAGTGAAGGGGAATACATTAAGTCATAGTAGAAAAAACAATAGAAATGTATGGGGGAGAGAGAGAGAGAGAGAGAGAGAGAGAGAGAGAGAGAGAGAGAGAGAGAGAGAGAGAGAGAGAGAGAGAGAGAGAGAGAGAGAGAGAGAGAGAGAGAGAGAGAGTTTGTGTGTGTGTGTGTGTGTGTGTGTGTTTTACTATTGCATAAATATGTGAAAACAAGAATGTTGTGGTATACGACAAAGGCATTGTCACAATTTTTTTGAGTAAAAACTGTGATTGTTTAAGATTGTGCAAGGTAATTAGCTACTAGTTAGCTTTTTCTTTTGTCACCTCAAATATTGAACTCCAATTCAAAGTGCATGCATGAGTAGAGATATGAGAACAATTAAATACATATATGAAATGATTTTGTGAACGCAAATATATAGTCTTCTTTATCACAGCACTTGCTTCTCTTGGCTCCTAACATCTACTTGCTCTCCCTGGTTATGTGCCTCCTAACAACACACCAATGCAAGCCCATCCATGCGTCATCGCTCATGAGATCCTAAGACTATTTTTTTTCAAAATCTGAGCTTACATAGGTATATGGCTCCAAGGGACTTCCATTAAGCTTCCTTCCAATCTCAACACTTGAAAATCTGATCCAAAACAAGGTCCAACACATGTACCAAGCCTAAACTCCTACAAATACAACCAAATGCAAAATAGCTAGTAGATAGCTCATCCATGCCCCCTAATGGTAATTGCTACTCCATCAATTCCAATGCCAATAACTAGCCCTATTGTATCACCATGCATGTACTCCAAATGAATGCTTCATGAAGTCCTTGCCATCTATGTCTTTCTAATAGATTTCTAGCAAAACACTCAACATAGTGTTTGCCTCCATCACACCCAAATGTGTGATATCCATTGGCTCTCCAACCTAGAGCTGGCTCAGAAAGCTCCACACTTTGCCCATTTTGTGTTTACAACATCCATATTCCATCCCAAATCAATCATGTAAGTCATATCTATCATATGTCTCAAGTGTATCCATAGCTAGATGTACCCGATGGTTACCATATTATTCTATAATTTTTATATCATATATCAAAATGTCATCCATGATCACGAATATCTAAGCATATGATCAAACAAACAATGTCCATATTGTATTCTCTCAATTAACACCAATGCTAGCTCCTGCATGAGCAGGTTCCATGGGCAATACCAAACTCACTCCTCGAGAATACGCTTGAGATGTGAACTTCAAAGTCAACATCAAGTCGTTCACAATATTGTACATGCAGTCCTAGTGAACCTATGAGATCTTCCATTGCTCCAACCAAGCAACCTTCACCCTCCATCACTAGAATATGCATCCTTGATGCAATATTGATATGGCAAATTGACTTGAATTATCCAAACTGACAGTTGAAGTGTATCTCGCTGATGACAAATGTGACATACTACTCGACAGCTACAATGACTTGATTCGAATTCACTTACCAATTGCAAAACTCACAAATGATCACACTTACCACTCACAAGAGTCTCCAAAGTGTGAATACTGATTTGTCTTCATTCAATGTATTCCATACACAGTTCATTCCAATGCAAGTCATGCTATCCTGCTCAACTGGCTTTAATTGGCACCACTACGTACAAATATCACCCGTGACTACCAAATTTTTGAATCTCCAAGCTGATTCTGATCTCTCTCTTGAACAAAATTTTCAAGTTGCAAATGCGTGTGTCATTGCAGTTATCACCCGATTCGACAATGTCAATGCTGATATTGCCTCTGAGAGCCTTCCTCCAAGTTATCACATGGCACTGGTTGGTTTGAACTCCAAGAATTAAACCTAACCAAGGTGAGGACACAGTCAAGTGATTAGCGCTCTATTACCGCCCAACCATAGGGATATTGCCATCTCTCACCCATGTGTACTTGAAATATAAACCAACATCAAGCATGTTAAGGCCTCCCCATTGCTACGACATCCCATACCCTTGCATCCTAGCTTCGGTCTACATGAAGCTTTTGAAACCTGGGTCACGGCTATCTCGACTCAACAGCATCTCACTCTATCAAGAGTCATCTCGATGCTACTTCAAGAGGAGATTAGACGAAATGGATCCTCCTCCAGCTCAAGATCGGATCCTCAAGCTCTATTCTCAAAAAAAAATCATGCCCTCTCAAAATTGTCGCCAATGATGAGTAGTCATGCCGCCAAACTGCACTTCCGTCGCCAAAACTAGCTTTCTCCACACAATTCCGCTATCATTCACCCCCATTCCGCATTGACTGCTCCCAAACACCCTATTACCCCATCAGAAGTAAGCAATAATGATTTTGAAGTGATAATGACTCATTGTACAACTCTGTAGCAGGTTTCACCAACCAAAACTTGTCCCAAATTTGGCCCTACAATACTCAAATGGCGAATGTAGCCCATCACGAGATCACCCGCACTCCGCTCGATAGAATGGTGATGAAAATCCCCAAAACGCATTTCTCCATGCCCTATGACGTCGCTTTATCCGCTGGCTCTAAGCAGCCAGTTTCAAGGGTCATTTTGGCCCAAGGATGGCCAAAAAAAGGTGCCTTCTAGTCAAAGATAGGTCCTTTTAAAGAATGCCTTGCAAAAATGAACTGGTTCTTTAATATGAAGATCTTTAATGAAGTGAAGTCCACTTTGAAATTTGAGTCCCTTCATCCCATTTCAAGCTGAAATTTTTTAATGAAGAGATATTATTTTCTTCCCTTCAAAACTTCTTGGGTCTACTTCAAATGAATCCCATGGCTCTTTCTTGATCCGACGGTCCCTGTTCCTCCTTGAACTTTTAATCTGAGCCACTGATCATTGTAGGCCTCACCCTATGGTTGTGCACCCATATGCATGCCCACCTAGGCCCTTGTTCCCTCTGGACACCTTAGCAAGCTATGGACCTGGCCTCACTGGCTGTGTGCGACCCTCGCGGGTCCTCCACCTCCAAAATTTGTGAAGTGAGAGAAAACCACTTGACTTGCATGCCTATAGTGATTCAAATTTTGTAGGTGACAAGAGAGATAGAAGATCAACAAGTGCAACTTTCATAGGTGATGGAGTAGTTTCTTGGCTATCAAAGAAGCAAGAAACAATCTCACTCAATGTTGTTGGTGATCCGTATGCTTGATATTTGCCATTTGTGTTGAATGCTTTGCAATTGTGGGATTGATTAGCAAGTTAAGGTACTATACTCTGCCTATGGCAGTCCGTGCATTCACACGTGTGAAGGGAATTGCAAGATTTTGAGCCTTGTAGTGGAGTTCAAGCCAAGGGAAAGCTAGGAAACACTAAATTGGTTGGTGTTTATCTCAATTGGATCCATTCAAGGTGCTTCTTCCATCATTTCAAACAATTTATTGAAGTCTTTTTGCTGCATTTTCAGCATCATTAGACGCCTTGATATAGATGAAAATCATGTGTGTCCAATTAACAACACATTTGCTTTTGGCACATTTGATTTCTCGACAATGCTTTGAAGAAGCAACTAAACATCTAATCAATATGATCATGCGTGTGGTGTTAGAAATCAATGATAAACTTCATTGTTATTGTTTACGATGTACTTTTACTGTTTCTAGTTGTTACCACCTGTAATTAGTTGTAGGCTAGTCTATTAGTCAACTCCTAGATTTTTTTCTCTCTATCAGGGTTTATTGTACACATGACATTTAGTTATCAAAAAGTGATAGTGTGTGTTGCTCTTTCTCCTGGTGGTGATTGCTTATGATAAATGCAGTATGCTATTGTAGATCTGATTATTGACATGGTATCAGAGCCCGATAATCCTACGTGCATGACCATTGGATACTGCTGGCTCCACAATGAAGTGAGAAAGTCCTTCACAGAAGGTGAAAGCTTGGAGAGGCAAAATTTTAGAGAAATTTACTTTTGCTATTTTGTGGGTACTGAAGCATCAAAATCTTCAGTGGGGAACGGAGAAACAGTCTCAGAGGCATCACAAAGGCCATGGTAGTATCAACAGATTGAAAATCTGTTGAGTGTAGATATTTTTACAATATTTCCAAGTTTTGTGTCAAAAGTGCCATTTGTGAGAGAGTTTTGCCAAGAAATCTCTCATTTGATGTTTGGGAAACTACAAATCACAGGGGTTCTTGAAGACAAAGATGCACACATTACGAATGGATGATGGTGCAACCATGTCGATCACCTATTGAAGGTAAAGGAGATCTGTGATCATTTAGTTGTTGTTGGAGAGCGAGTACAAGATCGTGAGATCGTGCAATTGACATTGAACAGCTTGAGTGAGTCACTTATAGCCTCATGGGAGAATCTTCCAACTTATGGAGAATTAGGTGGATTGCTTCTGCATGACGAACAAAGTCAAGAGAATTTGAGTCATCACAACAGAGATTTGATCAAGCTCTTGCAATCAGAGGACATGGTGGCAGATTTGGTCGTGGAAGACACCAATCGAGAGGTGGAAATTCAAATCATGGATCATTCCAACAATTTCAAGAACAATCCAATGATGGTCCAAATTGAGGCAATTGGCATCAAGGTCGAGGTCAAGGACATGGCAATCCAAGGCAAAAGAAACTTAGGAATTGCCAATATTGCAACAAACCTGGTCATTGGGAGCGTGAATGCTTCAAAAAAACAAAAGGAATCAGCTCAACAGAAAGGTATATGGCAGGTAGACAATTATGTTGATCAACAACAATTTGATGATAATCAATACGAGGATGATGCGAAGCTCAAACTTGTTCATTATGACACTAATGACAAGTGATGAAGCTAAGGATACCTAGTACATGATTTGGAGTGGTACTAGTGAAGCTAGCTAGTGGGATGATAAAGTGGATAAGCGACGTGCAATATGTACCTGGCTTAGCTAAATTAGTTGGGACGATGGTTGATCAACAACTCAAGGTTGAGTTTGATAGCGACAAATGTGTGAAAAATTGTCAAAAATCTATCTTGGTTATTTTATGTTTGTGAGTACATTTCACATGTGTGGAGCATGTCCCATGTGTGTAAAATAGTTAGAAATAGTTTATAATGTTGACTTTAGGGGTATCATAAAGATTGCTAGTCAAGCATCTTGGTGTCACTAGGTGATAGGGCCAATTTTGGCTTTAGAGGTCGAATGGTCAAGTACACATGTTTTGTCATGATTAGGCCAAAATTCAATTGTGATGTAACTCAAGCTAGTTAGGTTGCTTACACATGTCAATTTTAGGTTTGATGAGTGATGCACCCTATGTAGTGGCAAAAGTCAAAGGGTCCAATCATAAGAGAGAGATGTGTTGGAAGGGTCCAATCAAAAGTGGGGGATGTTGCGTCACACATCCAATAGGATATGTTTAAGGGGTCCAATAAGAATCAATCATGGATCTCCATGAGTTTCTATATGTACTTTCATTCCCTTCATTAATTTATGAGAGATCTATGAGTTTTTGAGTCAAATTGGAGATTTGCGAATTTTGCTTGTATTGCCTTCTCTCTCTAGATGAGCCCAAAAGTGGTATTTTCTCTCTCCACCCAAGGAGAGGAGCTTGTTGGGACTTAGTTTATTTCATGAAGTCTTCCAAATGTGTGGAACACCTTTTGGTAATGAATGAATGGATGTAGAATAGTCTTTTTGCCTTAGATCTTGTCTTGGATTTCAATCAATGGGTGATCTATAGTGCATGAGCCAAGCTTAGGAGATCAATTTCACACATTAGGACATTCTCACATGTGTGAATTTTCACATGGTATCAGATCCTACCTAAGCTTTTGATGTATCTATCATCCATAGTTTCAAAATTTTCATGAAAATAGGGCACCTAGACCTATGTGGACACATTTGGTTTGATCATATCTTGCTAGTTTGACCAAAAAATTCAAGAAGAGGCTTGCCAATGACATCTATTTGAGATCTAGTCATCATTTTGAGGTTGTAGCCATTTTATTACAATTGGCTTGTATTTGAGTGATTTGTGGATTTTTGGAGTGTTTCACATGTGCCAAAGATAGTTGGACCCAAACTTTGCCTATACTCCATCAATTGATGAGATTGGTAGAGCTAGTGAGATCCATCTCACATTTTATTGCAAGATCTTGCATAGGAGTTGGTAGTACACCTTTCAAGTCTTATAGTGAGAGCCTAAGCAACATTTTATTGTCTAAATCACAAGGAGTCTTCACTACTACATGGCATCTATGGGTTCCTTTCTATTGGAATCTAGTGAGAGACTATGTACCTCCAACTATTCTATTTGGAAGGCTAGAATGAAGTCCATTTTGGTGCTCCAAGATGTGATGAAGATTGTGCTAGGACTTGAGGAGGAGCCTCAAGAGTCCAAGAGGTCCAAAAGTACAAAAAGAGAGCTAGGATGGCCCTACATTTCATAAAGATAAATGTCTCAAATGAATTGTTGTGTGATATTGGCTCGTGTACCACATCCAAGGAGGCTTGGGACACATTGGTTCCATCTATGGTGGAAAGGTGAAAGCAAAGGACAAGCCGAGAGGAAGGGACAAAGAGCAACATCAACATTTCATGAAGGACAAGTCAAAGGAGGAGAGTGATGAAGAGTCATCACAAACATCAACAAGTTGCAAATCTGACAAGAAGTGCTTCCTTTGTGGTAAGAAGGGGCATTTTGCTTCTAATTGTTTCAAGAAGAGAAATGATGATAAGCTAGCAAGAGGGACTAGTTGTGGTAAGCTTTTCAAAATTGATGCTAATCCTTGTGGAAGTGTGGCCAATAGGAGTGTGGATCATCTCAAGGAGGAGGCAAGTGATCTACCTCAATCTATGTTCCAAGATGGTGAAGCTCATGAAGATAGTGCTTTGGCAAAAGCACATGAAGAGTTATTGCCAAGAGGTCTACTTCTCATCAATTCTCTTATCTTCTTCATTTGGATGATTTCATTTCATCATGTAGAAGCAAAGATAGTGCTATTTCATGTGACTTCTTGCTTGAAGACTTCAATTGGAGGTACCTCTTATCAAAAGTGCTTGATATGAAGATTGCAATAATTGATACTTTGGGGATCTTTAGATCCATTTTCCTTGCCCATATTCCTTTGCACATAAGGAGTAAGTAGGATCCAATTTCAATCAAGAGGTTGATGGTAGGATTCTCAAATCTACCAAAATTCCAAGTGTATGATGAAGATTTGCCAAGGCTTGAGGAGGAGTCTTCTCAACACGGTTTCAAGGGGATCTTCAAGGGGCAAGGCCGAGTCTTTGTGGCTCAAAGTTCATGGTAAAGAGAGGCAAGTTTCAAGTGGTATTCACTCCAACATATTCTCTCATGCTTCTCTTCCATTACCTGATGCACTATCTTGCTTTTATGAGGTTTCTACATTCATAATTGGAGTGTGGTAATGATTGTCTTGTATCATGCCTCTAGTATGGACATATTACTTGTCATTCATGGCTTAGATATGTTTCCAAATCACATAGGAAGCAAGTGGTTGAGTCATCAAGTGTATGCTCTTGGATCTTAGAAAGAGCAAGAATGAGTTTGATACTCATAGTTTGAAAAATCATGTTTTTACATGGTTTGAGGCAATTTGTAAACTTCCCTTGAGATTAAGTGAAGCATCCAAAGAGGACACTTACATCCTTGAGGAAGTGTTTAGCCTCAAGAACATCAAGATTGCATTTGATTTCAAGATTAGATCCATCATGGATAAAGTTCATAGTATGTGGACTAGTCAAGCTAATTTGCTTAATCTTGATAATCAACACTTTTGCTCATCTTATGATCTTGATCTCTATGACCTTTGTGATCTTTATGAGGCATGGAAGCCTCTGATTTTCATCATGGTTCAGCCATCTTCATGCAAGTGGTACTTTCAAATCAAAGATCATCATCAAGCATGGAGAAAGCACTTGGATATATTGGCGAATTGCTGGAATACTCTTCAAAGATGTTGGCAAATGATTTCTACCAAAGAAATCTTATCATGGATATCGTGAGGGTGCTGCTATGATGGATCCTTTTGCTGGTTTTTTACTTCACATGCATACCAAAGGATCCACTCAGAAGAGTTTCACAAACTCCTTGATCTTACCAAGCTAGTTTTTGAGGAGTGTGAAAAATTGTCAAAAATCTATCTTGGTTATTTTATGATTTTATGTTTGTGAGTACATTTCACATGTGTGGAGCATGTTCCCAAGTGTGTAAAATAGTTAGAAATAGTTTATAATGTTGACTTTAGGGGGGTATCATAAAGACTACTAGTCAAGCATCTTGGTGTCACTAGGTGATAGGGCCAATTTTGGCTTTAGAGGTCAAATGGTCAAGTACACATGTTTTGTCATGATTAGGCCAAAATTCAATTGTGATGTAACTCAAGCTAGTTAGGTTGCTTACACATGTCAAGTTTAGGTTTGATGAGTGATGCACCCTATGTGGTGGCAAAAGTCAAAGGGTCCAATCATAAGAGAGAGATGTGTTGGAAGGGTCCAATCAAAAGTGAAGTAATGTTGCATCACACATCCAATAGGATTAGAGAGGCTATGTTTAAGGGGTCCAATAAGAATCAAGCATGGATCTCCATGAGTTTCTATATGTACTTTCATTCCCTTCATTAATTTATGAGAGATCTATGAGTTTTTGAGTCAATTTGAAGATTTGCCAATTTTGCTTGTATTGTCTTCTCTCTCTAGATGAGCCCAAAAGTGGTATTTTTTCTCTCTACCTGAGGAGAGGATCTTGTTGGGACTTAGTTTATTTCATGAAGTCTTCCACACGTGTGAAACACCTTTTGGTAATGAATGAATGCATGTAGAATGGTCTTTTTGCCTTAGATCTTGTCATTGATCTTGGATTTCAATTAATATGTGATCTATAGTGCATGAGCCAAGCTCAGGAGATAAATTTCACACATTAGGACATTCCCACATGTGTGAATTTTCACAAAATGTCTTGTCAAGAACATAAAAAATCACTACAAAGTGATTGTTACAGGAGCTAGAGTCAATGAAAATCAACTCTATAAATTGAATGCGAGATCTTTTGTTCAAGCCATGGTAAGCACTGTTGATAGTCAAAGTGATCTATGGCATCATCGATTTGGTCATATGATTACAGATTATCAAAAAAGGTACTCTAGTCATTGAATTAGGCTGATATTTCTTTTTTGAAAGAAAAATTTGTGAAGGCTTCATTTTGGAAAAACAACACCGAGAGAGATTTCCCAAAAGTGGATCAAGGAGAGCCAGTGGCATCCTCGATCTTGTTCACATTGATTTATGTGGACCAATGCAGAATAGGTCTCTTACTAGCTGCTATAATTTTACTACCTTATTGATGACCATAGCAGATGCATTTGGATTTATTTCATAAGCAAGAAATCAGATGCGTTTGCAAAGTTCAAGAAATTCAAGACATTAGTTGAAAAGCAAACAAGATGTTGCATCAAGACTTTGAGATTTGATGGAGGTAGTGAGTTTTTTTTATAGATTTTATGGATTTTTGCAAAAGATCAAGGGATCAAGAGGCAGACTACAGCACCTTATTCACCACATCAAAACAAAGTTGCAGAATGAAAGAACTGATCCATTGTTGAGATGGCCAGGGCAATGCCCAAAAGTAAGGATTTGCCAAACACCTTTTGGGCAGAAGCTTGCAACACATCTACTCACATCCTGAATCGGTGTCCTACAAAATTCGTGGAAGATAAGACACCTTATGAAGCTTTTACTGGAAAGAAACCTAATATTTCTCACTTGAAAGTATTTGGTTGTGATGCTTACACTCATATTTCTGATGAGAAACAAAAGAAATTGGATGCAAAAGCTATCAGGTGTATTTTCCTTGGATATGATGAGAAGGCCAAGCATACAGGATGTATGACACAAATGCACAAAAGCTTGTGATTTTAGAGATGCCACATTTGACGAGATGGGTCAAGGTGAACAAACTAAAGCAATCACTAAACCTTTTGATGATGGAGCGACATTACAGGTCAAAAGGAAGTGGATTTTGATGTGGAACATCCAATAGAAAAAGGCAAGCTTGATGTTGAAATTTCTAAGAGAGTACCTATATGGCACTTATCGATCATAGGTGATGCTAAGAAGGGAGATACTCCCAAATCTAGCGAGCAGCGAGAGCTAAGAATGTCAAGTAGAAATCGGAAATCTCCTACAAGATTAGAGAGCCCTAATGCGTTCCATGCTCAAGGCTCAAGAACCAAAAACTTTTGATGAAGCAAAGGAGCACAAGGAGTGGTGTGTGCTGCTATGGAAACCAAAATGGAGGCCATATCGAAAAATAGGATATGGAACTTGGTTGAGCTACCTAATGGTAAGACGCCTTGGTCAACCACAGGTGGATGCGACTACTATATCTTGCGAAACCCAAAGCTGCATTCAGCTTGCCAAAAATCCAATTTTACATGCTCGAACCAAGCACATCAAAATACATTATCACTTTGTTCAAGAGAAAATTCTTGATGGAGCCATTGATCTTGTTTTCTGTAAATTACGTATCTATCTCTATAGATTAGATCTATCATGCAAAAAGTTCATAGTTTGGGGACTAGTCAAGCTAGAATGCAAAATCTTGATAATCAACACTTTTGCCTATTTTGTGATCCTGATATTCATGGTCATTATGAGGCATGGAGGCCTCGGGTTTCCATCTTAATAGTGCAGACATTTTTTAGGAAGAGGAGCTTTCAAGTCAAAGGTCTTCTTCAAGCATGGAAGGAATCAAAGGAAAAGGTGCCAATATGGTGGAATGTTCATCAAGGAAGGTTGTATTGGATTTCCATCAAAGAAATCCTCTCATGGAAATGGTAAATTGGTTGCAACCAAATTTTCTTTGTCTAGCTTTCACATCATATTTATACCAAAGGATCCACTCAAAAAGTATCTCAAGTTCTTTGTTTGATCTAGTATCTCATCAAGCTAGTTTTTGAGGAGTGTGAAGAATAGGCAAAATCTAGCTTGATCATTTTACAATTTCATGTAAATTGTGAAATCTCACATGTGGAGCATGTTCCCACGTGTAGAGTTTGAATAGTCAATAGGCCTTAATCTTGAGTTTTGGGAGTCCTTTGACTTTTTCACCCCTTGTACACATGTTGGTAGGTGATTAGGCCAAAATTAGTCCACGATGTAGCTCGAGGTAGTGTAGCCTCTTTACACTTGGCTTGATGGTAGAGGGCTAGTGACATCTAATTTTGTGTTGTCATGTTGTCATGTGACCAATCAAAAGAAAAAAGATCTATAGAATTGGTCCAATCATATATATGCAAGAGATGCCAAGTCACTAGACCAATCAAATTTAGAGGTGATATGTGAGAGGTCCAATCATATTGATTGTTGACTACCCCTCTTGGAGCTCAAGTCACTATGAGAGAGTGAGAGAGAGTGATTCTACATGAGTTTTATTGGAGAGATCTTGAGATTCTACACTTAGAGGGTTCTGCACATTCTCTCTCTATCCGAGAGTTCATGTGCTTTTTCTCTCTCTACTCGAGAGCAAGCCAATTCCATAGATAGTTTTTTTTTTCATCACAAGTTGCCTTTGAAAGTGTATGATGAATAGTGAATGTATGATGCATGTTCAGTGTGCTCTTGCCTTATAATTGTCAAGCTACATTGATTCAATCTAGTTGGTGCTAGATCTGTGTGCAATCACACACACTTTAGGAGATCATTCACATTTTTTGGTCTGTCCTCACATGTGTGAAAAGTACACAGCTCTCAGGTAGAGAGAGAAGATGCAACAAATTCTAAGTGTAGAATCACTCAATCTCTCAAAAAAACTCAATATAGAATGAGCTTTCTCTCACTCTCTCATAGTAACTCGAGATCCAAGAGGTTCGGCAATGGTGCTCAATGATTGGACCTCTCTACAATCACCTCTTACTTTCATTGGACCACTTACATGCCACCTCTTACATTGATTGGACCATTTTGGTGCATCCTTCACTATGATAGGTCCATATTGACAAATAAGATTATGAGGTGCAATGTCACTAGCCCTCTATCATCAAGCCAAGTGTAAGCAACCTACACTACCATGATCTAATCCAAGTCTAAATTTGGCCTAATCACTTAATTACAAGTGTAAATGAGTGAGTTTGATAGAGGACTCCCGCCCATTGACTATTCAAGCTCAACATAAATGAACTAAAGTGGTTATGCCTACCCTCCACACATGGAACACGCTCCACACATGTGTGAAATTCAATATTTCTGTGAAATTGCTAAATTAACAAGCTAGATTTTGTCAAATCTCCGTACTCCTCCTCGAAAACTAGCTTGATGAGATACTAGATGAAACAAAAAACTTGAAATACTTCTTGATTGGATCCTTTGGGATGAATATGTTGTGAAAATCAGCCAATGGACCTGGGGTAGCAACATATTCACCAAATCCGAATGAGAGGATTTCTTTATGGAAATCCATTGCCAATCTCCTTGATGAACATTCCAACCATTTGCCACCATTTCCGTCTGTTCCCTCCATGTTTGAAGAAGATCTTGAGCTTGAAAGCTCCACTTCCTTGAAAATAGCTGCATCAAAATGAGGAAAACCCGAGGCCTCCATGCCTCATGTTGACCATGAAGATCACGATCACAAAATAGGCAAAAGTGTTGATTATCAAGATTTTGCATTCTAGCTTGACTAGTCCACAAACTATGAACTTTTTGCATGATAGATCTAAACTTGTAATCAAAGGATATCTTGATCTTATTGAGGCTACATACTTGCTTAAGGATGTAATTGTCCTTTGCGAATGATCACTTAATCTCATGAGAAGTTTGCAAATTGCCTCACAAATAAAAAAAAAACGTGAACAATTTGCCTCACTCATTACAACATAAGTGTGTCATATCATGTATATATTTCTATAAGTAGAACCTAGATCAGTTTACTTATGATAGTTGTAAATATCCTAGATTCTCCTTTTGGAATGTTTGATCTATCGAGATCATTACCTTAAAAGGGCCAACATATCAATGTACACCATTATTTTGCTAAAATTGAGTGATTTGTTTGGATTAACAATGCATAGCATGGTGGTTCATCTATGCTCATGGCCAATAAACTTATCTTCCATCCACACTTCTATGGCTTCTTCCTAGTTGCCTTTAAAGGCATGTATTTTTCACATTGTCTCAAGATAAAGACTTTTTGTGTTTTTCATGGCAAAACTAACAACTATTACACCTTGCATATAACACCTACGATATGGAAACCGATTCTATTTGCAAGCACATCAAACAATGTGAGCATCATCGTATTCTAGCATGGTAGATATAGTGTATCAGATCCTAGCTCTTTGAATAGCACATGCTACCATCAACGTAAAACCAGTTATCCTTGTCATCTTCGAAGGCCTAAGCACACAATACGTTGTTTGAAAAATGTCTTCAATGGAGTCCAATCATATGAGACAACCAAAATCTGTACAACAACAATATTCAAAAAAATATTTAAAAAACAATAACAAGTTATATTTGTCAATTGTTGAATAGATAGACAACACTTCAAACATTTGTTTGTTAGCTTTAAAACATTGTTTGATTAGTTAGAAATGAGACTCTGAGGAGACTTTCAATTAGCATGACTTTTTTATGATTTTTCAATACAAAGCTACATGGACTAAATCAAATAAATTGCATAAGGAAACAATTGATGTGTTATTAATTAGCACAAATAATCTTCAAAATCCATCACAACGCTTTTCAACCAAATTGCAAAAGGAACCAATTGATGTGTTATTAATTAGCACAAATAATCTTCAAATCCATCACAACACTTGCCCCAAATAACAAATCAAGAAACTTTTCAATTGGTCAAAATTATTTATAAATTTTAACTTTTTGTGGAGGACTAAATCCAGTAATAAGGAGTTTGTTGCTAACTGATATTGTCCATCATTATTAAGCTATTGCAATTCTTTTTCTAATAGCTGGTCACATGTATAGAACCAAAATTGGGCAATGGTCATAGCAAAAAAATGTATTAGATGCTCATTAAGATCCATTTAAGGTGTACACAAACCTTTTTGAACTTTTTACCACCTCATAGCATGGTCAATTGGCTCTTAATTTTGCTATTTATGCAACTCATCTTGCTTGGTGATCTATCTAAAACTGATGGATGAGAAACTTTAATGTGGCACATGTGCATACTCATTAAATGATAGATTGGTATTGCATGAAATACAAAGAGATAATATATGCATCCATATCACTTAAGAGATAAGATGAATGTTTTTTCTTCATATTGAACTAAGCTATATCCTAGGACCAGTCCCATGTTACAGCTAATAGAGAACCATTTTCTTGGGTATAGCTTAGATGAATAGTTTTGTCCGCGTTGAACACAACTTTGTAACAAGATACGATTCGTTTTTGTGGAAAATATGTTTCTCAATTGGACATAAGCCCCATTCATGTTGAAGTACAATAGGCTTCTTCATCAAACCAAAGGTTAAAGCTTTACCAATTGGACTTCAATCCAAGCAATCAAAAGTCTCATACTCTAGTTCCTAATTTCCATTTTTCATCATTCTAGTCAAAACATTGAAGATAGACAATGTCAAACGATTTTTTGTTCTACCCAAGCTTTGACTATGTGCATTCAATATCCAATGCCTTTTCTTCATCACATCATCTAGTTGAACCATAATGCTTCTAAAATCATCTTGTAGCACAAAATTTTCAAAGGGATTTTCTATTGAATCATGAAAAACCAAGCCCTTCAATTTTTTGGGCCTCATCCTAATATAAGCATGAGAGGAGTGTAGAAAATAGATCCTACATAATAAAACGCTTCGTGTGCAAATTTACACTAAAAGCAAAATTTTAAAACATTCTTAATGCCTAAATCGTTCAATCCTTGTCACTACTATTTATAAGTAAAGGCATCACCACATGAATTGTGATTTAGAGTATTTGAAAGCCTACACACTGAAAGTTACATAAGATCAAAACTTGGAGATTGAAAGTGGGTAAGCTCAAACCTCCAAAGGGCCATAACATATCAGTTCCAGAAAACCTACATTTATTTCAAATTCAGTATGATTTATCTATTAGTGAAAGGTTTTTGGTGAGCATTCGATCTCATACTGAAAGAGTGTTCTATAAGTTACCTGGTTAAGCTTAATCTAAGAGAGGATTGAGGCTGAGCCCCTTCTTTTTTCTTGTTCATTGTACTCTTCTCTAAATATTAAAATGAAATAGTATGTAGCTTTTCAGAAAAAAATGGGGGGTTTCAACACTCGAATTGTACATATCCTTTTCTGCACAATTTTCGAAGAGCTTTGTAGATTCAAATACAGAGAAAAAAGCTTATTTGGTACACTACAGAGATGGTGTTTATCAATTGATAACAGTCCACTTGGAAGTAAGTGATAGGTTACCCAAAAACAGTCTCTGGTATAAACCTCTAAGATCAATGATAAATGGCAGGGCAATGAACAAAAATGTCTTGCTGAATCCATCCACAACAAAGGGCTTTGTAAGTGGGCAAAAATCACATTAATCGAAACAGTGCATGAACCCCCTTAGATAGCTGCTCATTTCAACTCTCAAACAAAGTCACCAAGCTTAATTTTCTAGGACATAATTTTGTGAAACATGGAATCGAACTCAACTGCAGTAGAACAAACTTTTCTGAATGACTGGAAACATAAAATATGCTACTTACACGAGAACCTTCAAAAAAATCATGCAAATTTGATTGGTTTGATGCCTTCAGAGATGCGTTACAGAGTTTCAATAGATCAGGACAATAAGGGTCCACAAACTTCATGCTTCTGCAGCGATGATGATCACTAGTCTCTTCAAATACAAATCTCTGCTTTAAATATGAAGCCTGATATGTAGTGAGAAACCGACAATACACCTTTGGTATGAATAAAATCAGCAGATTTGACCCGAGCTTCAACACATCTCTAGATTTAAACTGCAACACTCCTTTACCTGTGAATATTGTTGTTCATGATTCAGCTGCAAAATCTTCAAAGTTGTGAGACACTACTATTTGGAGACTTTTAAATGCAAAAATCATTTGATATTTGAAGTTTGAACTCTCTTTGGACAAGGCTTGGAAGCCTAACCAAGGTTTGATCAACTTTAGAGAGGTTAGTAGTTGAACTTCTTGCAAAGAAAAGGTTCTATTTTGGGATCAGAATGCTTTCTATAACCTCATAACGGGTGATGGGTGTCTCCAGCCTTTACTTCGTACTGCCTTAGTGTAAGGTTGAGTTGAGGGTTTAAAATTTAAATACGTTTTAAACCAATCATCCATGTGCCTTATAAGTAGTATGCTTTTGACAAAGTACAACAAACATACATAGATTTTGGATTTTGAGCTTCATATTTATTATCCACAGCTAGCTTCTATTTTAGGTAAAGCTACAATGTGTATGCATCACAATTCTAGCCCTATCTCATCTGATGTAGGCATGTTACAACGGCAGACAGCATGAGGTTTTAACCAATTCTAACCTGTCAACATACATGTGATTTCAGTTGTCCAATCCACCCAATGTACTCTAGTGTTGAAGTTTCTATATTGAGAACATTAATGATCTTCAAGGGCTTCTTTGGCTATCTTAGACATCCCCTTCCCAAATGAGGGGCTGTCTTTCGATTCCAAGCTTGTTCGAGATTCAAATCCATGGACAGGTCCTTAGATATCCCACATCCTTTTATAAGGTCTACAATTAATTACTTTGTGATTAGGCTTGAAATTATTCTTTAACTTCATTATGAAATGGTACCATCTATAGTCAAGAGAAGACATGTTAATGGTGTGCAGCATTCAAGTGTTCTGTGTGCTTCAAGTTCTTTATTCCTAATCTTGCAGACGTCACCCATTCCAATGCACCAAAATCTCCCTAAACAAGAAATGTCAATCCGGATCACCCCAAGACACTCTTGCCAGCATCCGAGTTTTTCAAGCACTTGAAAATGGTATGCTCTCTCACTCACAGCACCCATTCTAGCAAACATCACCCATTCTAGCAAACATCACCCTAAACCCTAAACCCTAAACCCTAAACTCCTTAGTCAAATATCCCACCTCCTTTCATAAAATCTCCAACTAGTTAGTTTGTGATTAGGCTTGAATTTATACTTCAACTTCGTTATGAGAAACCATTAATAATGAGGCTAAAGTGACCTTTCTGTCTATAGTCAATAAGGTATAGACAAGACACATTTTTATGAGGTGCAGCTTAGAAACCCAGGGCTCAATGTAGTCAAACTTTAAACCTCAAGGAGAATAGAGGAGACATTCACCAGCACACCATTTCTTGAGGATAACAGATTTTTGGTTGTTGATATTTTGATAATTTGTAAACACCTGTAAAACTTCTACATGTAAGGTTATCTGGACTAGGGGATATCGAATGCCAGGTTGATCGATTACGAAAACGTCCACACCTTGTAATTTAAAAAGAAAACAAGGTAACTTCCAATACAAGAATACAAATCATCATTTATTTTCTTAAAGATTATACCTGCAAAATGTTTAAACCTGCTCTAACGACTCTTGGGCCTTCAAAAACTCAACGCTTTGCCTTGCTTGACCAATTATTTCTGCCCACCTCGGTACCTTCCTTATTTCTGACCCTCGAGGTACTTTCCTGTTTAGAAAATGAAGACTTTCCTGCAGCCGCAGTTGCTAAAATGTAACAAAATCCAGACAGGATAGACTCTAAGATCCAGCTAGCTTTTTGCGCCATCACTCCACTTTGCATCAGAAGTGAGGGAGGGAGAAAATGCTGCATTTGAGGCAGGAACAGCAATATTACAGTATCACACTTTTTCCCTTGGTAAAGAACTACATATTTTTTTTACAAAATAATTTGGTCAAGTGCCGGAACGAAACACGTTCTGTTCTGGAACGGGCAACTATGGTGTGCAGCATTCAAGTGTTCTGTGTGCCTCAGTTTGCCACCTAAATGGAAATTGTGCAGCTTCAAATAAGACAATGAAAATTTGCTAACTATCCAGCTTGGCAGGTTAAAACTTAAGTCTTTCCAAAAGTTTAGTGTACCAAGTTCTCATTCCAATTCTAGCAAACATCACCCATTCCAATGCACCAGAGAAACCATGACATTTCAATCAAGATCTCCCTAAGCAAGAAATCTCGATCCAGATCACCCTAAGACACTCTTGCCAGCACCCACGTTTTTTCAAACACCACAGCACAAGAGGGCATCACTAGTTGGCTGAATATATGAAATACTGTTGACATTATGCTCAAATTGTTTCATTCCAAAGCTTATAAGTTCTTTGAGGTGGTCATCATTATAGCTATTTAAGATCTAAAGCATGAATTAAGATCTTAAAATTTGTGTCCAAGCCATCAGCTAAAACAACTTAATCAGTATCATTTTGAAGGTCAATCTCATCCACAACACATCTAACTAGTCAAATGATGACACACCTCACGTGAGGCACCAATTTCAGATGCACTCAAAATACTTGCATCAACAAAATGAAAACAGTGAAATAAATTGTGTTCTCTACAGGATTTACTTGCTCATCAAAATGTCATACATCACAGAGCTATTCAATAACTTGACCCTGCAAGACTGTCTAATAAAAACCGGACCCAACCTGCAATGGTAATTTTAAACAGTGCTGACCTCGAGCCAAATTAGCTCCTGTGAACGATATATGACATTATTCCAAAGTTTTCAGAACTGTAGCTGAAGTATAGTAGATATACAAGAAATAGAGAGATAATTGATGCTAGAGAATACGAGCATAATGTGAATTGTAGCAGTTGTAGCATCCAAAACACTTTTCATAGCCAAACTCAAACTTGCCAATAGAAAGCAAGCTCTGGAATGAACCCTACCCTATCCAGCAGAGTGTTCATGGAGAAGGACATACTCGCGGCTGCATAAGAGGGTGAAGGCGATCAGAAGAACCATAATAGCTTTTTGAAAATACCCTTAGTGATTTTGTTCATCAAGAACTTATAGCTGTTAATCTGATACTCAAAAGTTAATCAGAAAGAACCAAATAGTGATCAAAATGCTGAACACAGCAGAAATAATGCCAAGTCATAAACAAACCACCAGTTTCCACTTATTCAGTAAAGAAACCACTACCATACCTACTGTTGCCAAACTTTACTGTATCTTTTTCAAACAATTCATAATAACGTTGGGGTTCAATACGTTCACCCTGCACCCATACGAGGCAGACATTATCAACAAAGAGATACTGGACAAATAACCCAAAATAACCTCCCCTCATTGTAAACTAGTACAATTTCACACTTTATCAAGAAAGATAATGATCCAGCTGCTTACATTCAAAAATGTTCCATTCGTACTTCCGAGATCCATGACGTAAGGCCTGGAAAGTGTGATAAGCAATCAGATATCAGGTCACCTTAAAATTTGATGGCATGTAGCCATGAGAATTCTCTTTATAAGATAAGTACATCCAACTTTACAAACTCAATCTGAGAGGCCAGCACATTGTGGGGTCCACGAAATCAAGATTTGCTACAGCTTGGAAAAGCAACTGTACAGTGGTAATGATAGATACAATAGACAGCAGCATTTACAATAAGATTCAAAAGAACCTTGCAAGCTCCTCAATGGTAACTACGCATATAATGGATACAAAGTTTTACCTGATTTTACTTGATGTTGTGCCGTCAACCTCCACTCTCTCAATCAACCTGCACTGAGGAGTTAGTTGTACCAGAATACAGAATGCGTTTAAAATAGGTCTCCAGAATTCATAGACATAGCCTATACGAGGATAAGTCAAGACCTGTATTGAATGACAGCATGCTGCTTGCTACAAGAAGGATGATCAGTCGGAATATCGGCGACTCTTCTCTCCCGTCCAAAAAGATAGGAACTTTGTCGATGAATATATAAAGGTTCTAAATCCAGATTTGGTTGCAAACAGCTGTTTAGATCTTTAATCTTCAAAATCCATGAATTTATGCCAATACAAAGCACAACAATATCTGCTCTTTCTCACCGAAGCAGTTAAACAAAGATGTATTAAATTAGTGTGATCGTTTCACACTTTAATGCAAGTACTACATACCATTTAGTGGCTCCCCTTCTTTGAAGACATACAAACGCCATCTGATGGTGGGCTTACGAGCCTCAGGTGGCTCCGTAAACTGCAGTGCTACACCTACAAGATAATCAACCTGTATCAAATGCATATTCTGCAACCCAATATCTCAAAAAGTCACTACATATTACAAGTTGCAAAAGTGGACAAGCATATCTAGCAATAAACTATTTCTAACATGACTCACCTCTGACTTTATTGGTCTCGGCTGCCAGTTTCCCTGAATAATCAAAAGATGGTTTTTCCTGATTTTTAACAGATATTAAAATCTATCAGTAGTACGGACTAAAGACCAAAGGAACACCCCTCACCTATTTCCTCTTAAGATCCTCACCTTTAGAAACAAAGACAGGATTGAAGATTACAAGACTAAGTTGCTTTGTGATGCCAATGCTAATTAGAGTCAAAAAAATCTGACAAGAAGAAGAAATTCATGCTCTGATTATGTACCTCCAAACTTGAAAATTCAGTTAAGTTAGCATCCAGTTCACCTTTTCCTTAGCCTTGGCTTCGAGTGCTGCTTCTGCTGCTTTCATCTGAGCTATAGAATCATCTCGGCTCAATCCATCACCCCTATGCCAAACAGAACTGGACATGAATGGGATTGCAATACGATCACAACTGTTCTAGACAAAATTGATGAACAACAAAATGATCATGAAGATCACAACCAAATACAGGATCACACACCTGTGTCTGTGTGCTCCAGTAGAAAGATAACCCTAAACACAAACAGACCCCTGGCAGCTTTAGTAAGATTTTCATAAAGGAAGCCTGTTTCAAATTCTAAGCTAACTTGCTAAAAAGAGCAGTTTTGCAAGAAAGAATAGCTAAACAATAAAAAGCCTCTTATTCAGAATTGTGCCATTTCAGTCACCAGATGACATATTGGTTCTGAAACTTAACATTCTAGGTATTTATATACAGAAAGCTTAAAAAAAGGTCCTACCAGACAATGCTGCCACCAGATAACAAGGCTTTTGGACCCTACATGGACTGTTCATACTAATTGTCTGTGGTTATAAACATCACACAGAATCTAAGAAGAAAATCCATAGCTCACATCAATTTTACAGGCACTGCTCTAGTAAATTGCTGAAAATCTTAAAAACCACTGCCATTTCTCATAGTGGTCACCCGCAAAGTTTGAATCATGGATTTCATCATGCCTAGAACATTGCAAGCAATCTGCATCCATACATAGGTGCAAGTTGCAAAACAGCAAGAAACGATTAACAATGTCAATGTTGTTAAATTTCAATCACTTCTTCAATGCTGGTGATAAGTACTTTTTACCCACCAAAGCTAAATCCAAAATAGTACCCCGAGAACAGCATAAAATGTTCAGTTCTTTGACTTTATGGACTCCTCCCACATCTCAAACCGTAGTTTCTATACAGTCACCAACACACTTCTACTATTATTTCCTGGGAGATGAGGGGTATACAGTCACCAACACACTCAGATCTATTATTTCCCGGGAGATGAGGGGTTGAAAGGCTCCTGACACATGCCGGCAGAAAATGGCAATAGCATTTACTGCATCCAAATCATATAGAACTCTATGTACGTCCACACAATCGATTAGAGCGATACCAGCTTAAAAGACCTTGCCAAAGAACTCACAACAAGCAATACTATTGTAAGATGTGCACTCGAGGTAGTTCATAAGCCTTGCAAATATACTAGCCACTTTCTATATCTTCATAGTGAGAGATACTTTGCAAAAATGTCATCTGCAATCAGAGCAAAACAGCATATCTTAAGACTCTGCTCAAAATCACAGAGAACAATGTCCTGTAACTTTTTCTGTTTCAAAAGAGCAAAAACGAGAAGAATTTTCGTTTTTTAACCTCAAAAGAACACAATAGCAAGCATGTGCATTCTAATGAGAAACTAACACATAGTTCATAACTTCATCTTATGAAAGGCTTAGTTTTCACAATGTAGTTGTGCATTCTGAAAAGCCCAACACATCAATTCAAAAGAAATAAAAATTGCTAAGGCCAAATCGTCAGGACGCCAGGCCAAGAATTGTGGGCAATTGCCATACTTTAAGCATGCGTAATGACTTTTTAGGATTAAACATGATAGACCATGGTCAAAGTAAACCTAATATCTAGAAATCCTAAAAGAAGTCAACATTGATCGAAGCGGTTTGTACATCGCTTCTCACTTATCAAGCTCGCTAAAATCCAAACATCTCACCAATATCCATGCTTAGAAATAGCACTAATTTTCTTCTGAAGTCTGTGTATAGCAAAACAAATGAGATTAAAGTTAAAGAATCAATTCTATCACACACCTCATCATTTTCAGGCAAAGAATCATTTCTCAAATTTCCATGGTGCCCTCTGCTATGTGTCTCGTTTGATCGAGGAGAGGATCGTGACCGTTTCTGATGAATTTCTTTTGGAGACGAAAACTTGTAAGGTCGACTCCTCATTGGTGGAGATTGATCTCTGTATGTTACTGTGTCAGCTTTATCTCTGCTAAACTCTGTATCTCTATCTCCTTGACTCCAGTCACGATTTCTGATTGGAAAATCTTCGCGGTGGTTTTCTTCCACTGTACCACCTTTGCTAGCATCTGTATCTCTGCCCCCTCTTCTGCTGTAACTCCTAACAGGAGAAAGCTCTTTGTATTTCTCTCTTCTTGATCCATCTCTAGTAGCCTCTGTATCTACATCCCCTCGACTCCTTTCATGTCTTCTGATTGGAGATTGCTCCCTGTTTTTCTCCCTTCGTGACCCATTCCTGTTAGGATCTGTGTGTCTTTCTCCTTGACTTCGGTCTCTACCTTTGGTTTGATCTGCATCTTTATCCCGGGTTGCATTCACATGCCTTCCTCGCTCTTGATCTCTCCTTTTATCCCAGTCTCTGTCTTCACTGTGATATTTATCTCTGCTACGTGAATCTTTTGTGCTCTCACTTTTTGAGAAGGTTTCCCTCACACGTTGTAGCCGCTTGGATCGAGGTGAAGGTGACTGAGATACCACATGTGCCCGAGGAGATCTTGAGAAGGACCCTGAATGAGAACTGCAACAAGCACATCTAAGGTCAGAAACAAGCCATGCATCTCATTGTCCTGAGATAGGCACTTATTGTTCGTTAACATTGAATCTAAGCTTTTGTACTGACTTTTTGGACAAATCTTCACATCAGGAAAGCAAATTTTTTCCAGCAATTTGGTACCCAAACTTCAGTACAAAAAGGGGGTGTGATCTTAACTTGCTCGTGTTTGAATCACTTATCCTTGCAGAACTTATGCATTGTCCATCAAAATCAGCGTCATAAAAAATAAACTGAATCTCTTAAGACTCCTTTCAGATTCATCTTCTTCCATTCGTCACATTTTGCATTATCTTATTTCATCGCAATACGCTTTGACAAAATCTTGGTAAAATATAAACAAATTTCATCAACTGTATTTGACTAATTTCAGTGAGCTCACTGGGCTAAGGGCTAAAGTACCCCTTTCATATGAAACTACGTTCATGGTTAGCATTCAGTGACGGTAGGCATAAACTTTGGATTCACGAAGCATATCTCCATGTCATTTTGGTTTTTAGACAAAAGAAGTTTGCTGAAATTTTGAAAAATCAGGATCACAATTAGAGAAATCTATCACCTTTTTCCAGAAACATCAGATAGAGGAAAAAGTTTCGACATACCCAAAAACTCAATCACAAATTCGAAGGTTCTTTTCAACGAAACTTTAAAAAAAGACAAAAAAGAGCTTCTGGTTTTTGAAGTTGTATCCTTAGATACTAAGACATCTTTGCATGATTATTGCTTAAATCCATAAAAGCCTGTTACAAAGATACTATCAACTATCTAGTTTATATATTGGATATTTAAGATACATATAAGAGGCCTTTCTTTCAAACAAACAAAAAAGTATGTTCCATACCCCTAGATGTCTCTCTAGGTACCTGTAGAGAGCCCAGGACAAGCCTCCGCCGTATACATAGCAACCGGAGAGAGAATAATAAAAAAGAGCAAAACATTGTGTGGCGGGATCATGGATATAAAGTGCAGTACAAAGGTTCTCGATCTGACAAGGGCTGTATGCCCCTTACGCAGTCTGGCTGTGGATGCAGGTCCAAAAGTAAGCAGAGGACCAGTAAAAAGAACTCCAAGATACTTGTAAGAGGCAATTGTCTCCAACTGTTGTCCATCATAATAAAAAATATTGTCCCGCACATGTTGCCTATTGGTGTTGAACACCATGACCTTAGTCTTAGAGATATTTACCGTCAAACCCCATTTGTGGCAAAAACCATGTAAGACGTCAAGGTGTCTCTGAAGCCCTCTGGCTAAAGTAGATAGCAGGACAATGTCATCAACGTATAAGAGAATAGGTATGACAATCTGCAAGAGGACAGCCATCGCCACTCTCTTCCTTGATAATATGCTCGAGATCATCACCGTAGAGAGCAAGAAGAGTAGGAGAAAGGGGGCAACCTTGCTTCACACCAACTGTACTGTGAATCGGAGGTGACCATCTTCTTGTCCCATCTCTGGGTCTAGCCAAAACCCTCTCATATAAGGGGGGGTTGTCATGACACTGCTGCAGGATTTGGGCCCGCAAGTCCTCCCTATCCGGCACACAAACCTTTCCCTTTGGGCTAGATCTAGAATTTCCTGTCAGGACATCTAGCCAGATGCGACCGAAAAACCTATCGGTTCGACAAAGATCCCGTAGTGAAAGATACAAATCAGACTGGATCTCAACAAAGCATAACTGATTAATCTCTCCAATCCGACTCAAGGCATCGGCAACACAGTTCGACGTACCTTTACGATACTCAATGTCGAACACAAATTCTTGAATGAGTTCCGACCATCTAGCCTTACGGCCACGAAGGTCCTTAGCAGCACAAATGTACTTAAGGGATTGGTGATCAGTCATCACCGTAAATCTGGCACCATAAAGATAATGCCTCCAGATTTTTAACGCATGAATGACTACAAAAAGCTCCTTCTCATAGGTAGAATACCTTGTCTGAGCAGGATCCAGCTTCTTGCTTTCAAAAGCAACTGATCTACCGTCCTGATAAAGGACCGCTCCAACAGCAAAGTCGCTAGCTTCCGTATCAACCACAAAGGGTTGGTTTAGTATCGACAATGTGTAAAATTGGAGCCGTAGAAACACAGTGCTTGAGAGTCTCAAAACTCTCATTCATTTCATCAGTCCATGTTATCAAAAAAAAATTTCTGCAGCTACATTTTTTCTTCACCCCCTTAAGAACGTTAAGGGCAATGCAATTAAGGCATAGTCCAAAATGAACTGTGAAAAAATTCTGTGAAGCCCAAAAAGGATTTCACATCACGAAAAAAACGGCAAGGGCTTCACAACAAAATGGCTTAGAGAGCTTGAAAGAACTACTCAAGGAGACTAGGCCACTACTAAGCTCCTCAATGATGGAAATGGAGCCTTTACCCCTATCCCACTCCTTTACCTTCCTAAAAAGCCTTGCTGGGTGGCGGGCCGTATGGACGCCACCTAGTAAGCACATGGGTCCCTAAAACAAGTGGCATCCCCTTATGATGTCCACCTACTCTCATAACACATGGCCAAATTTTAGAATTGCAAAAAAAATTTCAACTTCCAAGTCCTAAAACCAAGGACAAAAAATAGAATCGGTTTCTGAAATTTTAAAAACCGTAAAAAAAGTCAAAAACCAACAAACTTCCACCATAGCTAGCAAAGGTGGCTCATTTTCTATCAAAACGACCTCGGATTAAGACGAACCAAAAAAGCAAAGTTGTTCATTTCGATCCAACGAATACAACTAAGCCTTTAGAAAACATCAGCCAAAAGCTTAAACCAGCCAAAAACGTAAGTTAGAGCGATTGCACCTTATAAACAATGATCGGTGGCTCTGATACCAAATGTTAGAATCCTCATCGTCATGCCGGTCATTGCTAAAGCACAAACAGGTGACGAACGCTACGTTACCGCCCAACCTTAGAGGTACTGCCACCTCACCTCCGGGCACTGGAGCTATAGACCACCATCAAGCAAGCTCGGATCTCTGATAAGTCATGGTGTCCCATCCCACCATGCCTTACCCTCGACCCTCGCCTACCTACATCGTGAGGCCTAGATAATCGTCCTGAGCTGACCACCAATGGAAGAGCTCTTCATTCTCCGGGAGAGAATGAATGGCAAGCTCATGGAGATCCACCTCTATATACACAGGTGGGGTCATCTCCGACCATAGGAGTCACACATGACCATCGACACGCGGCAGTTGTGCACACTGACGCGGGTCCAAAACAACGAGTCACCACACGCCAATAAGACATTGGCACGTGGCACCCAAAAGACCTATAGCTCCAGATGAACGTTCCGTCACCTCAAGTTTCCTGTTGCGTGCCCTTATGGGTACGTAACAACATCTCATATACAAAAACGGTAAAATCAGTTTTGTTGAAGCTAAACATTTAGCTGAAACAAAATAGATATTGTATTGAGTTTGTAGAACGAAATTAACCTTGTAGAAACCATATATTTTTGCGCTATATTTTCCTGAACCATTTCATAGTTGCAACCTCTCTCTCTCTCACCCAGAGTTCAATGATGAGATGGATGATGATACACATTCACAGAGATTAGAGACAGCGTACCATTCATAGTCATGTTGTAGCTCAAGCTATCCGCCCTATAATGAGGAGAGATACTTCTCATCCTCCCAGACAACATCAGCGACCACCAGAGTTACCTCATGTCACAGTTCGCATCGCATCCTTCTTCCTCCGCAACAGATCATAAACCACTGCGGTTTGCTTGGGTAATATAGGCTTTGAGTCCTCAACGTCATCTGACGTATACTCGGACTCATCATCATCCTCAACGGAAGCTACCGTATTCTTGGATGAACTGGCACCAGCCCCGGGAACTGGTCCTGGAGTCTGTAACTGTCTGCTCTGGACTGAGTTCCAGATAGTAGAGACGAATGCATCATGCTGGCACTTCCCTCTCAAGGACTCGAGTAACTCACTACGAATCTGAGTAAAACTCAGCCCGTTTATCATAGGCATTCTGCTAAGGGCATTTGCTACTGTATTGAATTTTCCACGTCTATATCTTATAGACATGTCAAACTCTTGCATTAATTCAGCCCAACGAGCTTTCTGGCCTCTGAGCTCAGGCTGATTGCAAAGGTATCTGAGGCTTTCATGGTCTGTCAAGACCTCAAAGTTGGCACCATACAAATAATGCCTCCAAGTCTTAAGGGCATGAACTATGGAGAAGAGTTCCTTTTCATAGGCACTATACCTCGTCTGTGCTGGTTCGAGTTTCTTACTCTCGAAGGCAGCTGGTCGTCTATTCTAAGTTAGTACAGAACCAACCGCAAAGTCGTTGGCATCTGTTTCGACCACAAATGGCTGATTGGGGTCGACGACTTTTGAAACTGGTGCAGTAGCTAAGGCTGTTTTGAGAGCATGAAAGCTCTCCTGTTGTGCGGACTCCCATTTGAACTCGTTTCCCTTCCCCTTAAGAAGATTTCTCATAGAAACTGCTATCTGAGCATATTCTTTGACAAATCGTCTGTAATATCCCGCCAAACCTACAAAGACCTGTAGATCTAAAATATTCTGAGGTCTCAACCCTCGTTTTACTGTAGACGAGGATGTCATCTAAAAACACGACTACAAACTTTTCGTTTCCCAAATTTTTTTGTCCTTGGCCAAAGAAACTATCGACCTATGCTGACTAGGTACTTCTAGAAGTCTGAGTTTCTTAACTAGGGTGTACTTGATGAAATTATGGGTTGCCCCATCATCAACCATGACTCTTACTGATTGGTTGCCAATCTTACCATGCATACGTACTAGATCATGTGACCCAAAGCTGACGGGTCTCCCTAGCATTGTAGAGGTCAATTGGCAACAGTGTTCATGATCTTCATGAAACACTTTTATCTCGGTAGCTGTCGAGTCATTTGGGAAACTTACAGTCTATACAAGATGAACTTGTTTCTTATCTTTTTTAATAAATGGCCCCTTGGGACATTGCCAGACTGTGTGACCCTGCCCATACACACAAAGCACAAACGTTCTTGTTTGGCTTTCTCGAAATCTTCTGGTTTCAAGGGCTGAATGAGTGATGGACGTTTCTGAGGAGCATCATTTTTCACTTTTTTTTCTTTTTAAAAATTTCTTTTTGAATTGAAAATCCTTCTAAGAAGGCTGCTCAGAAAAAAATTGTTGTTTCGCCTTCTTCCTGCCCACTGAATCATCATAGATTTGGGCATATCTAAGAGCTTGCTCTAAGGTAGTAGGCGAATTTCTCTGCACCTTTACTTTATATTCGTCTCGAAGCCCACAGACAAACCCTCTGACTTTCTGATAGTCATCCATATTTTTATCTTTAATATGGCCTCTCGATAATGGATTTGTCCATTACTATTCTCTCTGAGGCTTCCCGGGCTCTATCAAGTTCATTTTCAGGTAGAAACTCTCGTAGGAAGGCCTCTTCAAAAGCCTTCCATGACTGGGGAATCTGCCCGGTCTCCTGGAGGTTTAACCACCACTTGTAGGCCATGGGTCCTAGGGAAAGACTGGCCTCGATTGCTTGCAAATGGTCAGGGGTCTGTTTAAGAGCATGAATGTTCTTCCATTTGCTAAGGTATGTAAAAGATCTGTATTTCTATCCTTCTCTTCCCATTAAAAGTAGGAGGTCTTAAATCTTTAAACACACTAGGATGAGACCGAATGGGCTCACCCGATACTGATGGAAGTGGTGAAGGGGACAGGTGAGAAGTGGAAGGGAGAGTTCCTTTCATGGAGCTCAGAATTAAACCTTTGAGCTCAGCGAACGAGTCCTCCATACTGGACTTGAAATTGGCTAAAGCCAGTTTCAACTCATCCACTTCTGCTACCAACTGGAGATGATGCTCCTTGGTAACCAAATCGTCGAGTTCTTCGGCGAATTGCCCTTGCTCTTCCACTTCCATAGGTTCTTTTCCTTTACTAGAAACCAAGGCTTCTGTTTCCAATTCGTCGATGCCTCTCTCCGGGGGTTGATCAGGTCCCTGAGGAGTGGTCATTTTCGGAACGGAAAGAGATGTACCTTAGATTCTGACTAGAACAAGAAGAAAGATTGACTGAAACTGGAAAAACGAAAGGTAGAATACTTAGCTCTGTCTGTACTTCCAAAGAAAAAGCAAGAAAACCCCTCAGTCTTTCGATGGCTGTGAAATCTGGTTCCCCCAATCTGCATGCAGGGTCTGGTGTCCCGGATTCACAGTGATGAAGACCGAAATTTGCCAAAAAATCTATGATTTTTGCTTGCCACAGCCTTCACCTATTTGCTAAAAGCCTGCAACAATGTTCTGAGTGCTGAGAAGACAGCGATGGACCTGTAGGCTGAATTTGGAGCACCTTTTCTGTATACTTTCCAGCGATGGGCCTGCAGCACTTGCAGCGATGAACCTGCTCTCTGGTTCAGAACTGAATTCCACTCAATCTGCAAGGAATTTCTCTGAAAGTGCAGCAATGGAGACTGGATTTGCAGCAATGCTTCTTGGTTTCCAAGGGGAGGTTCGAACCTGGGACCAAAGAAACTTTGGATGCCAAGCTAACCAGTTGAGCCAACCCCGTTGGATTTGCAGCAATGGAACTGCATATGTGTAACTCCCTGTCCAGTGTGGCTTTGCCCCTGATTTGGCCCTGAAAATCCGCTTGCAAACAAAGATCTTGAAGCTAAAAGTACAGCGATGGACCTGCACCCCTCTTCAGATCCAAAATGTGCTCAGATAGCAATTAGTTGCACTGAAATTACAGCCATGGAGAGCTGGATCTACAGCGATGGATCTCCCTTCCTGTTTGCTGGATGCAAAAAGATTTTTTCTACACTCTGATAGCTTTCTCTATTGCTGAAAAAAACTCCCCAAAGATGGAGATGGCTATGATACCAGTGTTAGAGATCTAGACATCACAGTAGGACAAACACTAACTGATCCACCCAACCTTGCCAACTCCCTATATGGAGTAAGCCCCTCCTAGCCCAGTGTGAGACTGGTAGCATGCATACTGCCAAGTGTCGGCCACGTGGCACTAACGTGGCCGACTGCACGTCGGGACCCAACATGGGGCCCTATCCTGCTCCAGGGTCCCTAGGCTATGTTAGGCCCGCCATGGCTATGGTCCGTGTCAGGACACACTACTCACACTGACTTGCCCTGTTGGACGTGTACGCTAGACAAGCCCCTGACTGTGGTATATGACCTCCTGTGTTCTCTAGGGTTCGGCACCGGTTACAGGCTCGTAACAAGCAGAGGCCAAACGTTTTCTCGACACCACTCTAGGACATAAGACTGATGGGCTTGACACTGCATGGAGGAACACCAAAGACGCAGCTACACTTATCATTCGCTTCACCTCCCTGGAGAGCCGTAGAGATGCTCTACGGTGTAGAGCTAATCTCCGAGGCACTACTATCTTTATGGATGACGACCTCACATATATCCAAGTGGATGAAAGGCACAAGGCTTTTCAAACAGCCTGGGAGTCAAGCAGACGTGTTATCTACCGAGATGGTCGGGCTTCTCAGTGCTAGGGACTTGGGGTCCTCGGGATTGGGAGCGCCCCGAGGCCCCATCCACACCACCTCCAGATTGGAGTGTGGAATTGCGATGGTATACACTCATCATCTACGACTAAAGACCTAATTGACTTCATCACTGGCCGTGACTTATTACTTTTCATGTTGCTATTGGTCACCTCTCATCTACACCATCTCCTTCTTGACCCGTACTTACTCGCGCACCGAAATACACTTTCAGTTCCATTTATACACCGCTTTACCAAGAATCCCTGCACTCCTTACTCCAACATTTTCCCCATAACAACTCCATGGAGACACAAGTTGCTTTCCTCACTACTTCTCTTCACACCGCTGCCTCTCTAGCATTCCCGTCTAGACTTCCTAGGAACAGACCTTCATACCCTCGCTCTCTAAGTCCAACTTGGTATGATGAAGAATGCCGCTCTCTTCATCGCCTCGTCACTCATGCGCATGCCCATGCTCCTCACCTCCTCCGTTCAACCAGACATCTTTACCACCATACGCTGCTACGTAAGAAAAGTACCTATGATGATGCCGAAGGGAAACGGCTTGTTGACCTGCTTTTCAGTTCCTCCTCGAGTGCTTCTGGCGTGAATTTATTCCTCACGCACCACCACCCTCCTAGACGATCTCCGCACTTGGGCAGATTATGCCACCAATCTATATACCATACCCACTGATACACCCATCTCCATCTCTCCACGCCCCTCTAAGTTCACTTTCTTTACTCCTAGCATGGTGCTCGAAGCCATCAATAGACTATAATCACATAAAGCTAGAGACATTGAAGATCTTGTGTCCGAGCTCCTCGTTCATGCCGCCGACCTCCTTGCTCCCTTTCTAGCCACACTCCTCAACTCTACAGTTGTCTCAGGCTTCCCGACAGCTTGGTGTACTAACATTATCCACCCTATACACAAAAGCTAGAGCGAGTCATTTCACAGTGTGGGGGAGTTGGATGCCGACTTGGGGATATTCTGATTGCCATTCTTCTTTATGCGGACGACCTGGTACTAGTATCTCCGACCAGGGAGGGACTACAGAGACAGCTGGATTCCTTGCAGGCCTTTTGCACTAGATGGGGATTAAGGGTGAATATCGGGAAGACCAAAGTTATGGTCTTCAATACCTCTCGAGCTTTCATGAAGCACCAAGAGTTTACTCTTGATGGACAGATTCTGGAGGTGGTTTCATCATACACTTACTTGGGGGTTCTTTTCTCTGGTTTTACTTTCAGTATGAAAAAAGCAGCCACCACCCGACTTGGGAAGGGACATTCTTCCCTTGTCTAGCTTGAGAGGTTTTGCTTTCGGAAGTCCATCAAAGACGCTCGCAATAAGTGCAGACTTTTCTATACCATTGTTACACCCACAGCCTTATATGCATCAGAGACATGGTGTACTAGGCTTCCCTCGTCACATTGGGCCAGCATTTCACGATTACAGGCTACTATGTTATCTTGCATGATTAGAGCGAAGCCCTCGGTCCCACACGAGATACTTCTTGCAAAGTTCGTTGTTCCACCACCATTTCAAATAGCTGCTGCCTTCCAGCTCATTTCTACATACAGCGAGTTCATGACCTGCAAGAGGGAGACGAGATACTCACAACTCACACTCACGTCATCACATTACCTTCACAAACTGGGATATCGATTGTCATGTTTCTCACAGGCTTCACATTTCCTTCTTGAGACATTTGGCATTTTCATCACGGAGCTCACATCGAGTACCCACCAGTACATCAGACGTCGTGCATATCTTGACCGCAGATGGCATAGACAGCTTGGTGTTAAGCCTGAGTATTACAGGACTCATTTCATGGAGGTGGACTCGGCAGGATTTCCAGTTCTACCACACTATTTGGATTTTGGCCTATCACATTGACTTAGATTTACATTGGGACAGCTCCAAGTATCCTCCCACCAGCTAGCCCTCGAGACCGGGAGATTTCATGGCATCACAAGGGAGGAGCGGATTTGTCGGTTATGCTCGCTGGGGGAAGTAGAGTCTAAGGAGCACCCTATATTCAGATGTCCTGTATACTATGAGATTAGAGGGAGATACCATTGTCTGTACCGGGACACGCCTGTCCCACTACGATCACTTATATCCTATCAGGACCCCAGGTGTGTGGCACTCATGTTACGGGAGATGTTCCTACTGCGACAATCTCTATGCCGCACACCTCATCAGAGACAGACTCTTCAGCCTCAGATTACTTCCTTTTTCTCCAGCAGACGGCGGCGATCAGACCTAGTAGCAGATGAGGAGCAGGATGATGATGATGATGTACATACTCATAGAGACCAGAGGCTGCGTCTCACCCATGCTGCAGCAGGTCACCCACGACAGATCACCGAAAAACCACCTCTCCCCGGGCACCATCGAGATGCTCGCCATGCTACTAGGACGAGGCATCACCATCATAGACGACATCGGCAGCTTCCAGATATTTCCCTTACAGCTCCACGCATCACTTCATTTTTCAGTAGCCGGAGGAGATAGGATGAATAGGATATACCTTACTCACGACAGTTTGATATAGATTTTGACAGAGCATTGCTTTCTGTTGTTATTTTTCTAGCACCTAGTTTTATTGTTATGTATTTTCGGAGACGTTTTCATACGCTCCCAAGGTTATCATACTTGATATGTACATCTACTAGTCTTATATGCCTTTTGGCATAGAAAAGACATTAATAAAGCTCTCTCTCTCTCTCTCTCTCTCTCTCTCTCTCTCTCTCTCTCTCTCTCTCTCTCTCTACGGCGCTCAAATCCAAGAGTGGATTCAAGATGACGCCCAAGAATCGGAAACCCAGCCAGTAGGAAACTCGCCGGATCTTCAAGTGCATATGCAGCGATTGCAAGAAGCTACTCTCTCATGAGCGACAACTGACAGACCTTCTTGGCGACAGGGTAGTTCTTGATGGTGGTCATTCTACTCTTGTTTCTTCCATTGTTGATAAAGTTATTTTTTTTTTTTAAGGGTTGGCTCAGTTGGTTAGCTTGGCTACCAAAGTTTCTTTGGTCCCAAGTTCAAGCCCCCTTGGAAACCAAGATGCATTGTTGATAAAGTTAACCGTTTTCAAGATGTTTTTGATGACGTGAATACTTGTAAGGACTGGTTGAACATTATGGAGACGCGCCTCAACAAAGACATTGACATTGCGTCTATTCAGAAGCTTCAGGATGAGCTTCAGGAAGGGCTCGCAAACACGAAGAAATCTTGGGCTGAGAATGCTAGGGGAACCACTAACTCTAAACAAGTAGTGGTGAAAGCTATGGAGGAACAAGAAAAACGAGCATCAAAGACCCTAAACGCAAGGCTACGAGGGGTAAAGTTCAAAGGGGAGGAAAACGTTTTACTGAAACAAGTTACTGATTACATTTCATCTACATTCTCTGTTCCTGCGGATCCTGTGGTTGCAGTGTGAAGTGGGAAATTCCAGCCTTCTCACATCTTCCTCCGTTTTAAAGACGAAGATTTTAGACAGACAGTTCTTCGCCAACGAGGCTGCCTCAGAGGCACCGATCAATACCTAGAAGAAGATCTTACCCCTCTTTAGTGGGAAGAGCGGAAAAAACTTAAGTCGGAAGCTAGAGTCAAAGGTCAGAAAGTTTTATTTCGCGATGGCCGTCCAATTTTTGTTGACATTGCTGTTAGCACAGCGTCGCCTCCTGCGTGAGTGCATTTTGGCGCTATTGATTGAGTTTTGAGTTTGAATTAGTGAGAGTTTCGAAATGGCCACCTTCGTGTCTGCCCAAATTATTCTTGGAAATGAGATATTATTCTCCTCTTCCTAGTTTAGTTCGGTTTTTAGTTTTGTTGTTTGACGACATTGTTCCGTCTTGGTTCCACTTTATCCGATGTACTTGTCTCGTCTTATACACCTTTGGGCGTGGAAAAGAAGTTAATAAAGCTTCTTCTTCTTCTTCTTCTTCTCTCTCTCTCTCTCTCTCTCTCTCTCTCTCTCTCTCTCTCTCTCTCTCTCTCTCTCTCTCTCTCTCTCTCTCTCTCTCTGATTTGAAGATATGGATAGTATGCCACCTCCCTTTACTCCATACATACAAACTCTCCGATTACTATTTCCCCTTGACCTTTAAGAAATATTCCCCACTATTAAGGTACTATTTTTTATAGAAATCAACGAAAACAACACTTTTGGGCATGAAAAAATAGGCACAATTAGAAAAATTTAATTATTTCAGTTCATAGCAAGGTAAACTTGGGTTTTGAGTTACTGAAGCATATAAACCTATGCCTACCACCATTGATTAGATAAACAAGGATAATTTTATGTCTTTCAATTTTGTTTCCTCTAACACACACAACTAATATATTACCAATTTATAAACTTCTTATTTCATTTGCTTTATCGTTTTGTGCTTCAAGTCATTGCATAGCTTTTTTATTCGTTTGTACATTCAAGGATCATGCCATCACGTGGCACACTGAAGATCGACTAGAAAAGGTCCTTGTAACTCCAAATTTGCATTGCCAAAATAGTACCTCACTTGTTATTATTGGAACCCTCTCAATTATAAGTTGGTTTCCTCCTCATTTCGTAATGGTAAGGTTATCATTTTTACATGTAGTCTACAACATGTGGACATTATGAATAGGTATGTGTCACTTTACAAATTACTTCATAGATTTTGCCAAATAAAATAAAAGCTAATTTTGGTTTGTAATATACCAAATATTGTCACAGGTTTCAATAAAACATGTCCTATTGTCGAATGTTCATTGCATGGTACATTCATGACATAGTATATATGGACAAATATGAGCAAAATTGCGGTATTTGATTGCGACATTCAACTTAAAATCATTAATATGCTTGTCATAGCAGGACCAAACAAAAAGAAAACTTATAACCTAAAGAATAAATGCATAAAATGTAAAAGTCTTATCTAAAAGAGATGAGAAAACCTGATATAATGATCTCGACCCCGTTTTCCAACAGGAGAGCTTCCATCATTGCTTCTATGCGTTGCCATTTTAGTCAATTGCGACAATTTTTGTGTATATGAAGAAAACCTACATGAAAACATGTAAGTGTGACCAACTGAGCTTTGAATGACTCTCTCTCTCTCTCTCTCTCTCTCTCTCTCTCTCTCTCTCTCTCTCTCTCTCTCTCTCTCTCTCTCTCTCTAGCAAGCTCATTGGCATTCGAAGAACCACTATCTTACGACAGGGGGTGGGTAGAGATCCAGTAGTTGATGCTCCAAAGTCAGACACACCCTCAGTGAGCCCATCTGTTGCTTTTGGCGGGCGTGCTAGACCAAAAGAGCCCTTTGTGCAGCAGAGAGAGGTTAGGGCCAGGTAGCAGATCTTGGACCACGGAGGGTGGCAAAGACTGTCAGCATGCCCTATGTACCGGACAGATTGGCTAGCTCTTTTATGAGTGTGGCATCCCTTCTGTTGTTGCTGACACTTGGATCTTAGGGACACTTGCCATAATCTTGTTTTTATTCACAACACCACGAGTTTCTCAATGAATAACCATGAATCTTGAATTAAACACATTTCAAAGCTCTTGAGAAAACATGGCTCAAAGCTTTATGCTTTCGCCAGTTCTCAGCTTCTTTCATCACAGCTTTATAGAAAGTAGTGATACAAACTGGAATTTACAAGCCACTTATTACACCAAAAGATTGAAGTGCAAATGTTTCCTTTGCTATGCCCAAAAAATTGTTTGTCTAACGGCAATAACAAACGGGAAACAACCATTTCATAACAATGGAAAAGCAGATCCATTAACAAATTGAAAACCATGAACTAATGTTGACATCCTATCTCGAGATGTTCACGGTGAGCACCGATAACATACTGCTTCCAGACCACACATTATGGCTACACAGAGACTTCGCGTCTCTGATCTCTGTGAATGTCTATCATCACCATCTAATCGTCAAAATTTGGGTCCCAGCATGGTCTTCTCCTAGAGAAGAAAGAGGTAATATGAGATGAGAGCTGTGATGAGTATGCTTAGCTGTCTAGCATATATCTCGTCGTAGCAAGAACATCTCTCGTATCATAAGTGCAACACGACGGGAATCCTTGTAAGATATGAGCGAGTGAAGTGTGGTGGGTAGGTTGTGAAACAAGCAGTAGTATCTCCCTCTAATCTCGTAGTATGTCGAGCATCTAAAGATAAAATACTCCTCAGACTCAACCTCCCCCAAAGAGCATACCTGGCATATTCGTGTCTCTCTCGAAATACCGTGGAACCTCCCAGTCTCAATAGCCAACTAATGTGATGAAACACGAAGCTATCTCCATGAAATGAGTTTGATAATAATCGGGCTTACCTAGCTGGCGTCTCCATGTACGATCAAGATATGCCCTATATAAAAAACGTCTAATATATTGGTGAGTGCCCACAGAAAAATTTGTAATAGAGATAAATATGACTTAAGGAGGAGGTGTGATGCCTGAGAAAACCATGATAGCTTGTAACCCTGATCATGAAGATGTTGTGAGGATGCAAGTGCTATCTGTGTATATCTCCTCTCTGCGTTTGGAAGTGCCTGAACTCTTTGAATATATGTGATAAGCTGAAAAGTTGCATCAATCTGTATAGCAAACTTGAGATGACTCTCTCCAACTCATCAATATATAATCCAAAAAGAACAGGTGAAAGAGGACACCCCTACTTCACCCCAATATAACTGCCATGTCAGAAACAACCCAAGGCTCTCTCATAAAGAGCCATCACAACCAGGATGATGTCGATGTTGCATGAGGGTAGGATTTGCCGCTTATGTACATTGAGTGAGTTGGAGTACTTCATTTTCCAATGCCCAATATGCTACAAGATCTGAGGGAGATATCATTGTCTCTTTCGAAATCACTAAGTCACACTCTATTCCTTGATCTCCTTGGATCAGTAAAGTCAGAGAGAAATGCAACGTCCTAATACCTCCTATACAAGACATCGACCTAGGTCTCCTACGGAAGTTGAAACATTATCAAAGGATGAGGCAAATATCCCAACTCAGTTTCACCACAAAGATCAGAGACAGTGTCAAATTTGCGACCTACAGTTGCCCAAGCTTCACAACTTACCACTCATAGGCACAAAGTTTAAACTTAAAGACCACTTGCATTGTCGTGACAGTGAAGCAATCTCTTTCGCTTCTACATCAACATCAACATGGGGAGCATCCTCCATCACATCCATTTTTATATACATTCCATGACAATAACAATTATTCTCAGTTGCTAGAATTTATACAATGTTACGGTTCTTTATTATACTCGAGGAGTTTGTAGTTATGCAGTTCAATCTACTTTTCTTTAAGTTCGAGACATATATACCCTCCCATAGCAATTAATGCCCACTTGGTGTACTTTTAGTCTTATACCTTTTGGTAATTCAAAGACATAAAACAAAGCTTTCTTTCTCTCTCTTGCATCCCCCCTTGCACTTCACATCAGTTTCAAACTCAGGGAAAAAGTGTATGAGACAGTCACCATCACTGTAGAGGTGAAACAAGGATGTCCCCTCCCCCTACTTTTTTTGGCACATACATTGATGAGCAACTATTACTCATAGCATTGGCTGTAGTAATAGACTCAAGGACATCTTGATTTCTTATCCACTTATATGCATAAAAATCGGTCCAGATATCTTCTTCTTGGGAGGGTTATAGAGGCATATTTAAAATTGCTCATGTGCCCATCTTTGCATGAGACTTAAACCAATAGCCAACTAGGGAAGGATCACTCTTCCTTTATTAGCATGGAGCAATTTTGCTTTTAAAAATATATCCAAGATGCAATGATGAGGTTATGTCCATTTTATACCTTGGTCACAACTCACACCCATTGTATGCCTCACAAATATGAGGACATGGATTTCTATCATCATATTGGTCCAAATTTTCACAGCTCCATATATATCCATCATCATGAATGATTCATGGTAAACCATCACACCCAATTATCCTTGAAAATTTTGTTATGCCCTCACTACAGCCATAGGCCATATTTCTCATTACACTTGAATATATGGATTTAGGCCAATCACACTATCCTAGTATAGCTCTCTCTTCATCTAGAGCTCTACATGCAAAGGGACATCACTTCTCTTGCCTTGATGACTATAGGCATATCTATAAAGAGTCTTGATAAAGGGGTCTATCATTCCATCTACCACCATGTATTGAAGTTACACCTTGACGACTATGGGCATATCTATAGAGAGTCTCACTAAAAGATTCCAATCAAGCGCCTTTTTTGAAAGGTGCTAAAATTTCTCAAAAGGAATTCATGCTTTTAAAAAATTTACAGAATCAGGACAATAAATCATGTTAAAAGCTTAAATTCAAGAAATGGTTAGAGATTGGGTGATATGCTGACGGATATCCTAAACATGTGAAGATTCCAAGTACCTGTAAATTGCTTGTAACCTGTAATTGCACGCAGTGTAGCAACAAAACATTTGAAACGCTTTTCAAACGTCTTGAAATTTTGATTCAACGTTTGAAACGTTTTTTGGGTTTAGGGTTTCCAAAAAAATAGAATGTTATGCAAATTTGTACAAACAACTGTCCAGTAACTATTATACAAGAATAAAGCATCAAATTAAAAAGCATGTAACAGTGCACAACCTTACAATATCATTACAAACTTGGGACGTATGTCATGATATTTTGGCATCCTGAGCTATGCCAAAAATCCAAAAAAAAACTAAAAAATTTAGGGTTTTTTGGCTGCCTACACACTAAGTCAAAACAATAGCAAAGTAAGAAAATGCCTATGGAAGGTAGGGCGCTCTAATCTTCAAAACTAGCCGGCAAAATCCCAAGAAGTTCTGAAAAACAACAGTAGAGAACTAAGCAATTGAGTCTAATTAGTGAAAACAGGGTCAGATCTGAGCAAACACAAATACATGGATTTTTCTTCATCCTGTGGCTTTCATTGGTTTCAAAATGGTCCAAAATATACCTGCAATCCCATTCAATCCTCGGTGCCAACAAGGAAACGAAAACCAAAAGGGAAGAAGGCGATGGAGGCTTTTGCAGCAATGGAGGCAAAAAACAAGGTGGACAGAGAAAGATAGGTGCTACGCGTAGCATATCTTAGTAACACGCACCTGTTTGGCCCCGACCGAGTTCAGAGGTCGCCGCGTGTCCAGGTGATTGTAGCGAGCTGCAACGTAAATCGCAGGTCTGCGAAATGCATCTACGGCCGGCTACTTAGACCAAGAAAATTCAAATGCCACCGCCTTCTTCACACCCTAGCAATGACGACATGCAGATTATGAGCAAGGCTGCAAACAAATTTAGATCTTGACCGTTTATCTTTCTCTTGCTACGTCGAGTATCGTTCATCCGACGTTGAGCTACAGCCTTGCAGTTAGATTCGTCTACAGCCTTGCAGTTAGATTCACCGCCATCAGCTCATCTTGCTACATGTTGGAACCCACCTCCTCATGAACTATACCTAGTCCATATTAATTAAACACATACTATTATGTGTATATAATACATTTTATATTTAAACATTAACTAAAAAATATTATTTGAAATCTTTAAAAAATTGTCTGTTTATTTATACAAACCTGGGTAACTATTGCAACTTACAACTTAGCTTCGTTGTCAAAATTTGCGCTCGCCATTTTGTTATTCAAGAGTGTGGAAAGAATGCCAAGACCCTTTTTTTACAAATGAGGTGACTTTTTTGTGGTGCTAAGAATCATTTGAGAAATTATTGAGAGTCCATAAGGGTATTCATAAGTTCAAGTACAAGGTAAGTGTAGTTCACATATTTGATTCTTATAGCTCAAAAGGCAAGTAAATTTTACTAAAGAAATTTTTTCATAGTGGCACAAATGTTTGTATGGGTTCAAAGATGTCAAAAGAATGATTTGCTATGTGTTTGCTCACTATCTTTCTGCCCTTTATGTAAGTACGTTCATTGGATTTTTGGCAATCATTTACAAGAAAAGCTAGTGCACAAATATTAGAACTGGACAATTATGCCATATGAAAACCTCTTACATAAACCCTATAATTTTTGCAAGGCAATAATTCCAATTTAAAAATGTAGATTGAAGTAATGAATAAAGTTAATAATGATGTCATCATTTTATTTTATTTGTTGACCTTGTCTATGTGTTAAAGCTAGCTAGAAAAGTTTTAAATAAAAAATCTCTCTCAAACTGTATGGGTTTAGGCCTTGGCCTTGGCTTGCAAGGCAAGTCTACTAGCAAGCCTTGTAACATTTATTATATTTAGTCATGCACAAAAATAAGAAGCATGTATCACTAGTAATGTACTTCACCTATTGACTTCTCCAAATAGCCTCTATAGCGCATGAACTAAAAATGACCATAGAGGTGAGTGACATAATCATTGAGAGTTGCCTAATCATGCATCACATACAATTTAGAAAAAAATGTGCGAAATAAAGTTGATTGCATATCTATTTGGTACATGTGTCATAAGAATAAATGGATCATAAATGCAATTGGTCATTCACACAACAAATAGAGGGACTCTTCCAAATATCGTAGTCTATATTGAATCTTCATGGGATTGCTTAGTAGAGCTTTTAAAAGATTTGTACTCTCTAGCAATGATCATAGTTGATAACTTAGTTTTGCAATAGACTCCCAAGATTTTCTCCTTGCTTGGAAACCATGGAGAATAGTGACTCTATTTTCAAAAATCATGAATGGGGTATGATCCCAATAAAACGAACATGATTTGCCAACAACGGACCGATAAATGCATTTCCTGTAAACCCAAAAAGGCTCATATGCCACAAGCAACAATAAACAAACATGAAACAATTCTTGAGCAAGGATAGATGATTGAGCAATACTGAGCAATATCCACTTGCAAAATTATTAAGAGAATACATATTGAATGACCATAAGAAAAAGAGCATAGCGTGACGAACTTACTTCTCCTGTAGAAGACTAGTTGGGATTTGATGATAAACAAGCTTGAACAAAACCTTCATAAGCATTGAAACAAGTATTGTCAAATAACTACCTACACTTATTTTGAATGTTATGTAGGATTTGGCTTCTGAGTGTAAGGTCAATTGTAGAAAAAACAAGTCCTTCGACCATTGTATGCATACGCACCATTGGATAGACAAGTCATGAAACCCAAATATGTAGACATTGTTGTAGAGACAAAGGGTGAAATCCTATACCGCATACATATAACACATATGGAGGCCATGAAATCAAAGATCTCATGTGAGCTAGTTTACAAATCCTAATACAGACAAACATCAATTAGAAAGACACATCTCTCTCTCTCTCTCTCTCTCTCTCTCTCTCTCTCTCTCTCTCTCTCTCTCTCTCTCTCTCTCTCTCTCTCTCTCTCTCTCTCTCTCTCTCTCTCTCTCTCTCTCTCTCTCTCTCTCTCTCTCTCTCTCTCTCTCTCTCTCTCTCTCTCTCTCTCTTCATGGTTTAAGATTCTTGAGTACCTTGAGTGGGAATCCTAGTTGATTTTTCTTAAGTTTCTCAAAAATATTCCAATCATCTCACGTCGAAACCTGTACATTCTATGGCTTGAATAGTTCGAGCATACATACTGTCAAAAGTTAACATTTTGTTATATGCTAGGAGAAAACTTCTCTACAATAGGTACAACTTCAGGGTTTTGAATTTGTACCAAAGACATGTGAAAGTGGCTTATTGTGTTGGACAACCACTCCAAGAATAATTTTCCATTGCATATTGTATGCCATCCGCATTTGAAAAAATCATTTTGTTGAGGGAACTACACCATCACAACAGACAAATGCAATGATTAAAAAGAGCACGTGGATTGACGACATCATACTACACAAAAAGCGACAATAAAAGTGAGAAAGTACATGATTGAAAATCCATATTGTCACAACGAAACATTTTTGGCAACAAAAGCTTCATGCTAATCTATTCACTCGGATCTAGTGAATCTATTAGTTCAAACCTAAACGTCTATGATTTGAACATCTAAATCAGATGTCTCCTCCATTACAAACAGCCACCATGTCATTCACTATTTTAAAACATTTGTCATCAGTTCGGTGGCCAACTAGTTCTTGCCTGTCAAAATGTTGATGGGTCATTGTTATTGATTTGAGTCTTGAGCATACCCATTTGCAAAGCCCTTCATTATTACTAGTGCATGCATATAGAATTTCTAAGCTCCAATGCTCACTATAAGTGACATACAATGTGTGTGTGAACTGTGAAAAATCAGTTTGATCTTATTTTTTAGTATAAGCTTGAAGTCACTCAGAGCCATATACCTCGGTATGATCAAGGAGACATTAGCCTCGGGATCCCATGAGCAGCGACTCATGGATGAGTTTGTGTTGGCATGGTGTCGAGTGGCACATAGCCAGGGGGAGCGACACTGCTAGGAGCCAGGAGAGGCAGATGCTTCGGCAATCGGCTTGGATAGTAGTATGGTGACCTGGGGACGGGTCAAGCCTACTTGGAGATAGGTGGCATGGAGTGTACCTGGGGTGGTACATATCCTGAGGGCATGGAGTGCATTGCAAGGTGATGTGGATCCAGCATGCCCATGGTTGTGAGCCAGCAAGGATGGAGATGGTTGCTCAGGGAGTAATAGTTGATACTTTGGCAAGTAATCAAGTGAGTTGCATCGTTATATGCACAGTTGTCTCCAGATTGGTGTCACATGTTGTGGTGAGATATGCTCCTTTGTGAGAGGCCTATATACTAGTCAAATCAGAGTTGGCAACGTCAACCATGAGAAGTTGAACCTACATGGGATGTAGGATAGGCAGATCATCATCAGTATCTTTGGGAGATGGGTGAGCTACTCAGGTGTAGCCTATGGGGATATTTGCGTACATTCATTCATTGAGTCCTTAGTAGAGTCTTGAGCATGGGGAATGGATGGAAATCAAATTTCAAGGCTTATTGGACAGTTGGATATGCTTGGACATGAGGGCATCTTGGTTATAGGTGTGAGCCATGGGTGAGGACCTGATTTGGAGACCAGTGGTGTAGCAGTAGATCTACAAGTGATAGGTGACAGCTGCTGGTACGACAGGATACCACTATTCGCGCAAGCCTGTTCATGTGTTTGACGTATTTGTGTTGGTTTGCATGAATGTTTGCTTGCATGCTACCTTGTCACGAGAGTCTAGATTCGAATAGGAGTTTTATGTGGTTGTGCTATGTCTGAAACAAAGTAGTCATTTTATGCTCATTGACTTGTCATTATGTCTACTAGTTGTCTATCTGGTGAGGGTGCAATCTTATAGTAGCAATAAGATTTTCTCAGGTTGAGCCTTAGTCGCTCATTGATGTCAATTTTACAGGTTTGTACTTACAACACAATGCCTGATAGGATGTCAGCCTAGCTAGATGGAGGATGTAAGTCTCATGGTGGCAGTGGGATTTCCTCAGTTTGAGCCATGTCGATCATGTGGTCCACTTGTGGTCAAGTCGGATTGGGGACGAGTCAGTTGGTCGAGAGTGTGGTAGACTCTCTATATGAGCATTGTGTGCATGATAATTTGTGTGCCAAACCTGGTGGTTTGATGGTGTGCTTGAGTGTGAGTCAAGTACAGGGTAGCTGGAATATGCATAACATCTTTGGGCACTCCAGACGCCTGCAATAAATTTCTTTACTCCTATCACATTTGAGCTTAAGGGAGAGTGTTAGAAATCAGTTTGATCTTATTCATCGGTATAAGCTTCAAATGTGATATTGTAATTAGTGTACAATTAATTAGATTTGTTGTATTCAATAGTGTTAGGACATATCAGTCGGGCACTCATCCCGTTGACGGCTACTTGGATTAGTCGATTAGCCACATAGGAAAAGTTAGTTTGTACAGTTTTATATACAGTACTTGGTATACTCGGGGGCATGTCCCGAGTTTGTTGGTCGAATTTGGCCATACTGAGTCTTTTCATGCAGTTTGTGAATACTCTATATGTATAGTTTATTTGGTAATATAGTCAAGCTTTTGTTGTACAATCTTTGAGAGCTTGTGAGGAGTGTCTATGGTGATTGATTGATGTGATCACATACAAAAATGAAAATATCATAATTCTAAGTTATAACACATTACACCACAGTCGTACGTTGCTTGCTTTGAACAATATGGAAGGATTATAATCTTTTTGTGGAAGATTTTAAACTTAACACAGTTTTTGGATTATTTTCTTCCACCCATTTGGAAAAGAAATTGGACATCACACATATTGTGTCACTTCGACTCTCCAAAAATTTCCATCACCAGTAACTCAATCCAGCCTCAACTATGTTATCTGAGATGTGAGCTATCTTACGTTTTAGTGTTGCACAATAACGTTCATATAAATCAGATTTGTAGGAAGTACCAGGTATTGAGAATCCAAATTTGTTCCCAAGGTCTTTTACTTTTCTACAAATATAATCATCTGAATCACAAATCTCAAATTGGGATTCTAGATCGCCTTGAAGTTGCGATATGACTATTCCATCATTGAAATCTAGGATTATTGTGACTACTTCCTCGTTAAGATTAGGAGTTTCCACCACATATGTTGGGTTGGCGTTTTCCTCCATGTCCCCTTCAACAGGATACCCTTCATGGACTCCTGAGGTATTTGTTTGAAAATTTTCCTTATTATTTTCAAAGATGCATGCCCTATTGCTCCTTTCCATGGCTCTAGTTATGGTTTCACTACAGTTTTTGCATGTGGTGGTGCCCATGTCTCCAATGAAAAGGTTGTGCCCTCCACAATGTTGACATGCAGCCTTGAAATTTTTTGGATATTGAACTCGTGTTCGCTTTTTGGATATGATTTGCCTGATTTTTGTGGAGGTAAAAGATCTTTCTGAGGTGGACTCAAGACCTTGCAACTATTTCAAATTATTGATACGTTTTGCAATATGGACATTCATTTTTTGTCATGTCCCAGTCATGTTCTTGTCACATTGTATTGAAGAGGCCATATGGATCCCCTTCAAGATATAGAGGTTATTGCCGGAGTGGAATTTGTTCCAAACACATTATGTGCATCATGTAAAATTGTTGTCATTCGCACCTTGATCCGCACAAGAAAGAAGCCAATCTCGATGCAACGTCGAAGATGACTCACAAAGCATGCTAGAAAGGGTTTGTTTGTGCACGTGCTCCGAGAGGGTCTCTTGCAAGAGATCCGAGTTGAAAGTGAGAAGTTGCTCGGAAGGAGGAAGACATGCTCAGGTAGAGAGAGGGAGAAGCTGACGTGCATCGATGAGTAAGAGATGAAAAGGCATAGAACCACTATCCACCCGAGCAATGCAATCCACCAAGAGAGGGCAATGGTTAGAAAGGAACCATAGCGATCAAACGTGATGTCGCTAAAAGACAAGCAACGGAGGCAGGAATGTGACCAGAAGCGATTAAAGAATTGACCTAAAAGAGCTATAAAGCCACTAGTAGATTCCTCAGGCAAAAAGCAAATTACACAGATGTTCATAGACCAAACCAGAGGGACCACCAACAACAAGATGGGGACTAAGATGGAAAGCTTGAGAGAAGGAATCATGATCAAGCACCAAATTAGCATCATGTACGAAGTCCTCCACAAACAAGGGAATAATGCCTTCATAATCAAGATGAAGAGCTTGGAGAACAGCAACAGTATTCGTGGAAGAGGGAACGGGAGTGAGAGGAGCTAAAGCTTGAGCTGCATGAAAATACTCACCAACTTGCCCGGCAGTGGAGAGGTGGGGCACTTTGAGGCTGAGGGTCATGTGAGCTGACACCGGGCAAAGTGTTCATCGTGAAGGGTGTCAAAGCAACAAGGGTTGAAGGAGGTTCACAACCAAATGGGGGGTAGCAGTGCTAATGGAAGAGTTGGTAGAAGGAGGAACACAAGACGAGACAATCATGGAGCCATTAGCACACGACCTGACGTGAATGAGGAGAGGAATCTAGAAGAGGAGTAACAGAAGATGTTGGCCATTTGATATTGAGAGGGTGAAGATGAGAGATGTTTGAAGCCATGGGATCAACTGTAAAAAGCGGTCCTTGCGATGGAGCTGCTCACCAATCGTATTTTTTTTTTTTCTTCACATGAAATTATGTTCTTCTCTATGACAAAAGAACGTCTAAAACTAGCAAAGCAAACACTTCCAAAACCCTGAAAGACCAACAATAGGACTTGTATCGTAAGCTCTACAACTGCTCCTTTGTTATCGATGAGAGGTCTCCTTCAGAATGTCACAGCTGGTATAGTACATTTCTCAAGATAACCTCTCACCTATAGGTGATACGAAAAAGCAACAACACTTTTGAATGGTTTGTTTGTTGTGCATGTGCTTGAACCATACAAACCCAACAACTCGAGATCAAAAACTTAGGGCAATTTCACACTATAGTGCTAGCAAGTGGAGCCACTATAGTGATTGTCAAATAGATTAAGGAGCCTATAATCTTTCTAAAAAGTGTGATGTCCTCACAGTTGATGAATTAAGCAAAACCACATAGGTGGATTGGTGAAGCTAGCTAAGGTTTGATTTGGGTTTTCCATAGCATAAGGCTGCTTGGAAATAATGGAGTGTTATGGTGTTGTGCTAATCTGTTATGTGCTTTGTTTACAGAGTTACAAATCTTATTTGATTAAAAGCAGTGCCTCACACTCCTTCTACAACAATTCTTAGTGTGCAAGTGATCTTGGCATTTATGTATCTATCAAAGACTCCAGAACTTTGAGGCATTGGGAGAGAGAGAGAGAGAGAGAGAGAGAGAGAGAGAGAGAGAGAGAGAGAGAGAGAGAGAGAGAGAGAGAGAGAGAGAGAGAGAGAGAGAGAGAGAGAGAGAGAGAGAGAGAGAGAGAGAGAGAGAGAGAGAGAGAGAGAGAGAGAGAGAGAGAGAGATACAAATTTGTACGTAATTCCTCTTGACAAAGCAAGACTGAAACCTTTTGAAGTCTTTATTCATATTCCAACAAGGTAAAATATAGCTGAAAAGTAGAACGCAATACTTAGCATAACTAAGACGTCCAATTGATATCTGCCACCATCCCACAACACAAAACCACACGAGTTAGTACAGTGGGGAAGACAGGTGTCATAGCTTAGCATCAGTTGCTATCTATGTCCAAAGAAACTATACCACTTAACAACATAATAGCAATTATAAATCGTAGTCTTGTCTTCCCAAACAATAGAAAGGTTTTTAGCAATAGGCCAAGCCCTAATGTTACCGTATCAGGGCTTGTGCCATGCTGATCAATTTGTGGACAATTGGCATATCAGTCAGTATTTATTTTAAAGTGGAGTATGAACAATTTTAACCATTTATATTCTATTTAGCTAAAAGACCTAGTGTGGACATGTGTGCCAGTGTTAGGGCAAATCCATTGTTGGAGGGTTTGTGGATCCCAAGGCAACCCTAACGCTAGTTAATAAGTGAGAGGGATTTGGCACCCTGCGTGTGTAAGTCCAACAACACGATGATCACATAGTTATTTAATTAGAATGTTAATAAAAGGACTTTAGGCCTTTTTGTAGGACTTCTAATGTCGGAAGGCCCAAAAGTCAAGTTATTGAATAAAATAGGGGTTCCCACCAAAATTCATTTTCAAATTGGGTCCTCCAATTAATGAATGGGTTCTCACTCTTTTTTTAAATTGAATAGTTAGAGAGGTAGAAATTGGCCAATAGGAATTGAGGCCAAGACCCTCCAATACACTATATAAGTGGTAATTTCAAATCATTGTACATGTTCACTCTTCATTTCTATACAAGCAGATTGGCCCTCTTATGGATTTGATCAGAAATGTCCTTGCTCTCTATCTCTCTTCCTCCATCTCTCATGCTTTATTAGTATTTGCTAGTTGTTGGATTTGATGTTTATTGGGATTGAATGTTCTTATGCTTTTTGTGAGAGAGAAGAGGAGGGAGAAGGGTGAGTTTCTATCACTATGGATTAGGGTTAATGGTTGTAGTGTTAATGCTTAGTGTTAATGGATCTCAGTGTTAGTATGCACATGTGGCTTGGATCTAAGGTTGAGGATATGATAGGAAATAGCCCACTACATCCATGTCATTCTAACCCAAGTGAGCCTTGTAAAACTAGGTAGGTCACGCACTACTGTCCATGTCATTTCCGGGGAGCTGCGCCAATTTTTCAGTTTGCAGCATGTTTGGATGGATGTTAGCTTGTATTTAGGCATCTTGTTTTGGCATTAGTAGGGTTAAAATTGCATCTTAGGGTTAGATTGGGTGCTATTTTGCTTGATTTGAGTGGTTTTGCTTGTTTGAAATCTTATTTGATTGTTGAGCAGGGGAAGCCATACAGATCACAATTCTTAAGATCCATTTAGATCTGAGAAATCAGAGAAAACAATAAAAATCGTTCATTTCTATAGATTTGGTGAAGAAGAAGGTAATTTTGTCATCAGACTTGATAGCTTCTTGCTCTTTGGATAAGAACCTTTGCCGAGTTGCATGCAAGACCGGATTCATATAGAGTATCTTCATATTGAAGGGCGAATATTAATTCCCAGCAGATCTCCAAAAATAGAACAAAACCAATTAGAAAACCACCAAAAATCCTAAAAAATAGAAAAAGAACCTTTGCCCGATTTATTGTAGATTGTTGTGATTTAGATCTATCTACAGTGAAGTCGACGAAGATTAATACCAATAATATATGGCCAAAGTGACTATTCATCTAGTTGTTGATAACCTTTTGTGGAAAATTTATACCTTTCTGCAAAATATCAATTCTCTGAAAAGAATCTTCGCCTAAACCTTCACCAGAGTCAATGTTCGTCCGACTTACTATTTTAGATAATCAGTGAGTTAGGCGAATATTAATCAAGGCCAGTTATCATATTGACCTATTTTTTCAAAAAGGGCCACTTTTTTGCAAGAACAACAATATTACTCTTGAACCTTCACCTACTTTTCTGAGGATTCTAATTATAGTATTTTATCATTTGTGAGTTCAGTGAAGGTTAGATTTGTCAGGATCATCCAAAAAGTCCATTTTAATCTTTTCCAAGCTACAAAACCTTATTGTTCGTCTAAAAGAACTTCTCTAGTACTACCCTAGTTTTATCTCTGTCAGATTTATCCACTATTAAGTCGATGAAGGTTATTTTTACCAGATTTGTCAGAAATAGCCAGATCATTGATTTTTTTTCAAAATAGTAGTGAAGTGTTACAACTCCCTAAAATCTTTGACTGCCTTCAAGGTTTTGCACACATACCAATGACGATGCACTGTATCTGTCCATCCATAGGGTCACAATCGACCCACCTCCATGAACTGGAGCTATCGACATAGTCATGCCCAGTTGAGCCTCCTACAATAACTGGTGTTCCATACCGCCAGCCATCGCACTCGGCTCTCCCTAGCATACATCTTGTGGCCTAGAGATACATCCTGGCTCATGCACAACTCCCGGGTAGACTGAGCGAATGGAAAGAGGGAAACCCCACCACTATATAGGCATAACATAGTCAGTCTTATCAAGCGTGGTCCTGTCGGCGACACGTTGACGCGTGGCACCCAAACATGTCAATAACGCCAAACCTACATCATGCCCCTTGCGAGGCCATCACTAAAGGGCGTACCGTTATGGTACACCATAAAAACCTCCTTCTATGGAAAAAAACTAGGGAACCTAAGTCTCAAATCGTCTTCCTTCTCCAAGGTGTCCTCATCGTCTAACTTACCTTTCCAACGAATCAAATGTTTAGAAATCAAACGATTTCTCAACTGATGATGTCATGGATTTTTTATCCTATCCGGTTCATGGCCATAGCTGCTCCACCCTCACATAAGTACTTTTTTCAAGTGGCTTAGAGGCATATACAAGTACAAATGCCCACTGTTGTTAAGAAGTAAAAAGCTTTCCACCTTCTCCGCCTAAGTCGTTTGTAGCACGGGAAGTGGGCTCGAACCTAGGAGCTGTGAAGATGCTTGCAAAACAAAGAGTGTTAACATCTACTTCTACTTGCAAACAAATAGCATTCCAACCAAAACATCACCAAAATAAACTAACCATTAGATGCATAATGCCCCTTCTTTCCACAAAAGAAGCATTTCTGCTTTGACTTGTCCTTTGATCTTGATGCATCATCCTCTTCTTTGGCCTCCTTGGGATGCTTCTCCTTTCCATTGGTCTTCTTTTTGCCCTTGAATGAGAAATTGGCTTTCTCATCACCATCCTGCACTCTTTAGCACTAATACACCTGTGAAGTTTTTCTATAGTTGGAAAAGTGTCTTGGATGGCAAAAGTTTGGACCAAATTTGCAAAGTCATCTCCTAGACCATTAAGAACAATTTGTACAAGCTCTCCATCATGAATCTTCTCTCCAATGGAAGCCAACTCCCTATTTAGAGACTTGATTCTGAGTACATAATCATGTGCACTCTCCTCACTTCTTTTCATGCTTTGCAAAATTTGATTTCTAAGCATGAGAACCCTGGAAGTGTTACTAGATTCATAGATTGATTTTAAAGACTCCCAAGCCTCTTTAGAACTTTTACATGATGATACTAGCCTAGATCTCTTTTTGTATCTCACTAATTCCTGTGCACCTAGAGGTTCATCTTCATCCTCAATCAGAAACTCATAAAGGTCTTATCCTAACCTTCCAAATAGCATAATTTGTAGAATTCAATCTCTCACTAGCTTCTAGAAGGTATGCTCTAGCAGATCCCATCTTACTAGTGACTTCTATGAACAAGAAATAGATTTGATTGACTTGAAACTCACAAAGGTCTCACACTTGTAGTGTTTCATTCAAATTTGATTTCTAATCCAACAAATGGACTTATAATCACAGTTCCATCACTCTCTCACAAAGCTGGAATGAAGATAAGATGAAGTGAAAACTACTTTCAAACAAATCTTGCCAAGAAATGAATTTGATTGTCTCTAGAAACTCACTAAGGTCTCTCTCTCTTGTAGCGTTTCACTCAAATTAGATTTCTAATCCAACAAATGGACTTATAATCTCAGTTCTAGCACTCCCTCACAAAGTTGGAATGAAGATAAGATGATGTGAAATCTACTTACAATCAAATCTTGCCAATTTTGGCTATTTTTGGACAATAACATGACTAAATCTCCCTCACACTTTTTGATGTACTTTCAAGACCTGTAAAAAAAGTTTATAGGACCTAATTTCAGCCTAGATTAATTAGATCTCATGACCCTATGTCAAGTCTAATCAATGGCACTCAATCTTGGTAGCTTATCCTAAGATTTCCACCAAAAATTACATCAAAAGCTTTCAAATTGAATCTCTTTGGATCAAATGAATACCATGCATTAAATGCAGGTTCAGAGGTGCTCACACATGTGGAAAGTACGGATTTGGACCCCTACCAAGTTTGGGATCAAATCTCCTCACCAAAATCAAGATTCTACCTTGCCCTCTCAATACTAGTTTTTAGCACCAAAACTTGCTAATAATGGATTTGCATTAGATCAATGGCTTATGTTGTTGTACTTGGCTCTGATACCATGTGAAAGTGCTGTACTTTAGGACCATAAATGGATCTACAAAAGATCCACAAGAGTGATTGGATGCTTGCTTAACAATCTATCAAAAAACTAGTCATCAAAAAGTTGATCTAGATTGGCAATTTGACAAACAACAAGCATTAACAATCAAAAGGATTGATCAACATTGAAATATGAGCCCACACATGTGTACTACAGGCTGTAGTATGGCCTTCAAGCTGAGAAACAAGTAGAAATTGATTTGGTTGCATTTGGATCACAAAAACTCAATGTACATAGTGGAGTAGCTTGAGATTGCCAATGAGCTCCAAAAATATTCTATCTTCTCACTATGGGAGCTTGGAATACGTAGCAAATTCAAAATCCTTTGTGAACTTAGGTGGATTTCCAGCATGTAATAAGGAAGTTAACTCAGCCTTTTTGCCCTAAAATGAAACCCTAGTCTATTTCCTAGAGTCATGCTTGGTAAATAGCTAGTTGGTCAATTTTCCACCTTAAATCTAGGATTTAGGTCCTATAAACTAGGAATCACTACCAAAATGACATGACCAATCCTATGGAATTGAACTAACCTACATTAGGAGTGGATTTCCACGTGGAATCTTGGCCTTACATGTGTGGAATCTACTTCTATACAAAATTTACATTATACTACATGGTATTTGATCAAGCTAGATTTGCCAATTTTTGGCAATTCTTCACAATGTGTACATACAATCATTATTTGCCAAGTCATACCCACTGCAAAACCATGGGAGGCTTGGTGTTTACTTGGACGGTCAACTAGCTAGAGGTTCCAAAATGCTTGTGAACCAAACAAGGCCGATATTTTCATCGATGTGACCTATATGAAATTGTGAGTGTGGGGTTGATTTCCTACACTAATAAGGACCTTTCACCCATCTACAAATTATGACCTCCTATCTTTCAAGGGGTCGACATTCTAAATTAAATTCTAGCATGCATAAGAAAAAGGATATGTTTTTATGCTAGCAAACTTCCAACACATAATCACTTTTCCAAAGAAGTTGTTTTACAATCATAAAAATCTATCTTTGTAAGAGCTCAAGTAAATTCAAAATTAATCAGCATGCCTAGCATCCTACGCATTTTGGGAATGCAAAAAATGATGAGTGAAAAAACATACCTGAGTCATTTCCAAAGAAGCATGCACAATCTCACCAATAGCGGCTCTCTCTCTTTGGTATATTGCTTCTTTAGAAGGTCCCTATTTGAAGCTTTAGTTGTGGGATATGCCAACATCATGGTGTGAAAGGGGGTGGGGTTCAAAAACTAAGACCTTAAGGCAAGGGCTAAGGAGCTCTCTCATGAGGGGACTTGCTTCTCTATTATACGCATACAAGGTCGTACATTGTTAGGTGTTTGTAGGCTCACACACACACACACACACACACACGTCTCTCTCTCTCTCTCTCTCTCTCTCTCTCTCTCTCTCTCTCTCTCTCTCTCTCTCTCTCTCTCTCTCTCTCTCTCTCTCTCTCTCTCTCTCTCTCTCTCTCTCTCTCTCTCTCTCTCGTGTTGCACTAATCCATGATGAGTCCCTAGGAGAAACCCCCAAAAACGAGCATAGGTGAAATTTTTTTCACATAAGCTTTAAGAGCCTGCTCATCCAAGATCTCACATAGGTTCTTGGGCTATGTAACGACTATATTTTACAGCTCTCTAGAAGATTTCTCACTTATCCAATGATTTCCTTCGTAATGATTGAGCCCTATAGAATTTTGGCAATGCCTCAATCTAGCATATCATGATTGATTGTTGTCCAATAATTGTCTTCAAAGGGGCATGTCTTTCCAAAAAAATTATCTTTCTTATTGTCTAATGACTAGCCAAAGCATTTGGCTTCATATTGTCTAGCATTGTTGTTGTCTAAGTGACTATCTTTGCAACTACCATGAATTTGCTATTGTGATGGCGCACATTTAAGAAGAATCTGTGAAGAATTCAAGTACCACTAGATAATTTCAACACTTTTTTTTTTCAATGTGTTGTAGCCACATGAAGCCACACTCTCATTACCTATGAACCTATACATATTAAATACCAAGAGCTAGTCATATATGGGAACCCATACTATGACACTTAGTTTATCAACAATAGATAGTCGCTGGTGGAATTTTAAAATGAAGACCCATATGGCCATAATTGTTAAACTTTTTTTTTCACAATAATGACTTGTGAATATATTGTAGAGAAGATTATATTGCTTGCCCATAAGGGTAAATTTTGAATAATGATTTTTACCTCATCTTTATGTATCATTATGCATATGTAGTATATGGTTTAGGGATTTAAAAAAAAAACTTCTAGAACTCAATGGTTTCTAGTAAACCAAATTAGAGTGATAATTGTCACTTGCATGCTTTCTAAGTGATTGGTGTAGATAGGTACATAACAATAAAAACAAGTGCCAGACTTGTGTATAATTGTTGTCATTGTGAAAACCTAGTACTGTTACTAAAACCGTATGTTGACTCTTTGAAGTTAGTAGAGGAACTCACCACATGGAAAACACTCATTACCTATGAAGCTATGGACAATTGGTACCAAGAGTCGATCATATATGGTGGGAACACATACTATGACACTCATTGTATAAAAAATAGATAGTGGTACTGGTGGAATTTTAAAATGAGGACCTATATGGGCATCTATTGTTGAATGTTATTCCACATTGTTGACATTTTTGAATATACTATAGAGAAGATTATGTTGATTGCCCATAAGAATAAAACTCAAATGATGATTTTCATCATCTATTTGTGCTACTATGCATGTGCAACTTAGAGTTTAGGGTTTGGAAAATAGCTTTTGAAATTCAATGGTTTCTAGTCAACTAAATTACAGTGATAATTACCTTTTGCATGTTTTCTACATGATTGGTGCAGATAGGTACACAAAAATAAAAACAAGTGTTAGACTTATGTAAACTTATTGCCGTTGTGGAGACCCAGTACATTACTATATTCTTGTATTACTAAAACAATATGTTGACTCTCTCAAATTAGTAGATGAATACACCAAATGGAAAATGTACATTACTTGTGACCTACAGGCAATCGATATGAAGATTTGATCATATTAGAGAGCCCATACTATGACACTTAGTGAATTCTAAAAAGTAGATAGTGCTATTGGTGGAATTCTTTCATGAGGAGCCATATTCCACAAGTAATGTTGACATTTGTGAATATATTGTAGAGAAGACTATGTTGCTCGCTCATAAGAAAAAAATTTGAATGGTGGACCATGGACACCATAGAATTATAGTTAGGATGACCCAACCTTCTATGCCATAGTTCCTCCAAAGACATATGAGTAGCAAAAGCACTATCACAAGAGTTAGCATACTCTTTGGGATCAAGCTTGTAGATTCCACCATATCTAGACCCAAATGCAAGGATTTCATCATGCTTCTTGATTGTACATGTATCAACATTGAAATTCACATCTAGTCCACTATCAAACAATTGCCCAATACTTCACCTCCTCTATTTGTACCACATGCAGTTTAGGGTTTAAGATTGAAAAAAAAATCTTATCGAATTCAATCGTTTCTAGTAAACTAAATTAGAGTGATAACTAACTTTTGCATGTTTTCTACAAGATTGGTGCATACATGAACACAACAACAAAGACAAGTGTTAGACTCATGTAAATTGTTGCCATTATGGAAATGTACATTGCTATATTGCTACATTACTAAAACCATATACCGATTCTCTCAAGTTGGTAGATGAACTCACCACATGGAAAATGCTTGTTCTATTTAATGGTTGCCAGCTGAATCAATTTTTAGTAAATTCATTTCGTGATTGGTGTGGACTAGTACATAACTAGTTGAAACAAATACAATATTTACATAGGTAGAGCTTTATGTCATTGTTTTATTGTTGTATGAGTAAAATTGTACAATAGAATGTTGTGTGTACATTATTGTGATGTTGCATGACAAATTGTACAAGTTTTACATTGGTTAGAATTTACTAATACTATGTGTGTATTGTGAAAGATTTCAGATCCTTAAGATCCAATCTACTTGAATGATCTTTGGTTAGAAAGAGAAATACACCACCAATCTCACCAATGTAGAAAAATCAGCATCTACACACAAATTGAGATGCAAACACCAATAGAACTTGATCAAACTTGAATGAAATGATTATGTACTATTGTTGTCCGTATAAAACCAACAAGCTACTGTATTTCACATGTGTGGATCCAAAAATAGCAAATATAGATCATTCTACACATAGAATTGCAAGCAATCACCAAGATAGTGCACCAATGGATAGTAGAACCCAAGAGAACCATGTATAAGCATGAAATGAGATAGAGAAGAGAGAAGATCACTCTCTCCACGAGTTACATCCTTTTATAGTAGGTCCAAACCCTATTTGGCCACTTGGCTTTCCCACCAAAATGCTAACCCTACTAATTTTGGGTCTAGATTCAATGTACCCAACTATTCAAATTGAATCTACTCAAACTCGCATTCTAACTTTCCCACGCTTTCAAAAAGTGTTATTCAAATGAAATTTAGACTAATGAACTTTGAAAAGTCAACCTCTAAGTCTAAAACAAGTTTTGGCCTCAATATGCCAAATACGAAAATATTGCAAAATGTGATGAAATTAGTTGAATCTTTCACACTCCCTCTTCAACTAGTTTTAGCATAGACTTTAATAATACTCCAAGTGAAGTCCTATGCTTCATGAACAAGTCTTTTCCCAATGCTTTGGTGAAGATATCAGCTACACATTCCCTTGAAGACACATGTTGAAGCTCCACCTCATTTGTAATGACTCGCTCCTTCACAAAATGATATTGTATCTAAATATGCTTACTCCTAGCATAGTTTTTTTTTTTTGACCATAGAACTTTGATCCATCATAAGAATGACCTTCTTCCTAAGAATAGATCTCCTTTCAATGATCATGTAATGCTCAAAATAGAAACAAGCATAATTGATATAGAGAATAGTGTCCGCTTGGGATGCTTCACTATTTCTTACATCAATTTTACATGTCAAAATGTGACTAGAACATGAAGAATAAAATAGAATGTAAATGAAATGATTCCACCATGCTTCCAAATCTGAACTCTCTGAGAAATACAGCAAACAAACAATAAATTTGAGTGATCAACATTTTCCTACATGTCTCCTCCACCTTTGTCCTTTGTTGCCTTGTATTTACCATGATATTCCATGAATGAGCCTCCATCTTCACCTTGCCATAAGATGCCATCATCACTTGATGACTTGGACATGAATGAGTGACATAATGAGCCTCCAATCGCTTCATTTCCATCAGAAAAACCAGCCAAGAATGCTAGTACAAATCCAACATCAAAACAATGTTCACCAATGTAGCTAGTTTTACCATGTCTTGACAATTTGCACACATCCACATGAAATTGCTCAAACATGAGATAGAACAAGTAAAGTAAACTTGAACAACACTTACTTGCTGCTCCTTTGACCTTACCTGAGTCTTCAATATGCTGCAAAAACAGATCCATAACACCTTTGCCAATTACCTCTCCTTTGATGCTCTTGACTAGTTGAAGCGCTTTGAGATCAACTTCTTGACCTTCAACTTGATCATCAAAGTCATTGAACAAACTTTGTTTTATAGATCCAATACTTGATCTTATAGAAAAATAACATCCATCCACTTGCATAGCTCCATGTACACAAGAAGATCCTCCAAAAGATGTTCCACTCTTCATAAGAGCTTGATACTCAAGATCCATTGCTTGGATCCACTCCTCTTCATTCCTTGCTTGATCTACACTTGTAGGCTCATCCAAAGAGGTTAGGAAATCAACATAATTTCCAGAAACTACTTGCTTACCCTTTTGATCATATGTGAGCCTTGAAGGTACTTGTCTTTTTCTTGATGTTCTCCTTGGCTTTTGACTTGATGAAGGTCCATCATCACCATCATCCAAAGTAAGATCCTTCTCATCAACATCAAGAATGTTAGATCCATCCACTCTACCATCAATCATGCTTGAAGACACCTTTCGAATGTTTCCCTCATAAAAAATGACATCTCTACCAACAATCACTTTGTTAGTAGAAGGAATGCAAGGGTTTGAACACCAAAAATTGAAGATCTTTCTCTATTCTTGAGAATTTTGAGTGCTGTAAAAGCACGAAAAGGGGCGCCCTAGTAGTCCAAGCTAGTAGCCAGGAGGCCGTAGAGGGTTGCGTGGAGCAGAGGGCGTAGTGAATGTAGAGCAGGACAGACATCTCCAAACCCCCAAAGAGAGAAAGCTCGTGGAAGAGTTCGGGTGCCCAGTTGAGACAAGAGCTTAGTGCGTTTTGGTGTATAGCGGCCGCAAGGAGAAAAATTCAGCGCACAAGAAGTATCTTAGCCATTGGATTGAGGCTCCAAGAGATCGATGCATAGGATCTTCCAGATTAGGATCGATGTGGCCATTGGATCTTGATAAGCCATTGGATTTTCTTAAATCCATTGTGAACTTCAATTGAAGGGGCTTGCATTCAACTTCATTAATTCAAATTGAAATTGGAGTTGGGTCCCTTCACAAGTGAAGTTTGAAGTTATTTCAATAAGATGAAACAGTTCAAAAACAAGAAAAGTCCCTATTTTTTAGTCCTTAAGCCTAGTTGACCCAAACGATTACAGTTTTTAGCCTACGGTTGCAGTGTTAGGCAGTTTTGGGATGGCGAACATGGGAGAGTCCATTTTGAGTGAAAATAGCAAATTGGACGGGATTTCCAACTATGCAGTGTGGAAATTCAAAATGAAAAACATATTGATAGAGAAGGAACTGTGGGATGTCATCACAGGTGATGAGAGAAGACCGCCAAATGAAGCGGACATTAAAGTGTTCGACAGGAAGGCGAGGAGAGCTTTGACCTTCATTAACTTGTCAGTGAAAGACCACATATGTTATGTCCATGGCCAGTAAGTAGGATTCAGTATACTCCTAGTCTTGGATACATGGTACTCCAGTAAATCAAGCTGTTAGTTATGCCACGTCATACTGGATGTGACCCGAAAGTAACTAATATCCTTGTGAGGCCCAGATTACACTAAATGGAGTTTAGACAAGATATGAGACAGTGTATGCATGTGTAATCAATAGCGATTCTATGAATAGTTGGTCCATGCTTAGGACTCTATTCTAGGTGAATCCATGTATAGGAAACTTAGGGCTATGCATGGCTATGTGTTGCTTTTGGCTCTATATATTGAGGCCAAACTCGTCCTACTCCTCATAGTGGTCATTGATTCATTGCCAGGGTTTCACTCTACCTTCATGCTTCCTATTCCTTGGCTTGGGGGTGAAGCTTCTAGAGTTGATTGGTTGCTTCTACTTGGTTGGGTGGTTCATTGGCGCAACAACAAAAGTCGAATGTATTTGCTTAAAAGCACTGGTGAGTACTACCTTTCTAGCCTCTAGGATCCCTTTCAGGTTCAGCTCTGCAATGTTTGGAATGAGGCTCCAGTGGTAGAAACGCTCAATCTTGAGCTATCGTGAGGAGATTTATTTGAAAATGACCTATCAACCTCAATGGATAGTAACAATAGTTCATTTGTTAGCATGAAGTAAACCCACAATGACGATCTAGAGAGATTTTGACTTGTCTTATTTTGAGTGCAGGAGAATTTGTCATGTATCATGATCTAAAAGCCAAAGAGATGATAATCATCTACAAAAATCATGCTCTTGGAAAATATGTAAGTACTCAGTATTCACTTAGTTTGATATCCATAAAATATTTTAAAAGTCACAAAAAGAGAATTAGATTTTGATCTCATATTTCTACAAAAACATTTCTTTCAAAAAGGTTCACTCATTTCTGTTTATAGGTTATTTTTGCAGAGAAAGCTCAAGATCATCTATAACATCTAGCAATGCTCTAAGACTTCCCTTGACTTGTCCATCTCAAGAAGAAGATAGAAAGAGGAAGGAGCATGATGCTTGTTTTCTTTTAGATTGTCAAGGGGCAATAGTTGAGGAGAATCCCCTACCTACACATAGCATAAAGCCTAGTGAAAACACATCGTCAAGGGATGAAATTCAAATGTTTGGAGATATGAATTTGCCATTAGAGTTTCAAGGCAAAAAATATGAAGAGCATAATCTACCTCTACATGGTGAAGATCAAGTAAATAGAATCACAGGTACAATAGACGACCTTCACATGGTTGATGTTGACCTTGACATGTTTGACGATGCGGACATTTGGATGAATGATCAAACAAATAAAGCCACATCTATGATTGATGACCTTGACATGTTGGTAGTATATGATATTGACAAAATACATATAATCATATGTACACTTATGACTTTGAATGATGAACTTGAGCATGATTGACAACCTTGTGAAGGATTGAAACACTTCTTTGAGTTATAGTCATGATGACAAATATAAATGACAAGATATGTAGTAATGGTTTCCTTGTATAGTTTTGGGTTTTTAAATCATCTATTAGCTTGAAGAGTTGTCTTCAAGTTGTCAATCAATCTATTCCTTTGCAGAATGATCTCAACAACTATAAGCAAAGTCTATTTAACTGTAACTTCACAACCACATGAACTTTCACATGTCATCATGAGCTTGTATGTATGTGCACTTAAGTTGCTAATCGAAAATTTTTGAGAGAAAGAGTGGATATTGCTTGTTACAAATTCCACATTTTCAAAATTCATCTTGTTTTAGTGTATTTTTGCATGTTTGAAAAAACATTTCTATTCTACAATAGGATAAACATAAATATCTTATCATAGTAGCAAAGCATATCTATCACATATGAGACATAACAAGCTTTGAATTATGTTTTTAGCTAAAGAAATTCCACTTGTATGTTGGAAAAAAACAAGTACTTTTAATTGTACATTTCTAGTATAATGCCACAAAGCCATTAAATGTTGATCCAAAGTTGGGAGAAGCAAACTAAAAATTGTAGAATGTCACTAGAAAGAGCCAAGTTTTCTCAATTCTTTACATTCATGTGGCAGATATTGTGATGACTCCCAAGAATGACTTAGGATAATAAACAACCAATAGGAGCTAGATATATAAGTCAATCCAACCCAACTAGCTGAGATGTAGACATCTGATACTAGGATAACCATGGCATGAGAGTAAGCCTAATATCGAGTAGAACAAGCACACTAGCTAGCAACATGTATTCTATACACTAGCAGTGATGGATAGAAAATAGTCCTTGACATATGTAGACTAATACACCACCCTTCTACCTTTAGTATTTCTGGATCCTCACGTCCTATGCCTAAAAATAAAGTGTCGGCTTGAAAAATCCTAAGCCTAGTTCTTAGGACAATAAATAGTCATAGCTATTATCATTGGATATTATCGAATATAGGATGCATAAGGCCCTTGAACATTAACAATGATATTTTCGGTGCCTACTGTGAAGCTTGGTCAACTGGGGTTAATCAATGACATAGCATACTTTTTTTCCTAAAATTTTTGTCCTCATGGAATTCATAAAATTTCATCTCTAAAATATCAATTCAGTCGCCAATTTTTTTTTTACTTTTGATCAACCTTTCCATCATATCAAATATTTAAAAAACATATAATTTCTCACACATTTATGTTGAATTTGGCAAAACGAGCTATGTATTTTGGTCATTTGACTTGTTTGGCCACCTGGTCATCATTTGCACATTATTTGATTTTACTTATCAATCCAAACCACATCCTTCACAAAGCAACAATCATGGGCAAATTCTACTTTCAACTTTTGATCAGTAATGACACCAACAAAAAGTAGATTTTTCTTCAAACCTGGTACATAAAGTACCTCCTTGGTCATCCTGCTTTTGTCATCGGGTAGTTGGATTGAAACGGTGCCTATCCCCTTGATCTTGCACACATCACCATTTGCTTGTGAAACAGACATTCCATTATCCAACTCTCTCAAGCTATTGAACCAACTTGGTTACTTGTCATGTGTCTTGTGGCTCCCGAGTCAATTTACCACACTTGATCATATTGATTAGATGACAATGCTGATATGAAGATGCTAGAGTCTTCAATCTCACCTTTGTTGACAAGGTTACCTGCTTGCTTTGGTTTTCCCTTACTTGATTCCGCCAAGAATTTCTGACATTCACTTTTTCAATGGCCCTTATTGCCACAATGGAAGCATTTGCCCTTCTTCTTGGTCTTGCTGGATGATTCCTCATCCTCCTAAGTCTTGGCGAATTATTGCTTAGACTTCTTCTTGCCCTTGTCTTTGCCTTGTTTTTGGCATGTCACAAGTGCTTGATCATCAGTATTTTGACGTCTAGCTTTCACCATTTCTCGTCGTTGGTACGTCTGAATGTGTTGCTCCATTCGGGCACTATTCAACTTTGACTTCAGAAACATAATCCTTGATGGATTTGACGTCTCGGACTGCTCCTTTAGCACATCCCATGTCTGTCTAGGTGTAATGGCATCACTTACGTGGATAATGATGTTATAAGGGAAGCTCCCTAAGATCCTAGTTACAAGACAAAACACAATGGAAAATACACTATGGAGCAACCACCCAACCAAGTAGAAGCAACCGATCAACTCTAGAAGCTTCACCCCCAAGCCAAGGAATAGGAAGCATGAAGGTAGAGTGAAACCCTAGCAATGAATCAATGACCACAATGAGGAGTAGGGCGAGTTTGGCCTCAATATATAGAGCCAAAAGCAACTTGGGCACATAGCCATGCATAGCCCTAAGTTTCTTATACATAGATTCATCTAGAATAGAGTCCTAAGCATGGACCAACTATTCATAGAATTGCTATTGATAACTCTACACATGCATACACTATCTCATACCTTGTCTAAACTCCATTTAGTGTGTTTTGGGCCTCACATGGATATTAATTACTTTCGGGTCACATCCAGTATGACGTGGCATAACTAACAGCTTGTTTTACTGGAGTACCGTGTATTCAAGACTAGGAGTATAATGAATCCTACTTACTGGCCATGGACATAGCATTCTTCCCTCTTTAAAGTGCTTCTATTCTTAGAAGTTCTCTAAACAGGAAAGAATAACAGAAACATCTTTTAACTCTCAATATCAACCTAGAAAATCATTATCCTTAGTCTAACTTTCACATCAAACAAGTACTTAGAGATAATCCTATTTTCTAAGCGATAATCTCTGCACTGGAGTACAACTTAGGTTTGAAAAGTAGACTAAGCAATAAATTTTTCATTTAGGTTACAGTCATCACAAGTTAGTAACATCACTTTGATGTAAAGCACTTACATGAAACACTGGGTGAAATAACCTAACTTAAGAGATTAAAGTTAAAGAAATAATAAAATAATTATAATTACAGTCTAAAATTATCCACAACTCTAGCAGATAATTCATAAGCTTTCAAGTACAAATATCCGTAGAATCCAAATTCTAAGATAATATGATAATTCATTCAATTAGAATTTCTAGGAGAATTATAGATATAGAATGATTAAAACTCAATTCTGAGTATCTCAGATACTCTTTTGAGTTAAATGCTCCTGTTTCTAGCACCAAATACAAGAAAATAACATTCATTCATCTTAATAGACTTGTCTGTCTCCTATGATAACTGGAGATCCAATAAAATGAAGAACTATACTCAAGCATCTGCAGACCATAAATTGTAGCAGAATAACATCCACTAGATAAATTAAATTCTCCACAAATAAAATACTTATCTTGTGAAAATGTTTGTGAGATCCATAGGTTCTCAAATAAAGTACTGGAGTTGAGAGATTCAAAACACTGATATGAATTCTTACTCAAATAATAGATCAAGAATTAATCATCACACTTAAGAATCATCACCATTTCCTATAATCTTCTAACAATAATTAAGTATCTATTTATGATCCGTCAACCATAAATATTTAGATTCATATGATTTGTCAATCATAATTTTCTAGAATCCAAAATCATATCATTTACAGAATACTGGAGTATATGTCCAACATAACTCGGGAAAAGTAAGAGTCATTCCAAAAATTTTCCATTAAGAAAATACTGAATTTAGGAATACTTTCAAAACATGATTCATTAACTGAAGTGCAAGATTTAAATTCTATAAACAACTGGTAATTAAAGATTGAACGCATACCAAAATGACAATCATCTTCAACTACAAAAAACTTTACATTGCAATCCAAAATCACATCTAGATACCCAAAGTCATGCTGAAAATCAATTCAGTTATTATTCTTGGATTCATTATTATTCGTTATCCAATTGAGCGCTCTGCGATATAATCACAAATGAATTGAGTCTATTCCTTAACTAAGGCATACTCTATCCCAACTGTATATCCAATGCACATAATTTTAACTAATGAACCCAAATGATTTACTAATCATGCGTCTTACAAGCTATATAATTCAAAACCATCAGTTTCTGGTGAAACCACATCACACTGATCATTTTACCAATTAACTTCATCCTTAAGTAATCTACTACTCAAGTTAATTGCCAATGATTCAGAAATCTCAAATGTCTAGGTGAAGAATTCAATTATACTAGTATAACACCACATTTAGATCCTTACCCAAATCATCTATAAGCTGTTCCATAAATCTTCTATACAAAGTGCAATGAATTCCAAGCTCCCATCGTGAGAAGATAGAATATTTTTGGAGCTCATTGGCAATCTCCAGCTACTCCACTATGTACATTGAGTTTTTGTGATCCAAATGCAACCAAATCAATTTCTACCTGTTTCTCAGCTTGAAGGACGTACTACAGCCTTTAGTACACACGTGTGGGCTCAGATTTCAATGTTGATCAATCTTTTTAATTGTTAATGCTTGTTGTTTGTCAAATTGCCAATCTAGATCAACTTTTTGATGACTAGTTTTTTGATAGATTGTTAAGCAAGCATCCAATCACTCTTGTGGATCTTCTGTAAATCCATTTATGGTCCTAAAGTACAGTACTTTCACACACATCCTTAATAATTGTATGTATACATTCTCGATGAAAAATAGCAAATGGATATTCAAGCATTGTCCATGGTATTTGGATTTTCCCAAAGGAGAGTATATACCGGATGAGAGAGAAGATCTTTTACACAAAAGCAAACTGCTAAAAAAGAAAACAAAAGCACAAATGCGATACTTTTAATGAAGTACATATGAATAAAAAGAAATTGTTTATGTAAAATGCTTCTTAAAAAAAAAATTGGTGCTACTTGTCAATATAAATATTATGAGCTATCATAAATAGGGTACTCCCTAGTGAGTAAAAGTTTCTAAGATATAACATTTTCTTAGATTCCTTTTTTGTCTAATTTTTATTATTAATAAGTTTTGTTTGGCAAGAATAGCAATTGATTAAAAACATATTTTCCAAGTTTGAATTTGTTTTGTCATGTAGAGCATGCAACTAGACAACATCGTTAAAATTTAAAGTCAAATTTTTAATATACTTGGAAAATCAAGCTTGTCTTAGAGCACATAAATAGTGTCCTAGAAAGAAGAATTCATCCCTTCTAGAGACTTGCAATAAAAGCATTGTGCATCTTCTAATGAGCTAGTATGCTAATCAATGCAATACAAGAACTCAAAAGCACAAATTAATTCAAGTATAGAAATAATCCTCCTCAATATGCTAATCAATCAATCCGGCCTTTCCACTAGGAATCTTGCCATGAAATATGACAAGGCTATTGATTATATATCATCTTTATTACTTGAATAGGTCCATTATATAAGATAGATAAGTTTATGTGATGTCTAGCCTTGCCTTTCTATTTCCTTAGCAATGTTTTGTCAATTTTGAGCATGGCCCAATCACCTTGCTTGAATCACATATTTCTTCTGTTTGTTTGATGCCTTTTGTTGTAATTGACAAAGACCTTGTCTTTCATTTGTATTCAAGGATATGCTCATCAAGGGAGGTGGGAGAGTCTTGAATGAAATAGACCTTTCCTATAGCATCTTTTGTTCACAGAGAAAATTTCAAAAGATTCAAACATCATTGTTAGTGACCTTTTGACTTCCCATCAATTCGTCGATGGGAAGTTGAGGAGAAGTTGAAATTCATGTCCGAAATATCAAAAAGTGTTTGCCAAAAGTTCCCACCCATGTTGTCTCAATGTGAGACCATAGTTTTAGGCAATATGTGCAAGGCACGAAAGTTATCAATAAAGAGCTAAGTGTCTTCAACATCTTTTACTTCTTATCAACAAGCGTTAAATAGGGGCGCTTGTCATCAATCATTGATCATGTTCGTGAGCTATGGTCAGAATACCCATTTCCCCCATTAATTCAAAACTTCAAGCTTCAAATATGTACAAAGCATATGTTATAAATAAAAGGAAACACTACCAAAACAATCATCCATGAGAATTTCCCATTTTGCAAAACTTTCCATATACTAAAGAAATAAACATATGCTTAATATATGCACTCTATTGATATTAGTTCTCCATCATATGCAATAGACACAAGGGGGTCTTCCCAAGTCTTTTAGATAGGGCTCTACCACCACATTCTCTTTTCTTGGTCTATATTGTTTGAAAATGGAAGCACTATAGGAAGGTCACCTCATATGTCTTTCTCTTACTAGAGGACAGTTTAAAAACTATTGAATGCTTTATTTTTGCCATTTGCAATTCAACAACTCTCTTAGGCAATATCATACCTATAAAAATCAAAATATAGCACCAATACATGAACATCTTGCATCTATAACTACCAAGAAAAGGTTTGTTAATTAGGCATTATCAACACTCGAATGTAGACGAAGCTTTCTTCTAAAATTCTCCAATTTAAAGTGACATGTTAGTCAAATCATGCACGAGAGTTGCCATTTGAAAAAACTTCTGAAGAATTCGCAACAATTAACAGATACCCAAGAATGAATTGACATCATGTACATATGTCAAACTACCTAGTCAATCATGCCATTTATTCTACTACGATCAATAACAAAGCAAATAGGTGTCAAAATCCAAGTTCTCTCAAGGTTCTTCCATATGATAAAGAAATCAATAACAAGAGCATTCATCAACAAACCAAATGGAGTCACCATATTCTCACGAAGACCAAATGCCATTCTAAAATGCACCTCACTTTGGTTAAAAAAATCATGGACTTGGAAAGAAATGAAAATCCTACCTCATATGTTTCTTGAATCTTTAATGCGTTCTAGGTATTTACCCATTTTACCATCATTGCACTCTTCTCCAAGTTGAGCATATTAAAACTCAATTTGGTCGTATATTGTTAATATGACAAGGCCCACACCCCAAAGGATAAAAGTCCATTGAATTGCATTGTATCTTGCAATCATCGATCCAAGTGCCATCAGAATCTCATGAAGGGCACCTAAGAACATTGAGAATGTTGAGTAAAGCGCCTTAGGTCAACTGAATCAAGGACCATTGACACCTTAGGGCAAAGAATGTCATGCATTGTACATTGTGTGTGTGTGTGTGTGTGTGTGTGTGTGTGTGTGAGAGAGAGAGAGAGAGAGAGAGAGAGAGAGAGAGAGAGAGAGAGAGAGAGAGAGAGAGAGAGAGAGAGAGCAAAAATATTTTCCAGTTAGACTACAATACATTTGTAGATTTTTTATTCCAAAAGACTTGATGAAAACTATGAAGCTCAAAGCACCTTTATCATATTTGGACGACAAACGTATTACACATTTGCTTTTGCTGCTTGCAGAGTTGGCAAAGCAGTCAACGCAGTTGAAGGCTGCACACAAAGCACAAAACATCCATCCTTTAATGAGATGTGGAAGCATGGATTAAAATTCCAGCTGCAAAAAATGAAAACAAGTTACCTATGTAACCAGTAGCACAGAATCATGCACTATTATCAGATCTAAATTAGCAGATGATGAAAAGGAATAACCACCGGAAAATGACTAAATGGTATATGACCTGATAAAGGCCCATTTCACTAGCTCCTAACTTCTCTAGCAAAACATAATGTGAAACAAATCGCTATTCAGGATGTAAAACAAATCGCTAACAACTGTAGTCAATAAGATTTGTTATCATTCTGTTGGTTGGTATGCCATTGATGTGCCGCTAGCATACAGTTTTTGTGTAGGATGCTTTCACGGTTTTTTATTCAGCAAGTAATTTTCAGTAGTCTGCAAGAGATAATTATTTCCGTTTACAAAGACTCACGGCCATCTCAATACTGACATTATTTGGTATCTAGACAAATTATTCACACCTCCCCTTGTTGTCAGGCATCAATTATCTATAGGTTCTTAACCTGTACTCTTGCTTCTTAAATAGATATCCTGTCAAATATTAGCATCAGCTTAGCACACAGTTTTTGTGTAGGATGCTTTCACCAAAGTGAAGGCAACATGTCTACTCTTGGAAAATAAAAAGTCAAGAAAAAAATTATTATAAGCCCGAATCGCGAGTATCTTACCGCGACCAAGTCGACTTCATGTTTTGGAATGAAGGCTGTGTCAACTTTTCCATTCTTGAAATCCTGACCACAAGCAGTTCAGCTTCATAAGTGACGTTTAGAGGACAATGCAAAATGTAATCAGCTCAATCCCCTTCCACGCCTAAGACGAGTTGTATAATAGAAAAACACCATGCCCTTCTTCAGACAATCCCCACACCTTTCAACTATACATTCAATTGAAAGAAAAGGTGAAGCGAATGGGCATAGGATCGGAAACGCAACAGTTAGCAACAGAAATATTCAAGATGAATCATTCATACAAATTGCACAAATCTATTTAGCAAAATACCCTATGGCTCTCATTTGGAATTAAAGCAAGTACAACATATTGAATGAAGTGTCAGGAGAATATCTGTAACAGCAGAATAATTTCTGTTCAACTAACCTCGACATCCAATATAAGTTTGTGGTAATCAATGGTAGTCGGGATACCTGTAATTGTGACATAAAATTGCAGTAGAGTTTAGTTAATACTAGCCCAGGCCACCAAAAAGAATGTTCTGAAATGCCAACATATCGATAATGGTATACAGAACGTTGCATCACAGACCACATTGCAAAGCAATTAAGCACAGCCATGATAAATTGCTAAGTTTGGACCACAGCTGCAGCCGCAATTCGCGAATTGCAAATTGAATTGCGAACCAAATCGCGATTCGCAAATCGCTGGCCGAAAAAACCAGCAGGTTCACTGGTTTTCCAGCAAAACGTGCTTTTTTTTTTTTAAATATAGACAATATGGGTATCAGTAAAAAGAGAAAAAAAAGACGATTACGATTCCAGTAGTTTCAGGTTTAGGGCGTGGGCAGTTAGGGTTTAGGGTTTAGGATCAAATTTTGAGCAGTTGGGAAGTCCAATTCGTTGAATCTTGGATCAGGGTTGGAACTTTTTGATCATGAACAAAAGCTTCAGTTTATTATTGTCCCATGTCTTCTTCAAGTATTTGCTTGAATGTTTCACTAAATCAACTGCTATTGCTGGCAAGACTTCAACAAAACTAGTCCTGAAAGTGGTGGTTCACATGTTCATACTTCGTCGTGCTTCTTTCTCATCAATCTTCTACACTCTACTCATCGGGCATTGACACTTGAATATCGTTGAGGAATCTTAGCGGCTACCTTTAAGGTGTTCATCAATACTGCAAATTTTGCTCTATATTCTCGAAACATTTCTCAGCTCAGACTGTCATAAGAGAAATTTCAGATCCAAAAAAATTTCTAGAAAGTAAAAAAAAAACAAAATTGGCGATTCCCTGCAACTTTAGACCTTGGATGAAGTATAAAGGGTTCACTATATATTGTGCCTTACACATTCGTGACATATGCTTGTCTCAGATATCCCTAAGCATCATACAAAAATTGCGGACAAGCAATTCAGAAAATATTGAAATGTCCAATGCCGTCAGACAACTCCAAGCAAAATGTCACATGCTTTATTTATTTCACTGTCAAACTATGGGCCAACATACCCACTTTTCTAATGCATAATAGGGTGGCCCTAAACCCTAAACCCTTATAACAAAGGATACTTAAGAAGAACCAGATATACCACAAGAAGCCCGACATTTTTTAGTTTTCAGGAATCACTTTTGTCCCATTGAAAGTTTTGAAAAAGGTGTCAAGAGCACTCCATGAAGCAAAATGCCCATCGCTTTTCCACCTTACTAAGCATTCTATTGTCTGATCGATATATAGTAGCCATATTGGTGAGTAGTGTCAAGACAGTATTAGATAAAATTTGAAAAACGCTTTCGATTTCAAAATTGATAACCACATACAAAGAATCATAACAGTGACCATGGTGCCACTAACAGACACGGTGCACTGTTGTGATTGTTCTTACTTGTGCTAGCAAAAATAGATGAAAATAAATAGTTGATCACTGGCAAAACAAAGATAACCAAGTAGAAAAAATGTTACCAGTGATGATGGTATCATTAAGGGCACGGTGCATTCTTGCAATTGCTCTTTCCCGTGTCGGGGCCCATACAATGAGCTGTATGTAGGAAATGCTAAGTCAAGCATTGACAATTTTTCTGTGCAGGAACCAAACAGATTGACACAATGTGGTGACGGTTTCTAAGCATTGATAAGTTGAGCAAAAACCTTTCCAAGTAGGGAATCATAGCTAGGAGGGACCACGTAGTCTGAATATATGTGACTGTCCATCCTCACAAATGGACCGCCTGGGGGGAGATATCCTGTAATACGACCTGCACAAAAGGCATATAAATTGAGAAATCTTCCACTGAAGCCAAATCAAACATATATGCTGCCCCATTATAATGAATGGTTTGAGAATTTCACCACTCAACCCAGGCTTAAGAGACACAGAATTCGTTTGATAAAAGTCCTCAGTACATGCTAAAAAGCTAAGTATACCCGGTCCAGGACGAAATCCTTGAAATGCATCTTCAGCATTTATTCGGCACTCAATAGAATGTCCACGTAGAATGATATCATCCTGATCAATTTCACATTCTGAGCTTAACAATCCCCAACAATAGGATGAAGCATCATGAAGCCATAGGCATAACACAAAGGCTTTCATCAGAAAAGTAAGAAATTCATGGCAAAGTTACTTGAGTGAATCGTAGCCTCTCGCCAAGAGCAACACGGATTTGTTCCTCAATAAGATCAACGGAGGAAATCATTTCTGTCACAGGATGCTCTACCTGCAATTACCACCAGTGAGCTGAAGAAACCCAAGAATGCGACCAATATGTCCCATTTGAATTTTCCAAGATATGAACATCAACAAGGTGATAAAATTTGGATTCAAAGTTGTGAATGAGTTTAACCTGTATTCGAGTATTCATTTCCATGAAGTAAAATGCTCCACTTTCATCAAGAAGAAATTCGATAGTACCAACACCAACGTATCCAATAGAAGATGCAGCAGCTACAGCTGCATCACCCATAGCCTTCCGCAGTTCAGGTGTCAAAGCTGGAGATGGAGCTTCTTCTAGTAATTTCTGATTTCTCCTCTGTAAGAAAAAATTTCCCATCAGCTCTCAGCTCAAGGAGCAAATGTAAAACACCAGTATAGGCTTGTGTATTTGTTTCAGCTCAGCACACCACCATCTTTCTCACCAATCGTCGATAATAGATTTGATAGCTGAAAATTTTTATGTTTGATTCTGCGATTCTTGGGCTACCTAGGTCCTAGACCAGAGCAGTAGTAAATCTTCTGAGGTCAAACAGATTTGAGTACTCGCTGCAAAGCTTTACTCTTTACCAAGGGTTGTTGATTCAGAGGCCAACGTTTGAAACTTTACAAAATGTGTGTGAGCCCCAAGGATGTGATTGTTTGTAAGAATAAAACGGCGGTTTTTGAATTTTTAACTCAAGGAAAGTGTCCATTGGCAAGAAAATACCTTTGATTGGAGTCTAATTTTCTGAGCATCTTCTATGGGTCTAACGTGTGTAATGTTTTGGCAAACAAACAATGATAGCCAGTGCTAGAGTGCGTAGTGATAGCAAGGGAAACATTGTGAAGGGTGGTGACTTTTCCCAAGGGGCGTATAAAGATGTATTCCAAGTATCGTGTGCATGAACGAAATAGCTACTGCGAGCTGTGAGCCTTGTTGTGTGCCTAAGCGAGAGTGACAAACTGTGTCCTCATATTGGGCCATAAAGGCAATCAAATACAATTGAGAATCATAAACCATTCCGGCTTTTATATATGTACATAGGTGGTTTAAGTAGAGTCTAAGAAGTTTTAACCAGCACTCATGCCGTCTTCACTGTTAATTGTCACAGACAACTAAACCATGGACTTTGAGCTGAGTAGCCTTTCTTATTTCCACTAAACTATCCTCCTCAGCAGAGGATTGATTGGTGCAATCTACACCAGGAAACGTGATTTGGAGGTATACATGCTGTTACTGGATAAAGTAAACAGTACGGTGTTTCAATATAAACATTAGTGCTTTGGGAAAGCAATTCTAATTAACGAAGGTACACAAATTGATACACCATATATAGGCACTTACTTTGCATTGACAAATAGGTGCAACAGGTATAAGTAACTTCATGTGAATGTGATAGCAATCATGTACAAAAGAAGCAAGCATGCCCATGCTAACTATCACTATATGAACACTCCATTAATAGGTATAGCTAAATTTCAATGGTTAGGAAAAAATGAGTGATGGTGTCAACAGATTTCGTGGCTTAACCAACACTTACAGCAATCTGGCCAGGCTACAGCAATTTCTTCCTTCAACAGACATATCAAACTGACGTTCAGGATAATGCAATCTTTATTAAAGTCAGAAGCACTCAAGAGCAGGTGCATGTCACATGCATCAAGTTATGTCCATGTCTCAACTTTCACTAGAAATCATGTCAAAAATCAAAGATGACTAGCAGAAAAATGAAAAAAAATTATTAGAATTATTATAAGTTAAAATAACACCTGAATGCTACAATCACGCTCTCCGAGATGAATACAGTTTCCATGTTTGTCAGCCAGAACCTGCAGTACTCCCCAACAATGTATGTGCTCAGCCTTCTGGAAGACATGGCACATAAAAGAAAGAGTTTCTACCACAAGCTGGAGTTTCCAAAACATGTAATCATTGCTGGAAATTTAGAAAATTCTTAAATACCTGAAACTCAATATGTCTTGGATTTGTTATATATCTCTCAAGGTATACACCATCATTGCCAAACGCAGCTCCTGCCTCGCTCCTAGCTTGCTGCAGACATTAACAATGGAACTCCATTCAAGTACCATCTTATATTTCAAGAAGACAAGTATCAAGTTTTAAGTTTCCTTGCAAATATTGATAGTTGCTATTTAACTAACGTGTGGATGTGAACGTGTGGATGTGAGACCAGGATGCTGTCAAAATTCTCACTCACTAGGTATTTTGTGGTTTTCATCAAGATGATGTACGTGCACTAAATGAATCTTTTGCCACATAGTTGCACGATACTTTAGTTCTTCATCCCAATGCATAGGAGAATATATGTTTTTTCTGTGAAGCCTCACAGGAGGCAAATGATAAAAAGAAATTTGTGCCTTCAATAGACAATTGTCAGTTGAGGTAAGTTGAAAGGTAGCAGATAGGAAGCGTCAGAGATAAAATCCAACAACAGGCGTTGAGAGCCAGAGTCCCCAATCACAGCTTGTTCATCTAGTTCACATCTAGAGTTGTAATAAACTGTATCATTTTACGGGACATAATTTTTTCCAATAAAAGACTTCTACCTGAAGTACCTAAAAACACTTTTACCCCGTGCAACATTTAACCTTGAAAATACATAATGGTAGCATATGACATTCTGGGCTAAGGCTGTTGCATAAAGAGAGCACAGAGATCTGGTAATTATTATTGGCGTGCCAGAAAATGTGCAAATCTCTTCAAAATGTCACTATATTCTACATATATGCAGGGTACTTTGTGCACCCAATAATCACAGATTGAAGAGGCATGCTATAAAGTCCTAAACCAAGGATCCTATTCTAAGCATGCCAAAACAACCAACCACAAAGGGAACGGATGGTGGACAAACCAACCCAACCAATCCTAGATCGAACGGATCTAGGCCCCAAGCTATGGATCAATCTCAAAGAGGAATGAGGATTCACTCCAGCAGCATACTGCTATCAATCATGCAATCAAGCATACACTAGTGAGAGCCCAATAGGTCTACTTATACCCTCCAAGGCCCATGCACCACTAGCAGTGCACTGTGACACCTCACTGGACACCTTTGCAGCCTATCCGGGCCACGTCATCCAGTTCCCCAATGACTCACTGATAGACCCATACAAATCCACCATCATGAGTTTAGGCCTACAACCATTGATTATGACCTTATACACATAAGGGCCCCAATTCTCTTATAGTCACAATTAACTTACGGGTTGGTGGTCTACTGATCCCTAGCGTGGATACGCTACCCAAGACCAATTGTGGGCATGACATTCTTCCCCCCTTATTCAAGTTCTGTCCTCAAAACTTAAAACTGGGGAAGTTCCTCCTTAAGCTTCCTTCCTGTTCCCAGGAATCATCATCGTTTGTGCGTCCCTTTCATCGAACCAAATGCCTGGTAACTATACGATTCCTCAATCGTTTAGTTCTTGTATCCAAGATCTTTTCGGGTTCAAGTCGAGACACACCCGATGATTCATCCAACAAGTCCAATTGGTCTCCACAACCAAGATACTCACCTTCACGTAGACTCTTCTTGACTCGGCTTACGTGAAAAACCTGGTGCACTTGAGTTCCTTCCGGGAGGTCCAACTGGTAAGCTAAGGATCCGATCTTTTTCGAGATCTGATATGGTCCTCTATACCTAGGGGACAATTGATAATGCTTGCCGGTACGCATTACACTAGAATCCTTCGGGATTCTCAAATATACCCAATCCCCCACCTAAAAGTCTCGTGGTGATCTTTTCAGATTTGCATAATGTCGGTCCCTATCTTGGGCACACTGGACATTTTCACGTGCAATCCGTAGCATTTCCTGCATATCATGTAGGAAATCTGCTACCTTCTAGAACTTGATCGTACAAGTCTCTACCGAAATGAGTGATATAGGTTCAAAGACGTACATAAGCATGAACGGGCTATCACCGGTAGCCAAATGCTTACTATAACTTAATCTCCATCAAGGATAACTTCCTCTCCAAGATTGCAATCAAAATGCAAATATCATCTGATCTTTTGATCACGCGAGTAATCCTTCTCTTAAATGATCAAGTATAACTAGAATCTGAACTATGATTCGTCATCATAATTCATCGGATTCTTGTCCTATACTGATATCTCGAAGCATTTTCTCCATGACTTGATTTGTTCTTTCCGTCTGACCTATGGTCAGAAGAACTTAAGCTCAAAGTCGTCTCTTGTTTAGCAAATACGACCCACCAAAAGTGACCAGTACACCTTGGATCGCGATCATTCATATTGTCACTTGGTAATCCGTAAAGTCTAAACATACATTCTACAACTACTTGAGCAAAATCAGATGCTTTCATGGTAGTCCTTACCATCACAATTCTTAGAAGACACATGAGCTGTTCCAAAAAGTCCTAACGACTAGTTATTGCATGCAGATAAACTTAGTCCATTAAAAGTTTGTACAAAAGGTTATATGATCTCACAAAGATTCACTACATAGCATATCTCTACAGATTTCGCACAATCTGTACACAATACTTTCTTAACCGAGAATCCTGTAACTTGATTTTCCTCTGAGAGAGAATATTTCTCAAAGAGTGCTATTTCACAACCAAAATCTCAACCAGAGATAATCAAAAGAATATATTGTTAGCATGAATTTCCTTCCTTGTATGAACCCACGGATCTCAGTCCTCACTAAGATCAAGTTGATTACCACCAACAAGGAACATGTTTCAACAAATCACCATCTTGCAATTAAAGTCCCTAGTTCTGACACAAATCAATCGGACTTGTAATCAGCAACTCTTCTACTACAAGAGTGTTTTCTAGATCTTCATTTTAGAATCGCCTGCGTCCCATACCACATGTTCTTCCGCCATGAAGGCCCTCCACTTCCTCATCAAAGTGTCTCAGAATCCTGATTGATATGAAAAATACATAAATCGATTGAGACAACACCAAAACAACCAACCACAAAGGGAACAGATGGTGGACAAACCAACCCAACCAATCCTGGATCGAACGGATCTAGCCCCCAAGCTATGGATCAATCTCAAAGAGGAATGAGGATTCACTCCAGCAGCATACTGCTGCTACCAGTCATGCAATCAAGCATACACTAGTGAGAGCCCAATAGGTATACTTATACCCTCCAAGGCCCATGCACCACTAGTAGTGCACTGCGACACCTCACTGGACACCTCTGCAGCCTATCCAGGCCACGTCATCTAGTTCCCCAATGACTCACTGATAGACCCATACAAATTCACCATCATGAGTTTAGGCCTACAACCATTAATTATGACCTTATACACATAAGGGCCCCAATTCCCTTATAGTCACAATTAACTTACGGGTTGTTGGTCTACTGATCCCTAGCGTGGATACGCTACCCAAGACCAGTCGTGGGCATGACACATGCTCTAACTAACTAATGGGAAAGATTGAAGACAGCAATCTTGGAAAAACTTTAAATAACTTCTTAGTTGCCTCCTCTACAGGAAATGGGAAAAAGTGGAAAAGATATGCATCAATTGTCAGATTCAAGCTCCAGGGAAAAGTGCAAAAACAGAATAATTGAGTATCTAGAAATAGCATCAATATCATACAAAGAAAACATCGAGAATTTGCCAGGACATTAAAGGCTTATCCCTCCTGGTAAGGAGCCACCAAGGTTCACCAGGAGCTCCCTTATATCTATTATTCTCATACCTGAAAATGCCTCCAGTAGGTCCTTCATTTGCTTGAATAGCACCTCCCACATGGATTCAAACTTAAATTTGAATATATACAGGAGGCATCTGCACCATAGGGACACAAAGAACCAAATGTAGGGATTTTCAATACGGCTTTTGTTTTATTTAAATGTTTCCTTTTGACTATTTCATAGAAACTCATTCCCATCATTTGTGATCTGAGCATATCATTCGATATGTATGGAACGGAACATACACACAAAACAATCTTACTATGATTTTATTTTCATTTCTTTAGTTCGATACCACAAAAAAATTTGTTTAAGCTTAGCACTGCTCATTCAATCTGACCGGTTTTGCTCCTTCTCATGATAACAAGAACACTGCCTTCATTAGAGCCTCACAAATGCACAGGAACTTTTGTAGGATGTAAAGGTTGTAGTAAGTACACAAAATAGTTTTTGATTTGGTTATCTAGATTAGTGCAATTAAATTTGGTTCATTTCCTCCATGTTTCATACCTTTTGAAGCAGATCACTATGATAAAGGGCATCCATCCAGTTAAGGTCCATCACAAAAGTTTATAATTTAGCTTGTACATTGCAATTAGAAAAGGACAACTGATCAAATGCAACGGTATGGTGGGGGACAGACCGACCATTTCGCATACATGATGCATGGCCAATTGTTGCACACAAGCTCGCAAAACCCTAAGAAAATACACAGAATACCAGCAAATTCATCACTTTATTAATCTCAAGAAAATGTACATAGATCAACAAGCAAACATGAGAGCTTTGCTGCAAATTCCTACCAATCATAGCTAGATAGGAATAAGACAGGGATTGCCTAGCAAGGCTCACACTACCCCCTCAAGCACCACTTAACCTTGACACATCCTAACGCCGACACATGGCAAACTCCATGCACAGTTGGTCCAAATAGTGTGGTAAGACCGAGAACCCTGCTATGTCAAGCTCAATAAAATGAGTCCCGTAATAGTCGGGTTTAACCCCAAGTTGTCGCCCCCAAGTACGGTCGAGATATGCCTGATATACTGATGAGTACCTGAGGGGAGCTCTGTAATGGAGATACCAAATGACTCAAGGAGGAAGTGGGATGCCTGGGAGAACCACGATAGTCGATAGCCCTGGTCATGAAGAAAGTGCGAGGAAACAAGTGTTGTCTGTGTATATCTCATATCCTCATCGGGCAGAACCTGGATTCTCTGAATGTATGCGATAAGCTGGAACACGGCATCTACCTGAATGGGAGGAACAGCAAACTCTGCAAGAAGGATCTCGTGTGGAACCGAGGGCTTCGCCCAAATCATACGAGCTAACATGGTGGTCTGCAATCGTGAAATGCTGGCCCAATGTGATGAAGGGAGGCGGGTACACCATGTCTCTGCTGCATACAAGGCTGTGGGGGTGACAATAGTATCAAAAAGTCTACACTTACTGCGAGCATCTCGGATGAGCTTCCTGAAGCAGAACCGCTCAAGCTGAACAAGAGAGGAATGCCCCTTCCCAAGTCGGGTGGTGGCAGCCTGTCGCATGCTGAAGGTAGGACCAAAAACGAGTATCCCCAAATAAGTATAAGAGGAAACTACCTCTAAGACCTGTCCATCTAGGATGAGCTCCTGGCGTTGCATGAAGGCTCGAGAAGTGTTGAAGACCATAACCTTGGTCTTCGCAGTGTTCACCCCCAATCCCCATCTGGTACAAAATCCCTGTGAACAATCCAGCTGCCTCTGCAAATCCTCTCTGGTCGGAGATACTAGTACTACATCATCCGCATAAAGGAGAATAGCAATCAAAATGGTGCCAAGTCTACAGCCTCCCCCACCACACAGTGAGATGACTCGCTCTAACTCATCAATATACAATCCAAAGAGAACCGGTGAAAGAGAACATCCCTGTTTCACCCCAATGGTGCTCCAAATGTGATCAGATAGGCCATTGCCATGTCGGAAACATCCCAAGACCTTCTCATAAAGAGCCATCACTGCTAGAACAATATCTGTGGAGAAACCAAGGTCACGAAGTCTCTAAATGAGCAGGGAGCGTGGTACAAAATCGAAGGCTGTCCTGAAGTCCACAAAACAGCAGTAAACCCTCTCTTTCCTGTCCCTTAGGTTCCTCAATCAAAGCTCGAAGTGTAAAATATGGTCAATGGTAGAATAATGAGATCGGAAACCTGCCTGCACCAATGCATGTAATCTCCTAGCTTCCGCCTCTGAACTCACTGCAGACTGGAGTATGGTACCATAGAGCTTCGTGAGAACATGTCCGATCATGATGGTGCAGTAATTACAAAGAAGCATGGGATCACCATTTTTATGAATAGGGTGATGAAGCTGGTGCACAGGATGAGGGGAAACCAGAGACAACGGCGGAATTGAGGAGAGTGGCTAGTGTGGGAGCAAGGAGGTCGGAAGCATGGGTTAGGAATTCAGATTCAAGGTCTTCGATATCTCTTGCTTTATGGGACTTCATTCTCTTGATTGCCGCACGTACCATGTCAGAGGTGAAGAAGGTGAACTTAGAGGGGCGTGAGGAGATAGAGAGATGTGCGTCAGTGGGTATGGTATATAGGTTGGTAGCGTATTCGGTCCATATGCGGAGGTCATCCAAGAGAGGTGGTGGAGCACGAGGGATAAACTCACGCCAAAAGGCGCGAAGAGGAACTGAAGAGAAGGTCAACAAGACACGTTCCTTCGGAGTCATCATAGGCACGCTTTTTTCGGCGGAGTATGCGATGGTAAGAGCGTCTGGCGGAGCGGAGGAGATGAGGATCATGAATACGGGCATGGGTGACAAGCTGATGAAGAGAGCAACATTCAGCATCATACCACGGGGGGGGGGGTGGAGGTCGTATCGATGAGGAACGTGTGCGTCTGCCTTTATGGGGCTTAGATGGAAAAGCTAGGGAAGCAGCGGTATGAAGAGAAGTGCTAAGAAAGGCAGCTTGAGTCTCGACCGTACTATCGTGTGGGAAGGAATGGAGTAAGGAGGTTAGGAACTCCTGGTAGACTGGTGTATAGAGAGAACTGAATGTATACCTGGGTGCCCGTGTAAGCAAGGGGTGTGAGGATGGCTGGAGAGGTGGGAGGCGGCCGATAGCGAAGGAGAGAAAGGAATCATCAGAGAGAGTGGTGGGAGATACATGAAAATTAGAGATGAGAGGTATGGAAGATGGTGATCTCATGAGATAATCCACAACACTATGTCCAACACTATGAGCGTGACAAGTATAACTGCCGGAGTTTGGCCAGCAAGTTAGGCCATTGCGAACTGCAATAAATGCTCACCGTTAAGGGGTAGTAGGTCCCAAGCTGTCCTCTGAAACCCTGGTAACTCCCATATCGTCGCTGTCAAGGGCATGAACGCGGAGCTGGTCGGTGATGTCATAAAACTCTGACTGTCGTGATGAGGTTCGGGCATTAAAATCCCCAGTGAGGAGAATATGCCCCCGCTCTGCGAATCTGATAATATCAGGCGACCTGTGCCCTCAGCAAAGGACGAAGACTCTGGAGGAAAATAACATGCCGCCACAAAGAGGTCCCTGTCCAAACCAATATCCTGTCCAACAATACGAATCCATATATATCGTGCATGCTCGGATGAAGAGACTCTCTGTATAAGCATGCAACACCTCCGGATCCACGACCGCTAGCTGATCTAGTCTTAGGTTTGTATACGGAATCCCATCTGTATCCTGAAAAAAAAGGTAATCCTCTCTCCTGACTCTCATGAGTCTCCATAAAGAGCAATAAATCAGTGATGAAATCGATCAAGTCACCAGCTATGGAAGATGAGTGTATACCATCACAGTTCCATACTCCAATTCGGAGATGGTGTGGATGGGGCCCTGGGGCACTCCCAAACCCGGGGACCCCAAATCCCTAGCACTGGGAGCTGCTAGGGGCGCTGTCAAGAAAGCGCACTCGTCCATCTCGGTAAATGACTCGTCTGCCAGACTCACAGGCTGCCTGAAAGCCCTTACGCCTCTCCTCTACCTGGATATATGTGAGGTCGTCATCCATATAGAGAGTGGTACCACGTAGCTTAGCTCTGCACCGCAAAGCATCTCGACGACTCTCGAGGGAGGTGAAACGAATAATGTGTGGCTGCATCTCTAGTAGTCCTCCATGCGGTGTCCAACCCCTCTATCCTGTGCCCGAGAGTGGTGTCGAGAAAGTGTTTGGCTTCAGTCAATGCATCCTGTGTATCCAGCATCCCGCCAACTCTAATGTTGTGGGCTTTTTGGTCTCGAGATTTCTCTTCCGAGATGGTGGCTGAGATAACCAAGGAGATGGGAGCGCTTCAAAACTGATACCCAAGAAAGGGCCTCTTCTTGTTGCTTCTCAATCTTTGTTTCTAGCTCCGGTATCATGTCGGTGGTGGATTCCGAAGCTGCGGCCTGCTTGATCCTGATGGATTGTTCGAGTGAGGCAACCTTGGACTGCAATATCTTCTTCTCATTGATCAAAGAAGTAACCGTTCCTTTCAGCTGTGAAATTTCATGCCACAAAAACTGGAAATCTTCCTTGAATTGATCAATCTGCCAAGAGGAAAAAAATTCAGTTGATTTGGAAGGCGTATACGGAATGTTGGCTGTAGACTGTGGTGTCGGGATTTGGAAGGCGTATACGGAATGTTGGCTGTAGACTGTGGTGTCGGGAAGGAGGAAGAGTGAGCAATGGTCGGCGTGGGAAGAATAGGGTCAGAAGACGGAAGAGGAGCCGAATCAGGGATAGGAGCAGAATGGACAGAAAATGGTGGAAGCGGGTGTGGTGACGTCAGCATGCCGTGCTGCCTGCCTGGCAGGTAGCACTGCCATATCAGTGGACAGCATCGAGGGGGGGGGGGGGGGGGGGGGGGCATCAACGAGGGGGGTGGGAGTTGTAGCAAGGGAGGGAGAGGGGTCATCGAGGGGGTGAGGTGAGGTGGCATCGATGGGGGTGCTGGTGAGCCATCAGCGAGGGGGGCGGGAGTTGTAGCAGGGGAGGGAGATGGGTCATCGAGGGGGTGAGATGAGGTGGCAGCGAGGAAGGGGCTGGAATGATCGTGAGAGGAGGTGAGGGATCAGCCGGGGGGTTGAGGGATCAGCGAGGGGGTGAGGTGAGGGGGCAGCGAGAGGGGGGTCTGGAGTGGCAGCGGGAGGGGGTGAGGAGGGTGGGTGGGTGGAGGGGTCAGCAAGGGGGGTGGGTGAGGAGGTGGCAACGATAGGAGAGCATGAGAGATCAGCGAGGGGGAGATCTGGGAGGTCAGCGAGGGGCTGCGGGGGGGGGTGGGGGGGAGGAGCAGCGGGGGGGGGACTAGGGTGGTGTTACGAGCTCGTAACCAGTGCCGAACCCTAGAGAACACAGATAGGTCAGATACCACAGTCAGGGTCGTGTCCAGTGTACATGACCAACAGGGCAAAACAGTGTGAGTAGTGTGCCCCAGCACGGTCCATAGCCATGGCGGGCCTAACACAGCCTAGGGACCCTGTTAGCAGGATAGGGCCCCCAGTTGGGTCCCGACGTGCAGTCGGTCACGTCAGTGCCACGTGGCCGACACTTGGCAGTAGCATGCTACCAGTCCTCACACTGGGCTAGGAGGGGCTTACTCTATATCAGGGAGTAGGCAAGGTTGGGTGGATCAGTTAGTGTTTGCCCTACTGTGGTGTTAGGATCTATTACACCGGTATCTGAGCCATCTCCATCCTAGGGAACTCAGTTTTCAGCAATCTTGGTGGATTTACTTGCTGGTCAGAGAGAAATTAGTTAAAATTTCTAGAGCAGGGCCAGCGTTGGACAGGGAGATATAAAATTAGTTTTTCATCACTATTTTTGAGGATTTTTCAGTAGTTTGAACATCAAACTAGATTGCCACAGACCATCGACCTACTACTTGAAGTCAGATCAGAGTTTCAAGCAAGTTTTGGGCCTTAAATTTTAGAAAATTGGGCCAGACAGGTGGCTGTCCAGCCAGCAAGGGTAGGGAGACACCAAAATCAGAAATTGAAATACTTTTTGGGTCTCAAATCAGAAGTAAACGAGCCAGTTGGGTTGCAATCAGACCAGCGAGCTACTATCCTCAAAGAACCGGGAAATTTGGCACCGTTTTGAAGCTTCAAACTAGCATTTTCCGGGACAGCAGGTCTGAAATCTTGGGGAAAAGAGCTGAAAGGGTTCCTCTTCATTCTTTCTTTGGAAGTACAGTCCTCAGAAACAGCTAAGTCATCTTTCCTTTTCCTTGTACAGTTGTAAATTAGTCTTTTAGACTTTTTTTTTCCTTCAGAGGTTAAGGTAGCTCTCTTTCAGTTCCGAAGATGACCACTCCTCAGGGACCTGATCAACCCCAGGAGAGAGGCTTCGACGAACTTGAAACAGAAGCCTTGGCTTACAGAAAAGGGAAGAAACCCATGGAAGTAGAAGAACAGGAACAGTTCGCCGAAGAACTCGACGAACTGGTTACCAAGGGGCAATTTCTCCAATTGGTAACAGAAGTGGATGAACTGAAGTTGGCATTAGCCAATTTCAAGTCCAGTGTGGACGACTCGTTCGCTGAACTCAAAAACTTGATTTTGAGTTCCGCGAAAGGAAGCCTTCCCTCCACTTCTCAGTTATCCCCTTCTCCACTTCCATCAGTTTCGGGTGAGACTTTACGATCTCAGCCCAATGTTTTTAAAGACTTAAAACCTCCTGATATTCTACAACCCTTCCTCAGCAAATGGAAGAACATTCATGCTCTTAAACAGACCCCACTCTTTCCTTAGGGCCTATGGCCTATAAGTGGTGGTTAAATCTCCAGGAGACTGGGCAAACTCCCCGATCATGGAAAGCTTTTGAAGAAGCTTTCCTGAGAGAATTTCTACCAGAGAATGAACGTGATAGAGTCTGGGAAGCCTGGGAAAGAACATTAATGGATAAATCCCTCATCCAATATATTTCGCAGTATCGAGAAGCAATTTTAAAGATTAAAAATATGGATGACTATCAGAAAATCAGGGGATTTGTCCGTGGCCTCAAAGATGAATATAAAGTAGAGGTCCAGAGAAACTCGCCTACTACCCTTGAGCAAGCTCTCAGATATGCTCAAATCTATAATGATTCAGTGGGTAGGAAGAAGGCGAGACAACAACCGCTTTCTGAGCAGCCTTCTCAGAAAGACTTTCAATTCAAAAAGAAATTTTTAAAAAGAAAGAAAGAAGACAAATTTAAAAGTGAAGCTCCTCAGAAACGCCCTTCCCTCATACAGCCCTTAAAACCAGATGATTTTGAGAAAACCAAACAAGAACGTTTGTGCTTTGTGTGTATGGGCAAGGGACACACAGTCAGACAGTGTCCCAAGGGGCCTTTCACTAAAAAAGATAAGAAAGATAAAAATATGTTCATCTTGTTCAGACTGTATGTTTCTGTAATAGATCCTAACACCACAGTAGGGCAAACACTAACTGATCCACCCAACCTTGCCTACTCCCTGATATAGAGTAAGCCCCTCCTAGCCCAGTGTGAGGACTGGTAGCATGCTACTGCCAAGTGTCGGCCACGTGGCACTGACGTGGCCGACTGCACGTCGGGACCCAACTGGGAGCCCTATCCTGCTGACAGGGTCCCTAGGCTGTGTTAGGCACGCCATGGCTATGGACCGTGCTGGAGCACACTACTCACACTGTCTTGCCCTGTTGGTCATGTACACTGGACACGACCCTGACTGTGGTATCTGACCTATCTGTGTTCTCTAGGGTTCGGCACTGGTTACGGGCTCGTAACACTCCCTCCCCCTTAAGAACCGTCTTGGTCCTCTAAGACAAAGTCTGGAAAAATCTTGCGAAGGACACTGCCTCTTTCCCAAGTGGCATTCTCAACAGGCTGATCATTCCACTTAACCAGATATTCTCGGTATAGAGTATGACGAGTCTGCGTCTCTCTACTATCAAGAATCTCCTCTGGTTCATGTGGAGGTTGTTGAGGATCCAATGGGAGAACTAGAACACTGTCCCCTACCAGATTGTCTGATCTGGTTAAGGCTTTTCGTAACTGACTTACATGAAAGACTGGAAAAACCTTACTGCTGTGTGGGAGTTCTAGTTCATAGGTGACCTCGCCTAGTCTCCTACTGATGGTAAAGGGACCACAATACCTTGGAGACAACTTAGCACACACTCCTGATTTGAGGGTTTTAGAGTCAACTGGGACTCTCAAGTAGACTTTCTCACCACTGGAGAACTGCACATCCCGCCTGTGTGGATCTGCATAATGCCTGGCTCGATCCTGGGATTGTCTAATGCTACGCTTAGCATGTTCTATCATCTGGTTTAGGTCTTCTAAAAAGTTTCTGGCTGCTTCAACTTTTTCTTGTTTAAACCCTACAGCTGTGGGTGAGCGTGGCTGAAAACCGTACATCAGCATAAATGGGCTGTATCCCGTAGCTGAATGTTTGGTACTGTTGTAAGCAAACTCTAATATCGAGAGATACTCCTCCCAATTAGTCTGCTTCTTGCTGACGTATGCACGAAGCATATCCTCCAGCACTTGATTTACCCTTTATGTTTGACCGTCCGTCTGTGGATGGTCGGTGGTACTCATATTAAGTTTAGTATGGAGATGATGGAATACTGCCCTCCAAAAATTTCCAGTAAACTTACTGTCCCGGTCACTGACTATGCCAGAAGGTAGACCGTACAATTTAAATAGCCCGTCTACAAACAACCTCGCTAACTCTGGAGCTCTAACGATTGTTTTGGTCGGAATGAAATGAGCCATTTTGGTCAGACGGTCAACTGTGACCCATATAGCGTCATTACCCTTTTGGGTTTTAGGCAGGCCTACTATAAAATCCATGGAGATACTCTCCCATTTACCAGCTGGTATTTCTAAGGGATGCAACAACCCTCCTGCCTTTAAACGCTCTGCTTTTTTTTACTTGACATTTCTGGCAACTGGTTACATACTGGTGGACGTCCTTTTTCATACTAGGCCAGAAAAATTGCCTACGAAGAAGCTCATAGGTCTTCTGTATGCCTGGGTGTCCCGCGCTAGGATTGTCATGACATTCATATAGGACCTGCTGCCTATAATCCTCTGAATTGGGGACACATACTCTATCTCTATAGAGCAAGTACTCATCCTGAATGGAATACTGTTTCCATTTGAATCCTTGAGTCAACTGACCCTCAACCACTGGGGTTTGCTTGGGTAATACAGGCTCAGAATCCTCAACGTCATCTGACGACGTATACTCGGACTCATCTTCATCCTCAACGGAAGCTGCCGTATTCTTGGATGAACTGGCACCAGCCCCAGGAACTGGTTCTGGAGTCTGTAACTGTCTGTTCTGGACTGAGTTCCAGATAATAGAGAAGAATGCATCATGCTGGCATTTCCATCTCAAGGACTCGAGTAACTCATTACGAATCTGAGTAAAACTCAGTTCGTTTATCATAGGCATTCTGCTAAGGGCATCTGCTACTGTATTGAATTTTCCACGTCTATATCTGATAGACATGTCAAACTCTTGCATCAACTCTGCCCAACGAGCTTTCCGACCTCTAAGCTCAGGTTGATTGCAAAGGTATCTGAGACTCTCATGGTCTGTCAGGACCTCAAAGTTGGCACCATACAAATAATGCCTCCAAGTCTTAAGGGCATGGACAATAGAAAAGAGTTCCTTTTCATAGGCACTATACCTAGTCTGAGCTGGCTCGAGTTTTTTACTCTCGAACGCAACTGGTCGTCCCCCCTGAGTTAGCACAACACCTACTGTAAAGTCGCTAGCATCTGTTTCGACCACAAATGGCTGATTGGGGTCGACGACTTTTGAAACTGGTGCTGTAGCTAAGGCTGTTTTGAGAGCATCAAAGCTCTCCTGTTGTGCGGACTCCCAAATGAGCTCCTTTCCCTTCCCCTTAAGAAGATTTGTCATAGGAACTGCTATCTGAGCATATTCCTTGACAAATCGTCTGTAATATCCCGCCAAACCAAGAAAGATCTGAAGTTCCAAAATATTTTGAGGTCTCAACCAACTGAGTATGGCTTTAACCTTATTTGGGTCCATCTTAATCCCATCTGAAGAGATAATGTGACCCAAATATGCTACTTCTTCAACGAAGGATTCACACTTGGATTGTTTAGCATAAAGCTTATGCTTTCTGAGCAGTCGAAACACCTTTCTGAGGTGTTTTAGATGCTCCTTCCTCGTTTTGCTGTAGACGAGGATGTCATCTAAAAATACGACTACAAACTTACCCAAGTATGGTCTGAGGACACTGTTCATCAAGGTCATAAAGGTAGCTGGGGCATTTGTGAGCCCAAATGGCATCACCTTAAACTCATAATGACCGTGACGAGTCCTAAAAGCTATTTTCGAGACATCTTCTGATTTTATACGGACTTGATGATATCCCGATCTGAGGTCTATTTTGCTGAAAAACTTAGCCCCGTCGAGTTGATCAAACAACTCGTCTGCCGAGGCATAGGGTATTTATTCTTGATTGTGACTTTATTGAGGGCTCTGTAATCTATGCAAAGACGCATAGACCCCTCTTTCTTTTTCACCAATAGGACTGGTGAGGCCCATGGTGAACTACTGGTCTGAATTTGGCCTTTCCCAAGATAGTCTGTTAACTGCCTAGTTATTTCTTCATCCTCTGTTCGGCTGACCCGATACGGAGGTTTAGAAACAGGTGCTGTACCTGGTACTAGGATTATTACATGATCTACCTCTCTGCTAGGTGGTAAACCATGTGGCAAATCTTTAGGAAAAACATCTTTAAATTTAGACAATAAAGTTTCTAATTTACTGATTTTCTGCTGAATAGAACTGGAAATAGAAACTTCCGGAATAAACTGAAAGTCACATAAGAATACCTGATGGTCTTCGTCTCCGATTAGCTGACAGAGCTCTGAACTGCAGACCATAGGGCTGTTGGGAACATCATGCTCCCCATGCAACTGAATCTCTCGGCCTTTATGCTGAAAGCTGAGGGTGTTCTCCTGATAGTTTCTGTGGAGGGAAGGTCCTAAACTGTAGAGCCAATCTCTCCCGAGAACAATGTCTGTTCGATCCAGGTGCATTATCTAAAAGTTTATTTCATCTTGGTACCCCTGAATACCAAGATTTAACTTACTTACCATAGTTTCCCATATTTTTTTATCTTCACCCTTAGCTAATGAAACTATGTACCTATGCTGACTAGGTACTTCTGGTAGTTTAAGCTTTTTAACCAGGGTGTGGTTGATGAAATTATGGGTTGCCCCATCATCAACCATGACTCTTACTGACTGGTTACCAACTTTCCCATGCATACGTACTAGGTCATGCGGCCGAAAGCTGAAGGGTCTCGCTAGCATTGCAGAGGTCAGCTGGCAACAGTGTTCATGATCTTCATGATACACTTTGATCTCGGGAGCTGCTAAGTCACTGGGGAAACATACAGTCTGAACAAGATGAACTTGTTTTTTATCTTTCTTATCTTTTTTTGTGAAAGGCCCCTTGGGACACTGTCTGACTGTGTGTCCCTTGCCCATACACACAAAGCACAAACGTTCTTGTTTGGCTTTCTCAAAATCATCTGGTTTTAAGGGCTATAGGAGCGAAGGGCGTTTCTGAGGAGCTTCACTTTTAAATTTGTCTTTTCTTTCTTTCTTTTTAAAAATTTCTTTTTAAATTGAAAGTCTTTCTGAGAAGGCTGCTCAGAAAGTGGCTGTTGTCTCGCCTTCTTCCTACCCACTGAATCATCATAGATCTGAGCATATCTGAGAGCTTGTTCAAGGGTAGTAGGCGAGTTTCTCTGGACCTCTACTTTATATTCATCTTTGAGGCCACGGACAAATCCCCTGATTTTCTGATAGTCATCCATATTTTTAATCTTTAAAATTGCTTCTCGATACTGCGAGATATATTGGATGAGGGACTTGTCCATTACTGTTCTTTCCCAGGCTTCCCAGGCTTTATCAAGTTCATTCTCTGGTAGAAATTCTCTTAGGAAAGCTTCTTCAAAAGCTTTCCATGACCGGGGAGTCTGCCCCGTCTCCTGGAGATTTAACCACCACTTATAGGCCATAGGCCCTAAGGAAAGACTGGCCTCAATTGCTTGCAAATGGTCAGGGGTCTGTTTAAGAGCATGAATGTTCTTCCATTTGCTGAGGAAGGTTTGTAGAATATCTGCATTTCTATCCTTCTCTTCCCCATTAAAAGTAGGAGGCTTTAAATCTTTAAAAACACTGGGGTGAGACCGTAAAGTCTCACCCGAAACTGATGGAAGTGGAGAAGGGGATAACTGAGAAGTGGAGGGAAGGCTTCCTTTCGCGAAACTCAAAATCAAGCTTTTGAGTTCAGCGAACGAGTCGTCCACACTGGACTTGAAATTGGCTAATGCCAACTTCAGTTCATCCACTTCTGTTACCAATTGGAGAAACTGCTCCTTGGTAACCAGTTCGTCGAGTTCTTCGGCGAACTGTTCCTGTTCTTCCACTTCCATGGGTTCCTTCCCTTTTCTGTAAGCCAAGGCTTCTGTTTCAAGTTCGTCGAAGCCTCTCTCCTGGGGTTGATCAGGTCCCTGAGGAGTGGTCATCTTCGGAACTGAAAGAGAGGTACCTTAACTTCTGACTAAAAATAAGAAAAGAGATTGACTAAACTGGAAAAACGAAAGTAGAATACTTAGCTCTTTCTTAGGACTGTACTTCCAGAGAGAAAAGCAAGAAACCCCCTCAGTTCTTCCGCAGCTGTCCAATCCGTCTTCTTAAACAATTTCCAATTTGCTAGCTCTTCACCCTCGCTGTCTGAGTAGCAACCAATCTGCTTGCAAAAATCAGATTTGAAGACCCTACACAGTGGACAAAAATCCGATTTCTATCCTGGAGGCCTCTCGCTGTCTGCTCCACAGAACTATGACTCCAAAAAAATGGAATTTGGGCCCCAAAAACTTGTGAAAAATTCTGATCTATGATAAGGGGGAAACCCTCGCTGTCTGCTGCTCCAGAAATCTCAAGTTTAAGACCACAAACCGGTCTAAAATTCCGGAGTTTGAAGGAGACTGCTCGCTGCTTTGAGTAAAGATCTGATCCTTCAAATCCGCCCTCATCTGCTCAGGAATCCACTGCAAAACAGTGATGAATCTGCCCAGAGATTGCTCTCTATCCAGCGCTGGATCTACTTCCAGATTTCTACCTCAAACCTGCTCTGATTTCTAAAGTTTGCACTCACAAATCAGAGATAGATATCTAGTTTTTACAGCGACTGATCTGTACTTGCAATCTGGCTCAGGTTCTTCTCAAAAAATGAGTAATTCCTCTCCTGATAGATTTCTCTCTTGCTGCTACTAAGCTCCCACAGAAGGAGATGGCTCTGATACCAGTGTAATAGATCCTAACACCACAGTAGGGCAAACACTAACTGATCCACCCAACCTTGCCTACTCGCTGATATAGAGTAAGCCCCTCCTAGCCCAGTGTGAGGACTGGTAGCATGCTACTGCCAAGTGTCGGCCACGTGGCACTGACGTGGCCGACTGCACGTCGGGACCCAACTGGGAGCCCTATCCTGCTGACAGGGTCCCTAGGCTGTGTTAGGCCCGCCATGGCTATGGACCGTGCTAGGGCACACTACTCACACTGTCTTGCCCTGTTGGTCATGTACACTGGACACGACCCTGACTGTGGTATCTGACCTATCTGTGTTCTCTAGGGTTCGGCACTGGTTACGGGCTCGTAACAGTTTCCCCAGTGACTCGGCAGCTTCCGAGATCAAAGTGTATCATGAAGATCATGAACACTGTTGTCAGCTGACCTCTGCAATGCTAGCGAGACCCTTCAGCTTTGGGCCGCATGACCTAGTACGTATGCATGGGAAAGTTGGTAACCAGTCAATAAGAGTTATGGTTGATGATGAGGCAACCCATAATTTCATCAACTACACCGTGGTTAAAAAGCTTAAACTACCAGAAGTACCTAGTCAGCATAGGTACATAGTTTCATTAGCTAAGGGTGAAGATAAAAAAATATGGGAAACTATGGTAAGTAAGTTAAATCTTGGTATTCAGGGGTACCAAGATGAAATAAACTTTCAGATAATGCACCTGGATCGAACAGATATTGTTCTCGGGAGAGATTGGCTCTACAGTTTAGGACCTTCCCTCCACAGAAACTATCAGGAGAACACCCTCAGCTTTCAGCATAAAGGCTGAGAGATCAGTTGCATGGGGAGCATGATGTTCCCAACAGCCCTATGGTCTGCAATTCAGAGCTCTGTCAGCTAATCGGAGACGAAGACCATCAGGTATTCTTATGTGACTTTCAGTTTATTCCTAAAGTTTCTATTTCCAGTTCTATTCAGCAGAAAATCAGTAAATTAGAAACTTTATTGTCTAAATTTAAAGATGTTTTTCCTGAAGATCACATGGTTTACCACCTAGCAGAGAGGTAGATCATGTAATAAACCTAGTACCAGGTACAGCACCTGTTTCTAAACCTCCGTATCGGGTCAGCCGAACAGAGGATGAAGAAATAACTAGGCAGTTAACAGACTATCTTGGGAAAGGCCAGATTCAGACCAGTAGTTCACCATGGGCCTCACCAGTCCTATTGGTGAAAAAGAAAGAGGGGTCTATGTGTCTTTGCGTAGATTACAGAGCCCTCAATGAAGTCACAATTAAGAATAAATACCCTATGCCTCGGGCAGACGAGTTGTTTGACCAACTCGACGGGGTTAAGTTTTTCAGCAAAATAGACCTCAGATCGGGATATCATCAAGTCCGTATAAAATCGGAAGATGTCTCGAAAACAGCTTTTAGGACTCGTCACGGTCATTATGAGTTTAAGGTGATGCCATTTGGGCTCACAAATGCCCCAGCTACCTTTATGACCTTGATGAACAGTGTCCTCAGACCATACTTGGGTAAATTTGTAGTCGTATTTTTAGATGACATCCTCGTCTACAGCAAAACGAGGAAGGAGCATCTAAACCACCTCAGAAAGGAGTCTCGACTGCTAAGAAAGCATAAGCTCTATGCTAAACAATCCAAGTGTGAATTCTTCGTTGAAGAAGTAGCATATTTGGGTCACATCATCTCTTCAGATGGGATTAAGATGGACCCAAATAAGGTTAAAGCCATACTCAGTTGGCTGAGACCTCAGAATATTTTGGAACTTCAGATCTTTCTTGGTCTGGCGGGATATTACATACGATTTGTCAAGGAATATGCTCAGATAGCAGTTCCTATGACAAATCTTCTTAAGGGGAAAGGAAAGGAGTTCATTTGGAAGTCCGCACAGCAGGAGAGCTTTGATGCTCTCAAAACAGCCTTAGCTACAGCACCAGTTTTAAAAGTCGTCGACCCCAATCAACCATTTGTGGTCGAAACAGATGCTAGCGACTTTGCAGGGGGGACGACCAGTTGCGTTCGAGAGTAAAAAACTCGAACCAGCTCAGACTAGGTACAGTGCCTATGAAAAGGAACTCTTTTCTATAGTACATGCCCTTAAGACTTGGAGGCATTATTTGTATGGTGCCAATTTTGAGGTCCTGACAGACCATGAGAGTCTCAGATACCTTTGCAATCAACCTGAGCTTAGAGGTTGGAAAGCTCGTTGGGCATAGTTGATGCAAGAGTTTGACATGTCTATCAGATATAGACGTGGAAAATTCAATACAGTAGCAGATGCCCTTAGCAGAATGCCTATGATAAACGAGCTGATTTTTACTCAGATTCGTAATGAGTTACTCGAGTCCTTGAGAGGGAAATGCCAGCATGATGCATTCTTCTCTACTATCTGGAACTCAGTCCAGAACAGACAGATACAGACTCCAGAACCAATTCCCGGGGCTGGTGCCAGTTCATCCAAGAATACGGCAGCTTTCGTTGAGGATGATGATGAGTCCGAGTATAGGTTGTCAGATGACGTTGAGGATTCTGAGCCTGTATTACCCAAGCAAACCCTAGTGGTTGAGGGTCAGTTGACTCAAGGATTCAAATGGAAACAGTATTCCATTCAGGATGAGTACTTGCTCTATAGAGATAGAGTATGTGTCCCCAATTCAGAGGATTATAGGCAGCAGGTCCTATATGAATGTCATGACAATCCTAGTGCGGGACACCCAGGCATACAGAAGACCTATGAGCTTCTTCGTAGGCAATTTTTCTGGCCCAGTATGAAAAAGGACGTCCACCAGTATGTAACCAGTTGCCAGAAATGTCAAGTAAATAAAGCAGAGCGTTTAAAGGCAGGAGGGTTGTTGCATCCCTTAGAAATACCAGCTGGTAAATGGGAGAGTATCTCCATGGATTTTATAGTAGGCCTGCCTAAAACCCAAAAGGGTAATGACGCTATATGGGTCACAGTTGACCGTCTGACCAAAATGGCTCATTTCATTCCCACCAAAACAACCGTTAGAGCTCCAGAGTTAGCGAGGTTGTTTGTAGACGGGCTATTTAAATTGTACGCTCTACCTTCCGGCATAGTCAGCGACCGAGACAGTAAGTTTATTGGAAATTTTTGGAGGGCAGTATTCCATCATCTCCATACTAAACTTAATATGAGTACCACCGACCATCCACAGACGGACGGTCAAACAGAAAGGGTAAATCAAGTGCTGGAGGATATGCTTCGTGCATACGTCAGCAAGAAGCAAACTAATTGGGAGGAGTATCTCTCGATATTAGAGTTTGCTTATAACAGTACCAAACATTCAGCTACGGGATACAGCCCATTTATGCTGATGTACGGTTTTCAGCCACGCTCACCCACAGCTGTAGGGTTTAAACAAGAAAAAGTTGAAGCAGCCAGAAACTTTTTAGAAGACCTAAACCAGATGATAGAACATGCTAAGCGTAGCATTAGGCAGTCCCAGGATCGAGCCAGACATTATGCAGATCCACACAGACGGGATGTGCAGTTCTCCACTGGTGAGAAAGTCTAGTTGAGAGTCCCAGTTGACTCTAAAACCCTCAAATCAGGAGTGTGTGCTAAGTTGTCTCCAAGGTATTGTGGTCCCTTTACCATTAGTAGGAGACTAGGCGAGGTCACCTATGAACTAGAACTCCCACACAGCAGTAAGGTTTTTCCAGTCTTTCATGTAAGTCAGTTACGAAAAGCCTTAATCTGGTAGGGGATAGTGTTCTAGTTCTCCCATTGGATCCTCAACAACCTCCACATGAACCAGAGGAGATTCTTGATAGTAGAGAGACGCAGACTCGTCATACTCTATACCGAGAATATCTGGTTAAGTGGAATGATCAGCCTGTTGAGAATGCCACTTGGGAAAGAGGCAGCGTCCTTCGCAAGATTTTTCCAGACTTTGTCTTAGAGGACCAAGACGGTTCTTAAGGGGGAGGGAGTGTTACGAGCTCGTAACCAGTGCCGAACCCTAGAGAACACAGATAGGTCAGATACCACAGTCAGGGTCGTGTCCAGTGTACATGACCAACAGGGTAAGACAGTGTGAGTAGTGTGCCCCAGCACTGTCCATAGCCATGGCGGGCCTAACACAGCCTAGGGACCCTGTCAGCATGATAGGGCCCCTAGTTGGGTCCCGACGTGCAGTCGGCCACGTCAGTGCCACGTGGCCGACACTTGGCAGTAGCATGCTACCAGTCCTCACACTGGGCTAGGAGGGGCTTACTCTATATCAGGGAGTAGGCAAGGTTGGGTGGATCAGTTAGTGTTTGCCCTACTGTGGTGTTAGGATCTATTACAGGTAGCAACAAGATGGGGTGAGGGGTCAACGAGGGGGGTGAGAGAGGAGGTGGCAGGAGATCGTGAGGACCTAGGAGCAGCAGGGGCGCAAGGAGGAGGGACCATGGTGCTGATAGAGGGCGGACCAGGGCAGGGCCTAGGACAGGGCAGCAGCCATTGCTGGAGGAGCAGCCATCGCTAAAGAGAGAGCAGCCATCGTTGGAGAGAGAGAGAGAGAGAGAGAGAGAGAGAGAGAGAGAGAGAGAGAGAGAGAGAGAGAGAGAGAGAGAGAGAGAGAGCTTTATTAATGTCTTTTCCATGCCAAAAGGCATATAAGACTAGTAAATGCACATGTCAAGTATGTAGAAACCATGGGAGCGTATGAAACGTCTCCAAAAAAGTAACAGAAATAGCAAATCTAAAGCTAAAGCTATGAACTAAAATAGATGTGATGGTATAAGAAACATGTGGGAGCATGTATACTGCTAAAAGTCATGAGTGAGGTATGACGCTATCATCTAGTCCTGTCCTGCTGATGCTGATGCTATAAAAGGATGTAATACGGCCCGTGGCATGAAGGGCCACTGGTGGTCTCTGACGTCGTCTGGGAGGATGAAGAGGTCTCCTCGTGATAGGTCGAGTAGCTCGTGCTGCAACATGAGTATGTGTGGGATGCTGTCTCTGATCTCTATGGGCAAGTAGGTCATCATCATCGTCACCGTCATCAAATACTCGTCCTCTCCTCCCGGAGAAGAAAGAAGTGATCTGAGGCTGAGAAACATGATTCTGCTGGGCTGTCTGATACAAATCCTGTCGTAGTATAAACATCTCTCGTATCATGAGTGCAGCGCATCGGGAGTCCTCATAGGCTATGAGCGATCGTAAGGTGACAGGTGTGTCACGGAACAAATAGTGGTATCTCCCTCTGATCTCGTAATACACCGACACCTAAAGATAAAGTGCTCCTCTGACTCCACCTCATCTAAGGAGCATAACTGGTAAATCCGCTCCTCTCTCAGGGTACTCAGGAATCTACAGTCTCAATAGCCAATTGATGTGATGATACGCGGAGCTGTCCCAATGTAAATATGAGGCAATGTGATAGTCTTGTGTCCAAATAGTGTGGTAAGACCGGGAACCCTGCTATGTCAAGCTCAATAAAATGAGTCCAGTAATAGTCGGGTTTAACCCCAAGTTGTCGCCTCCAAGTGCGGTCGAGATATGACCGATATAAGGTGCGCCTGATATACTGATGAGTACCTGAGGGGAGCTCTGTAATAGAGATACCAAATGACTCAAAGAGGAAGTGGGATGCCTGGGAGAACCACGACAGTCAATAGCCCTGGTCATGAAGGAAGTGTGAGGAAACAAGTGTTGTTTGTGTATATCTCATGTCCGCATCGGGCAGAGCCTGGACTCCCTGAATATATGCGATAAGCTGGAATGCGGCATCTATCTGAATGGGTGGAACGGCACACTCTGCAAAAAGGATCTTGTGTGGAACCGAGGGCTTTGCCTGGATCTACGAGCTAACATGGTGGTCTGCAATCGTGAAATGCTGGCCCAGTGTGATGAAGGGAGGCCGGTACACCATGTCTCTGCTGCATACAAGGTTGTGGGGGTGACAATAGTATCAAAAAGTCTACACTTACTGCGAGCATCTCGGATGAGCTTCCTGAAGCAGAACCGCTCAAGCTGAACAAGAGAGGAATGCCCCTTCCCAAGAAGGGTGGTGGCAGCCTGTCGCATGCTGAAGGTAGGTCCAGAAAAGAGTATCCCCAAATATGTATAAGAAGAAACTACCTCTAAGGCCTGTCCGTCCAGGATGAGCTCCTGGCGCTGCATGAAGGCTCGAGAAGTGTTGAAGACCATAACCTTGGTCTTCGCAGTGTTCACCCCCAATCCCCATCTGGTACAAAATCCCTGTAAACAATCCAGCTGCCTCTGCAATCCCTCTCTGGTCGAGGATACTAGTACTACATCATCCGCATAAAGGAGAATGGCAATCAGAATGGTGCCAAGTCTACAGCCAGCCCCACCACACTGTGAGATGACTCGCTCTAACTCATCAATGTACAATCCAAAGAGAACCGGTGAAAGAGAACATCCATGTTTCACCCCAATGGTGCAGATCGGAAACCTGCTTGCCCTAATGCATGTAATCTCCTCGCTTCCGCCTCTGAACTCACTGGCAGACTGGAGTATGGTACCATAGAGCTTCGTGAGAACATGTCCGATCATGATGGTGCGGTAATTACCAGGAATCATGGGATCACCATTTTTATGAATAGGATGGATGATGTTGGTGCACCAGGATGAGGGGAAACCAGAGACAACGGCGGAATTGAGGAGAGTGGCTAGTGTGGGAGCAAGGAAGTCGGAAGCATGGCTTAGGAGTTCAGATTCAAGGTCTTCGATATCTCTTGCCTTATGGGACTTCATTCTCTTGATTGCCGCACGTACCATGTCAGAGGTGAAGAAGGTGAACTTAGAGGGGCGTGGGGAGATAGAGAAATGGGTGCGTCAATGGGTATGGTATATAGGTTGGTAGCGTATTCGGTCCATATGCGGAGGTCATCCAAGAGAGGTGGTGGAGCACGAGGGATAAACTCACGCCAACAGGCGCCTGAAGAGGAACTGAAGAGAAGGTCAACAAGACGCATTCCTTCGGAGTCATCATGAGCACGCTTTTTCCGGCGGAGTGTGCGATGGTAAGAGCGTCTGGCAGAGCGGAGGAGATGAGGATCATGAGTACGGGCATGGGTGACAAGGTGATGAAGAGAGCAACATTCAGCATCATACCACGGGGGGTGTAGAGGCCGTATCGATGAGGAACGTGTGCGTCTACCTTTATGGGGCTTAGATGGGAAAGCTAGGGAAGCAGCAGTATGAAGAGAAGTGCTAAGAAAGGCAGCTTGAGTCTCGACTGTACTATCGTGTGGGAATGAATGGAGTAGGGAGGCTAGGAACTCCTGGTAGATTGGCGTATTTAGAGAACTGAATGTATACCTGGGTGCACGTGTAAGCAAGGGGTGTGAGGATGGCTAGGGAGGTGGGAGGCGGCCGATAGCGAAGGAGAGAAAGGAATGATCAGAGAGAGTGGTGGGAGATACATGAAAATCAGAGATGTGAGGTATGGAAGATGGTGATCCCGTGAGATAATCCACAACACTATGGCCACCAGTGTGAGGATGACAAGTATAACTGCCGGAGTTTGGCCAGCAAGTTAGGCCATTGTAAATGGCTAACTCATGGGCCTCTCCAAACTACAATAGCTGCTCACCGTAGGGGGTCCCAAGCTATCCTCTGAAACCCTGGTAACTCCCATATCATCGCTGTCAAGGGCATGAACATGGAGCTGGTCGGTGATGTCATAAAACTCTGACTGCCGTGATGAGGTTCGGGCATTAAAATCCCCAGTGAGGAGAATATTCCCTCGCTCTACGAATCTCATAATATCGGGCGATAAATCAAGGTAGGGTGAACCTGTGCCCTCAGCAAAGGACGAAGACTCTAAAGGAAAATAACATGCCGCCACAAAGAGGTCCCTGTCCAAACCAATATCATGTCCAACAATACAAATCCATATATACCGTGCATGCTCATCGTGTCTGATGAACTCGATGCTCAGGTGAAGGGACTCCCTGTATAAGCATGCAACACCTCCGGATCCACGCTGATCTAGTCTCAGGTCTGTATACAGAATCCCATCTGTATTCTGGAAAAATAGGTAATCCTCTCTCCTGACTCTCGTGAGTCTCCATAAACAGCAATAAATCTCTGCCAGTGATGAAATTGATCAGGTCGCCAACTATGGAAGATGAGTGTATACCATCACAGTTCCATACTCCAATCCGGAGATGGTGTGGATGGGGCCTCGGGGCACTCCCGAACCCGGGGACCCCAAATCCCTAGCACTGGGAGCTGCTAGGAGCGCTGTCAAGAAAGCGCACTCGTCCATCTCGGTAAATGACTCGTCTTCCAGACTCACGGGCTGCCTGAAAGGCCTTATGCCTCTCCTCTACCTGGATAAATGTGAGGCCGTCATCCATATAGATAGTGGAACCACGTAGCTTAGCTCTGCACCGCAAAGCATCTCGGCGACTCTCAAGGGAGGTGAAACGGATAATGAGTGTGGCTGCATCTCTAGTGGTCCTCCATGCGGTATCCAACCCCTCTGTCCTATGCCCGAGAGTGGTGTCGAGAAAGTGTTTGGCTTCAGCCAATGCATCCTGTGTATCCGGGATCCCGCGAACCCTAATGTTGTGGGCTTTTTGCTCTCTAGATTTCTCTTCCGAGATGGTGGCTGAGATAACCGAGGAGACGGGAGCGCTTGGTTTGGTGCCCTTTTTCAAAACTGATGCCCAAGAAAGGGCCTCTTCTTGTTGCTTCTCAATCTTGGTTTCTAGCTCTCGTATCATATTGGTGGTGGATTCCGAAGCTAGCTACGGCCTGCTTGATCCCGATGGATTGTTCGAGTGAGGCAACCTTGGACTGCAAATTCTTCTTCTCATTGATCAAAGAGGTAACCGTTCCTTTCAAGTGTGAAATTTCATGCTGCAGAAACTGGAAATCTGCCTTAAATTGATCAATCTGTCAAGAGGAAAAAAGTTCAGTTGATTTAGAAGGCGTATACGGAATATTGGCTGTAGACTGTGGCGCCGGGAAGGAGGAGTGAGCAATGGTCGGTGTGGGAAGAATAGGGTCAGAAGACGGAAGAGGATCAGAATCAGGGATAGGAGCAGAATGGACAAAAAATGGTGTTATCGGGTGTGGTGACATGTCAGCATGCAGTGATGTCTGCGTGGCAGACAGCCCTGCCATATCAGTGGACAGTAGCGAGTGGGAGGATGGTGAGCCATTAGTGAGGGGGGTGGAGAGAGAGAGAGAGAGAGAGAGAGAGAGAGAGAGAGAGAGAGAGAGAGAGAGAGAGAGAGAGAGAATTGCTTTTGCAGGGTTGCAAGATGTAACAGTGGAAAACAATGATTCTATTTCTTGCGGGGTTCTTGTAAGTCACCCATGAAGTTGTACTAGAAGTTGTTGAGTAGACATATCACTTAATCTATTTGAAGAACTCCAAAACTTTTGTATAAACTATCAGACTGATTTTTGAAAGGCTGAAACTCAAGGCATTGGGCAATGATGCATCTGCCAAGGTAAACTGTATAGTTTTGAATCTTGATGATTGAAGAGATAGGGGCCAGGACAGCTTCATCTGATAGGACACACTGCTCTCTTACTTTTTTTTTTATCAAGAGTAAGAGCATCATCCACAAATGTAGGGTTCAGAACCTAGGTAATGGAACCTATATCTAGAGTCTATGAGCTTAAGATGCCTAGTGTAGTATCTTGCCTGAGGCCTCTCAATAACACATGTCAGCTTCGTATCTCTAATCTCATCAATTAAAATTAGATCACGACTCACAAGTGTCTTCGTATCTCATTTACCTACCCTTGGCTCTAGCCTCTCATCTATACTAATCATAAGAGACTGAAGTTGTAAAGGCTCACCGAGGACTAACCTGACATGTTACCTACTACCTACTACCTAATGTTAACTGAATAGGATATGGTTTGCCACAGTCTAGAAATCAGACTCAATACGTTCCAAGTTCCAAGTTCCAAGTTCCAGCCATATGGCATATTCGAAATCCATGCTCACCCCCAAGTCAGGGAGTTGCAAAAGGGGAATAACTTGGTCGTATCTACCCCTTGGCAAGATAGTCATCGACCATTTGTCTCACTTCCTCTTCTTCCTTAAGACTCATTTTGTAAGGACGTCTGTTGACAGGACATGATCCATGGGTCCGCTTCATACGTCGTTTCAAAATAGGATATTTTTTTAAAGTTTTTTTTTTTTGAAACTGTGTTTTTATGGGTTTTTTGGGGTTTAGACATGTCATAGAAAGACTAGTACCAAGTAGATACATCCAATTTCATGAGCGTAGAGAATGCAATTTCAAGAGGAGAAACTATGTATGGTTACTTTCCTCAATGAAAAAAATTTGTGTTTTTTTAACAGTCGTTTCGAACGAAAGAAACGCGTTTCGAAATGTGTCGCTAGCGCATCTCGTGCCAACAAATGCCCAACACCACATCAAACCGCGCAACCGTGTTATCTCAAAATCCAACTCTTCTGTGAAACTTTGTACAGTTAGTGGAATGCCCAAAACCCTCTTATCCCAAATCTATGTACCCTTTCCATCAGCCATTTCCACTATGTACTGGTGCTAGGATGGTTGAGTGATCACCCCTTACTTTCGTACCAAAGTTGAATTCAACACATTATGAGAGGACCCAGTGTCAAATAGAACATGAACATCTCTACCACACAGCTCTCCTCGCATAACAATAAGAGAAGTGTTAGCAAATTCATACCCTTGACAAGCCGACTTTGACAAAAGCGCTGGCGCCGTGTCCACTCTCCTGACCACCGAAACATTCATGAGGCATGGAACATCTGGATTGGCTTCTTGCTCGATCTCTTCCACTGTCATAGGGTTATCACCTTGGTTCATCTGGTCTACCTGAAGATTGTATGTGGTCCCGCATCAAGATCCGTGGACGTTCTTTCCACCTATGTTGCCCAAACATCCAAAACAGAGGTTCTCCCTCTTTGCACGTTCTTGATCCTGAGGCGACATCATTGAAGGACGCTGACCCTTTTGGGCATTGGGCTGCCCATACAACCTTTGCCTTTGGGGCCCTGCACCCTTTCCCTTTTGGTCACCCCGAGCTTGCCACTGACTAGTTTGACCTTGAAACTTTCTGCTACCTATTCTTTTGCTATAAAATCCACAAGCAACACCGGTCAAGATTCACAGAGATTAGATGCAGTATGTTCCAAGGTGGATGCTATCAAAGCCACTCTTAAGCTGATTTTGGAGCAATTCAAATATAAAGGGGCTAGTGTTCCTGAGAGAGTCAAGGGTACCGCTATGGAAGCAGAAAGGACATCATTGTCAACGGGCCATGAAGCTGAATTGGGGTTCCAAAAGAGGCCACTAACTGTAGAAAGTTACACAGAAAAGTTGGATTTTGAGATAACACGGGTTGCGGGTTATAATGTGGTGTTGGGCATTATTGGCACGAGATGCGAAAGCCACACATAGCCTGGGATACTCACGTGTATGAGTTCCAGTCTGATGGTGTGATTCATTCCCTTCGTGGTGAGCGGGCTGTGCCACCTGGACCGCTGGTTTCAGCTACGCAGTTCTATAGGATCCATTGTAAGCACATGTGTGTTCGCTTTCTACTTGATATGTCTACTAATAGTAGTCAGAGCAGCATGCAATGTGTGCAAACCAATATTGTTGCCAATTTGGATCAAGAGATTAGGAGGGAGTTTTCAGATGGGTTCATAGTCGTTCTTCCATCTGTTTTACCTCCTAAGAGGAATGTTGAGCATAAGATTGAATTAATACCCGAATCATGTCCTATCAACAGACGTCCTTACAGAATGAGTCTTAAGGAGGAAGAGGAAGTGAGACAAATGGTCGATGAATATCTTGCCAAGGGGTAGATACGACCAAGTTATTCCCCTTTTGCCTCTCCGATCATTCTCGTCAAGAAGGACGGATCATGGCGTATGTGTGTGGATTATTGAGGTTTGAACAAGATAACAATTAAACATCAATATCCTATGCCACGTATAGATGATTTACTTGATGCCTTGTCAGGTGCCATTGTGTTCAGTAAAATGGACCTAAAGAGTGGATACTATCAGGTTAGAGTACGTGAAGAGGATGTACACAAGACTGCCTTCAAAACTCGTCTCGGTCACTATGAGTATGTTGTGATACCATTTGGGTTCACAAATGCCCTAGTTACATTCATGACGATGATGAATGATGAATGATGAATAATGTGCTCAAACCGTATATGGGTAAGTTTTTCGTAAACTTTGTTGATGACATTTTGACGCAGGTGAGGTCAAGCATATGACTCACCTTAGAACTGTGTTGTCTACTTTGAGGGAGAACACTTTATTCGCCAATAGTAAAAAAAGTGAATTGTTTAAAAAGGAAATTGAGTATCTTGGTCATCTAGTGTCTACTGCTGGAGTTCGGCCAGATCCTAAGAAGGTTGTTGTGATCGTTGTGTGGCCTATGTCAGCTGATTTGACAGCACTCCGTTCTTTTCTTGGATTGGCAGTATTTTATAGAAAATATGTTAAGAGATACTCCTCTATTGCAGCACCTTTGACTGATTTCACTCAAAAAAAAGAAGACTTCTGTCATCTGAGGAGGGAAGGGATGTTACATGTACTTCAAATCCCTTTGCGTATCGTAAATTGAAAATTGTAATTATTAAATTGTAAATGGCTAAGTCACCGGCCTTTGGAGACAATTGTAACTTGCAATGTAAACTATCAGTTATAGTGACTAATTCCGATATACCAAGGGGATATTGTCCTAGGAGAGTTTACTGGACTGACCTCCTAAAAAGTAGGGAGGGTTGACCGATCAACGTGACACGTGTCATATGCTCATTGGGACACTTGCTCCAATGCATGAGTGACATTTGTCAGATGGGTCAACAGGACATCTCATATGCTCATTGGTACACTTGGTCCAATGTATCAGTGAAGATAGTCCACCCACTAGCTTGCCTATGTATCAGGGTACTGCCAAGTGGCAAGCATGGAGATGGTTGGGAGAAGACTTGCAATAGAGCTCTCATGTTTGCTTGTTGATCTATGTGCACTTGCTTGAGATTAATAAATTGACGAATTTGATGGGTAATTCTGTCCATTTACTTAGGGTTTTGTGAGCTTGTGTGCAACACTAGCCCCAACGAAAGTCGTATGCTTGGATGAATCCTTTCCACCCTAGGAACTGGTTCAAAAATCTATACATCTATGTCTTGGATTGTTTTCCAAACTATGGAAAAATGCGCATCGCTTTTACATTTCCCCCTCAAGGACTCAAATAACTCATTGCAGATCTAGGTAAAGCTTAATTCATTTACCATTGGCATTATGCTAAGAGCATCTACGACTGTGTTGAATTTTTCTCATCTGTATCTGATAGACAAGTCAAATTCTTGCATTAATTCAGCCCATCGAGCTTTCCGATCCCTAAGCTCAAGCTGATAACATCTTCTGCTTTGATACAAACTTGATGATATCCCATCCTCAAATCCATTTTACTGAAATATCTAGCCTCGTCAAGTTGATCAAACAGCTCGTCTACCCTAGGCATAGGGTATTTATTCTTAATTGTGACTTTGTTTAAAGCTCTGTAATCTACACATAAGTAGGAAAAATATAATTAAATTCAGTTAACAAAACATCAGCCTTAGCCAAAGAAACGACATACCTATGATGACTAGGTACTAGGTTTCTAGCAATTTGGAGAATATCAATAATTCTATCATTTTCTTCCCCATTAAACCTTGGTGGTTTTAGCCCTTAGAAATGCTAGGGTTAGGTCTGGTATCTCTTGAATTAGTAGTAATTGCAGGAGATACAGGGAAGTGGGAGGTACTAGGTACTGAAACTGGAGGAGTATGTGCAACTGTAGTATCTTAAACTAGATTGGAAAACAAGTTTTTAATGTTGGCAAACGACTTATCTTCTTGCAATTGCATACTGGCTAAGATTTGCCTGAAACTTTCTACTTCCGATTGCATTTGTTCGTATTGTTCTTTAGATACGAATTCTTCAGTATTAAACATCTCGTACTCCCACTCTATCTCCATTTCACTTTTTCCTCTCTGAAAATGTATAGCTTCCTCTTCGAGCTCATCTATGCCTCTTCTTGGGGAAACAAGATTTTCCTCAAAAGTTGTCATTTTAGAGTTCAAAGACACAAAAAAAAAAAACTTTAAAAAGAGTCAGAAAGGACAAGGTAAAGTCTTAGCTCTAAATAAAGCTTACTCATCAAAGTAATCTTCGAAGATAAATCCCTCACCTTTGTTAGATTTAGCCTATGCAGATTTCATGTATTTTCACATATTTACCTTCGTCAATTGTACTGGAGACATTTATACGTTCACTTGTAATCAATACACACTTGAGAGATGTATCTCCCTTTCTTGTAGAAAGTAACCACAACTCAAACCCTGCACGAGGGAAATATGTCGAGCTCCAAAATAAATTGGAGCATGATGTGGACTACCAAATGTAAGGATTTCACAGAGGGAGATGAAGGAACTAAATGTCTTGATAAGAGCTTGCTTTCTAAAAAAGTTCCAGCCATAATGACAGAACAAAGCATATCTCAGATTCATTTCTTTGAACACTCCTTGTTGATTTTAAGATAAGATCCCTGCATAGCATTAAGGTAAAGAATAGATTGATGCTGAAAATTACATCAAGATCTTCTCAATAGTTTCGAGAAGGTTCAAAAGCAGGATGTAAAATAACAAGCCTTAGAGAACAAAACATAGTGCACTGGAGAAAGATAGTCATGGAATTTAACCTGGAAGGTAACTTAATATCCACTTCCAAAAATTTGAAACCAGTTTCCAGGCACCCACTCAGCTTCCTCTAATGACATGTGTAAGAACTTCAAAGCCCCGTCCAACAGTAAGATTGTTCTTTGTTAAGGATTTCTTTGAAGTCCAGTTGACTATCTATTCAGGCTCATCTGACCAGTCACTACAGTAAGTTGAACGATGGTGTCCCAGAATAAAGCATACTTTAATTTTTTTTGCAAAACTGAAGCATAAAAGATACAATTAAGTATCATACATATTGATTCTATAGCTCAAATTTGGTGGAGCACACACATGGCAAATAGCCTACACAAGTTATATTCAACTTCCCAAGTGAGAATCTTAAGCAGGATCTAAAGAATGCAATGATTCATTGTCAGTGGCTCACAAAGCAACAGAATTGGTATTGGCAGCTGAAGCAAACCAGCATCAAACAGAAATACCTTTATACATTACAAAATGTCTTGACTCATGTCATGATTTGAATGTTTGAGAGATGATTTGATTCTATATTGTTGAGGGTCATGGCATATGATGTTGCGTACTTTTCTCCAGCTACATTACGAAGGCCATGACTCTTGCATCCAACACTCGCACAAGGACATGGACTTGCTTCTATTTGTTTCTATGTCGACTGGACTACCTAGGAAACTTTGGTCCTATAAGAAAGCCTTATTTTTCCTTTCAACATTGTTTGGTCAATCTTCACAATTCGTCATTCCCCTAGCCACGTCATAACTTCACCAATATGGTTAGGTTTTTCTGGTGATCAATGCATTAAAAAATGGGATGTCCATCGATCAGCCAGGACCAGGATGTCAGTGTCTCCAGTCACCAGAGAATTTCTACGCTTAGCATTAGACGAATCAATCCTTGCTTGGATCGACTCTTGCCTGATTATGATCTCCAGTGTGTGAACCAAAAATGTACGAGCTACTTTATTTGTCACAGGTTGCTCTCTGCTCTCCACTGTCCTTCAAACCTGAATGATGCTACATGGTGCTGAGATATACAATTGGGATAATTCACTTAACATGCGGTCAACCTAAACTTGAAGAAAAATAAACAACTCTCACATATATACGAAGTGTATATCAAATAGCATTTTGCCTTTGCTATAAAATACGCCGAAAAGGCCTGATGATGATAACTTATTGGGATAAAGACTCCTCTATTATCTCTGTGCACAGACCTTTAGATACAAAAGTTAGCAACATGCCTGTAAAAGTTTGACAAATTCTGATGGCTCTTTTGCAAGTCGCATGCCACGGCCACCACCACCTGCTGTTGCCTGCAGAATCAAAAGAAGTTCAACACTGAGTAAACCGACATACCAAAGCTCAAGAACCATGCCAAGCTTTCATAGTAACTACACTTACATCTTAGCCCAAAAACTAACAACAATCTCAAAACCTGCCTAAAGCATACGATGGGCATGGCATGCTTGACAGTTGAAAGTACCTTTATCATGACTGGAAAACCAATTTCATGAGCAAGCCTTACAGCTTCTTCTGTCGTCTACAGTGCAAAAAAAACATCAGGGCTCGACAATGTCCCAGATAAACAAACAGAAACAAATTGTAATGTTTTGGCAGTGCTTGTTACACATTAGTTATTGCCTAGTGATTGTGGAACGATAAACTGTTTAGCCTTTTCGTAAAGACCATGACTAGGTCTACATGTAAGGCCACACCAAGGAGCTATGGCATGTCTTCAATCCATAGTTGCTAACGACAATAACCAAAAAGTGATTAGTAGAAAATGCTAACTTTGGTTACTTTTCGGCAAGTATAAAGAATCAAAAAAAGATGGAGCTTCGTATATGGATGAGCAAATGAAAGACATTCATGTTGAATCTTCTCTATTTAATCACCTCAACGAGCCCATCGCTTCCTGGTACAGTGGGAACTCCAGCCTTTTTCATTGTATCACGTGCTGTAGCTTTGTCACCCATAGTACGAATGCTATCTGGCTGAATTGATGTAAAAACAATAGCATTCAAGTGAATAAAACATGAACACTATTCAGTTTCAAGCTTTATGTATAGAAGTTATCAATTTCAAAGAACCAATAGGTATAAATTTTCACAAAATCATATTGTATCCCAAACAGTCCTACAGCTACCCTTGTTTGTAAAATAACAAGGACTAAAGTTTCAAAGCATGAGATGACCATGTAAAAGAAAACGATAATTATCAGCTGGGTTCACGCGGGGGCTTGATTACCATTGAAGGCATTGACAATTTCAAATTTTTCAAGTAGATTAAGGAGAATTTGAGCTACCAAAGAGCACGCAGAAAATTCCTACAACTTATGAGTGCAAGCAAACTTATGAAACTGTTGAAAACAGGCAATGCCTGCACATCATTCACAGTACCTGATTCGAATCCTGTTTTATGCAAATGGGACTTGGACATCACGGTATACTTAATCAAAATGAATAGGTTTGGCACCAGGTACAACAACAGAGCCAAAGAGAAAGAGCTTGCCTGTTGAAAGGCATACTTTCAAAGAAAACCTTACAATCAACAGAAAGAACTATTTTACTGCATACAGACCTTTCTTTCTAAAGAAAAAGTTAACACCACTTACATTGGGACCAATGAAATTGAGGCCATGGTCTTTACAGATGTCTACAAACGTAGCATTTTCTGCAAGGAATCCATAGCCAGGATGCAACATAGTACATCTGTGACTGATTGCTGCGGAGACAATGTTAGGGATATTCAAATATCTGCCATACAAGTATCACATAGCACCCGTTAGTTTTACAAGTATTGTAAGCAATTGCATGATTTGAAACAAAATCATCTCTCTTACTAGTCTTGTTTCAGTTCGGTGGAAAGTTGAGTGAGAGTAGGGATAAACAGCACTGGGGGTGATTGCAAACTAGGGACTCCCTAAGCAATGAGTAGCTGACTTGGAATAAATATAGCCAAGGAGAATTTGATTATTGGCATGGCACAGGAAATCATGGTGGTGTTGATGCAAAGTACCTATTGTGAAGTTTTGTACATAGATCTGAAAGCTAGGAGGATATCTGTGCATGTCGACTTCTACGACCTTAGCTAGAGGAGGGAATAAAGTCACAATAAATAAACATCACAAGATTGAATTTACAGACACACAACGTGCTTGTATACTTGCCAGCAGTTGATGTATGGTCTTACTAGGGATTAGTAACTCCAGATCAGTAATTTTCCGAACTCTTCAATCAGGTTAATACCGTACTAAATGCTTCCTTGAATTGTCTTAGTTTCATAATATGCACCATCTTTCAAGCAAGACTGCCGAGGTCAAGAGGGAACTTACGATTGACTGCTGGGGGCCTCTCCAATGCAAACTGCTTCATCAGCAAGTTGGACATGAAGAGCTTGCCGATCAATGGTGGAATGTACAGCTACACAAGGGATACCCATTTCGTGTGCTGTTCGTATTATACGCAGTGCGATTTCACCTCTATTAGCTATTAAAATCTTTTCGAATTCGCACGAAACAACCAAAGGGCCTCCTCTAGATTTATGTTTCTGACCCAACGTAGTTCGGAGATTCCTCACATGCAAATCAAGACACCCACGTTGAAGATCACTGCTAGCACTGCTCATGCTCATGGATTTAGCAGCCCATCCGGCCATACCCGACGAGTATGCTGTTTGACATGGATCCAGTTTTCGTGAAGTTGCGGTTGAAAGTCCCAGAGGCTGTCATAAACAAATAAGCACTGCCTCAAGTCAGTACGTAATACCTCATCGCCGCTCTTGCCAGATATTAAACTGCTAGACTTGCTAGAAGTGATCAACATTGGATTACATTAGATGCGCAACAACCAACGACAGAGCAAAAACAAATTAAGCATTAAACCTTGCGTCTGTACTCGATCTTATATTACAGAAATGTGGTCTTAATTAGTTTACAGCACTTACGAGTCTATGAACCGGCCTCGCATGCATAATGCACTCCATCAGTTGCCCACGTTACGAGGATCTGGATTCTGCAGCCAATTTTAAGTGAAGATAAAAGATATAGAACTTCCTAAGCTCAGGTGAAGGGCAGAATTGCTGGAAGTCGCTGTCAGAAGTTTTGTTTTTTGTCAGACGCTGGACCTGGACAGGCAGGGCAGGTTAGATCGCATGTTTTTTAGGCCCAGGACAGATCGTAGGTGAACTCAGGAGAAAAGCAAAGTGCTAAAACAGACTTGCTCTGCTCGTTGGAAAGAATTCACCTTAATACACAGGACAGATCGTAGAAGGTTGCATGGAGTGTTAAGAAAAAGTCAAGAATTCCAGGACTGAAGCGCTTCTTTCTAAAGTTCCCAAGTGCACTGAGGTTGCAACTGCAAATCGTCCACGCCCCGTTCTTTCACAATGGAGCTGGCCGTGCTTCGCGTGTGGGCCCCTCCCTCCCTCCCCTATCTCTCTCTCTCTCTCTCTCTTAGAGCTCTCTCTTTGAATGTGTGTGTATGTGTCTCTCTCTCTCTCTCTCTTTCTTTGTGTGTGTGTTTCTCTCTCTCTCTCTCTTTCTCTCTCTCCACGATGGGGCTTGGAAGCGCTCTCTCTGTCTCGCTTCACGATGGGCCTGGAAGCACACAACCCCAAGTGCCACATTGGGTAGCCATTTTTTATAAAATAAATAAATAAATAATAAATAAAAACGTGTGGCTCACAGGAGGCCACTGGGCCAAACCAGTGCGTACCTGGGAGATACGAGGCCCCCTCCATCGCTCGTTCCGCAGAGGAGGGTTGTTGTTGTTGCTGTTGCGCTCATCTCGCCCTCCCTCGCTCATTAGATGCTGCTTGTCTCAGGAATCCATCTTGCCTCTGCCAGATTAACTAACAATTCTTCTCGCATTTGGTTCAATTGCTTGATTTTATCAATCTGTTGCTTTTCCTTCTTATACCTCATTTTCAAAGGTTGCAACTTGTCCTTCAGATCATCTAATTTCCGGCCCACCTACTCAACCCAGCAAATGTGTGAAAGGCAGCAGCTTTTGCTATAGTTTTTTCACTTACACTTTTCACCTAGCTTTTGAAAAGGGTTCTCCACCCTACGTGCAACAATAGCAGTATTGCTTTCGTAACATTATCATTCTCGTAACAAAGCTTTCCTAACAACAACATAATCTTCCTACAACTTGAAAAGCGTTTTTATTTTCTCTTGGCAATGAAGTACAATGCAACAATCTGTGGAGGTGAGGCATCTAGAAAGTCAATGCTTTGTAGAAAGGTCAGTTATAGGTACAGAATGAGATCCAAAGATGCCTCTTACCTGGTGCAATACCTATTGAACCATAAATGTAAGTCCATCCACCTTCACATATGTGAATTACTCGCTCACTCCAGTCAACACCAACAGGTCGATCGCCACTACATCTCCAGATACCTTTTGCTATCCTTAAAAAAGCTTATATTGAAATTTTACCAGGTTTAGAACTAGGCGTCAAAATGCAATTTTGATTCCTTTGCAGACCCAAACCTAGTTCATGGCCTCCACACTTCACCCTACAACCTTACTCTCCTCCCATTCAAAAGCACCTCACCTAAGTTCACAAAATACACAATGTGGTGACGCGCATCGACTTTGAACTTAGTATATTTACAAGTTATCCAGGCTCATCCATAGAATGAGACGTATAGAGAACACCTTGAGCAACCAGCAAACAAGATCCGAAGCTTACTTGGCTATCCATCTCCTTTCTCCGTGTCATTCCCATGATCCTGTATTCTGGATCGAGTTCTATCTTGTGAAACTTTGTGAAAGTCACTAGCAAGCTCACCACTCGTACAATAATCTCTCAATCCAAGTGCTCCTCCTTGAGCCTAAGACCTCGGCTAGCTTAAGGCCTGATTCCAGTACTAAACACATGCATCCCATACCACAGTTCTCACACATGAGACAAATTATCACGTGGCCTGCTCCGCAAGTTCACAATCATCTAGTCCAAAAATCATCGCCTCATGCACTTACCTAGCTGCTAAGGTTTCTTGGCACTTCAGAATCAGCCAAATCTAAAGCCAATCAATCACAATTTGAACTGATTAAGTGGACCTGTTTGGAAAACATTGATTATCTTATATTACATAGATTTGATGTAGAAACAGTGGTATAGGATTTTAGGGTACATACAAAAAATGATCATATAGCATGTTGCTCCAAATATACTTAGTCTTGAAAACAATCACTTGGAAGACTACAACTATCAACAATCTTGCTGCTCTAGTGTTAGTGAAATATCATATAAGTGAAATATCAATGCCTTCAACATTTACATAACAACCTACTGATTTTTTTACAGTGTATTTTTGTGAAACCTCAAAAGCCACAATATCACACCTGCATTTCAAGATTTGGAGAAGTAATAAATATGTAAGGCATCATTACTATTTTTAGGCACATCCACAAGTGCATTACACTTTGTAAGGTACTTTTTACTATTATTAGAAAGTATTTTTAGAAACCTGAAACCATAAACTTACTATTTTTAGTAAGTCATGGATTATTTTTAGCCAAAAAAAAAAGAAAAAAAAATGCAGCGATTGTCACGGCAGGGGAAGGCCCCCGCCCGGGGGCCTTCCGCGCCTGGGAGGTGCCTTAGGCTGCCGCCCTCTGGCGCCTCCAAGGGCTGAAGGCCCTCGGACGGGGGCCTTACCCTATACATAATGCATTTTAATGGAAAAATATATCCACAACTATCATGCAACACCAAAGAACAAGTTCATCGGGTTTGTAATCTTTGGGTATAAAGCCTACTACATCAACTCCAAGAGCGTTATGTTGTTTTTTAGAAAAAATAAAACTGCTATCTAAAGCACTAATGTTGAATGAGAAATAAATCATGAGTGCCAAAAATCATAAAGCTATCAAAGAGACCATGACAAGTGTGCAATGGTGCAGCAATGGTGCAATCATGCTTAAAAATTGCAAGCCTTTCAAAGAACAAAAAAAATTAACAATCACACAACACCAAAGCCTGATTAGATTCTTGGCTATCTAATAGTAGGTGCTCCAAATTCTTAATATTTGGTTATAAAGCCTACTGTTGCAAATTGTGAAACAGTGTGACACTAGTTTCGGACAACAAAAAACAACTATTCAAAGCACTGGTGATTAATGTCCATAAAGTCTAAATTTCTAGATTGTCGAAATGACCATCAATCCCAATACTCATTGAGTTTAATTCATGTTGCATTGAACCTTGAAGCAACCCATTGCAAAGCAAACTGTTACCTTCCTGGAAGCTTCATTGCATGATACTATAAATTATGCAGTCTAATGTTCCTCACAACATCTTGTGAAGAAGAGTTCACTATCTCTCTCCTCCGGTGATTGCGCCCTACCACTCTTCCATTTGTTGGAAGCTATCATACGGTAAGAGTTTGTTATCTCATTCCTTTGCAAGGCTTTCTTCTTGCTTTTAGCAATTGGTTTTATGCTTCCTTGATGTTTTCTGATCTGTTTGAACTTCACTCATCATATAAAGCATAGTTTATTAGGAAATATAGGTTTGATGGCTCGATGTCCAGCGATGGACAGTCCATCACTTTTTTGTTTCAAAAAAATGGATCCAGTTGCCTCGTAGGCAGCGATGGACCCTTCGCCACTTCCTTTACTTTCTAAAGTAGCGATTTCTACTTCATATGCAACGATGGACCACTAAATGTTTTTATCAACTTTTGTTTAATGGCTTTAGCCTATTGGGCAGTGATGCAAACCAAAGGATAGTTGCCTTTTTGTGGATGACATATATGCTTGTTAGACATGTGTTTGAAACCAAATGGAAGTGTCGGTTGTACAGCGATGAACAGTAGGCTCACTTTCTTCTTGATTATTGTTTGATTGAAATACCTCCTGTCCACGATGGACAGTAGGTTCTAATATGTCTTTTGAATGAAGAATTTCCAGTCTACATTATGTTGGTCCAGTGATGGACAGTAGAAAGCTTTTCTTAAGTTCATCTTTCACCTCACATAAAGTTTGCTTAGACCAAGGCTTAATGGATCTAATGTTGTGTGGACAATGATCCACCACTTGATTTGATACTTAAATGATACTTCTATATATCTTTTCAGGCACTTGGCTTATTTCATAGAGAGTCTTATCATTTGACACTAAATTATCATCTATGCTTTGTGGTAATGTAGCATCTTTTGTTACTACGGCCTACTACTACCACTCACGTTGGGGTTCGAATTCGAACCATGCATTACTAAGTCTCTATAAAGGTATGTCACTTATTGTAACACATTATCACAAGCGAGCTTGAATACTCTTCGAAAGTTGTTTAGGCGTTTATTTGATTCTTAAATGAAGCTACGAGATAAAGACTATTCGTTTTTGTTGTGGTCTAAGGAAAACAAACTATTCGTGGAAACAACATGGCATCCTCTCAAGAAACCATGTCTACGATCATCCAGGTACGACTTCTTTTTACGATTTTTGGGTTCTATACAAACTACAAGCATGATGAACACTCATGGGATGGTTGTTTCCATTTTACTCAAATATCTTTAGCTCTTCACAACATTTAAATAATGACATAAGTATAAAGAGATGCCTTCTAATCCAATTTACATACCAACCTAACCATTCTTGAATAATCCATACCCAAACCAAATCGTAGGGCTTCCAATATAACGTTCTTAGATAGCATAGATATGCGTAAGATATGAAGTTTTTACACAACGATTAGAATGGCATGAATCTGTCCTAATACCTGGTAAAAACATTGGAAATCCCTCATTAGCAATAAACCATACCTATCCGTATCAAAGTCCTGATACCATGGTTGATAGAAGAGTTCTGTATAGCATGGATTTGCTCAGAACCAAACATAACGATATGAAACCCCTCGCTACATATGCAGTATAGGTTGTATGGATTAATATGGTACGGATGTGCCCTAATACCTACGTATTCATGACAATGAACCACGCTAATACTTAACTACGCCCAAATAAGTGTCACATTAGACTTCTAGTGAGATACTATTGGAAAGCATGGATATGCTCAGAAGTATGGACAGTAGTGCGCGACCTACCTTGTTTTACAAGGCTCACTTGGGTTAGAACGACATGGATGTAGTGGACTATTTCCTATCCTATCCTCAACCCTAGAACCAAGCACACAAGCATCAAGGAGACGAGGTTAGTTGTCACTCGGAGGTTCGTTCCCATGAGAGCGATAGCATATTTCATAATCCAGGATGTGCATACTAACACTAAGATCCATTAACACTAAGCATTAACACTACAACCACTAATCCTACATCCATTAACACTAAGCATTAACACTACAACCATTAATCCTACATCCATTAACACTAAGCATTAACACTACAACCATTAATCCTACATCCATTAACTTTAATCCACAACCATTAATCCTACATCCATTAACCCTAATCAGGTCGAATATTTTCGATCCAATAGAAATTTGATACTTATAAATTTTAAGGACATTAACAAATAAATTCTGAAAAAAAAAAATACTAATTGTATAAAACCTATAAAATATCTCTCCTTTCTCTCAAAAAGGAAATGTCCTCGTTGACTGAGAAGAGGGTAAAATAATAAAAAGTTAATAAAAATAAAAATAAGTATTCTCTTGGAAAAGCATGGATCAAAAAACTGCTTATGTCGAACCAAAGGTTTATTTGTAAACCGCTATGATGGTTGATTATATTTTTTGATACGAGAGCCATTCACTCTTGTATCAAGCAAATTCCCTTCAAGATCAGCTAGCTAGATCAAATCATTGGAAAATTCTTCAATGACTTTGTATGGCCCCATCCATTTGTATGTAATTTTTTAGGAGATTTTATATGTCTATTGTCATATAAAAGTGCCAAATCACCAACTTTAAGAAAAAAAAATTTCAAACATGTATCATAATGTTCCTTTCTCTTTTTCTGTACGACTATTGTTTCCTGCAAGGGACATAATCGATCTTCCTCTAATCGAGATATTAGATGTAGTCTTTCATCAATAATATTATGTGATTCTTCACGATCTGCATGTTGAATTCAATATGTTGGAATCTCGAATTCAATTGGGAGTATTGGGTACATTCCATAAACTAAATAATATGGAGTCTTTTTAGTTGTAATTTTTTCAGTATTCCGAAATGCCCAAAGAACTGCTGGTATTTTCATATCCCAATCTGTAAAATGCTGATCTGTAATTTTATTCAATATTTTACATAAAGTACCATTCGCTCATTCAATTAATCCATTTGTCTTAGGACTATATGGAGTTGTCCTTCTGTGAATAATCATATAATACTTCAGTAACTCTGCAATAGTATTATTAATGAAATGAGTTCCTTTGTCACTGACAAGTTCTAAAGGATAACCATATCTTGTGATTAGCAAAAAGAAAATTGGCCACAGTCTTTGCACCATTTTTCTTCGTAGGCTCAGCTTCCATCATTTTTGTGCAGTAGTCTATTGCTATCAGTATGTATCGGTTTTTCCTGTGTTTAGTAGTTGGCTTAATCGGCCCCACAAATTTATATCCTATTTTTTGAATGGTGTCAGTGGTAAAACTGGTACCAACGACCAATTAGTTGACAATGTCTTCTAAAAGCTGTTTAAACGTTATGCTTGGTCTCAAATTGCCAAGATCTTCAATAAATATCATAACTCGATCTTCAGGACAAAGATTTTGCGATCTTTGGTCTTGTTGGAACCGTAGCTTCCAAAGGTTCTTCAAAAGTAACCTTTTTCTTTGATTTATTTAACTCCTTGGTAAGAAGTTGTTCTACTTCTTTCGTTATATCTGGAGCAAAATATTTCTTATCACCCCTGTCATAAACATGATCGTCTTTCCTATGTGATAGATTGACTTTTTCTTTAGAATCTTGCTTTTTCTTTGAAGATTTTGTCTTCTTCTTAGGCGATTCTGTTATAGGTTGAATTTGATATTGTCGTTTTTGTTTGGTTTTGCTTATAGTGCTTACTTTCGATACTTCAAAGTCAATATCACTCGGCCAATTTGTTTCTTCGTCAAAAAGTTTGACCTGCTGAACCACTTCATCTTTGGTTTCACTATCCTTAGTGCCTTCAAGTTCGACACACTTTACCAATAACTTTTAACTGGTGGCTTAGAACACTCTGAAGTTACATGTCCTTCAGCTTTGCAATTTCCACACAAGGGTACATATCCAATATGCTTCTTTGGTCCAGGACATTCATTAGAATAATGTCCAGGTGTTCCACAATCAAAACATGTAGTATATGTTTTGTCCTTTGGACACCATTCTTCTGCTTATTAGGTATATACTTCTGTACTGGAATAAATTTCTTCACAAGAGATTTATATGAAGAAGAGACTGGTGTAGCAGTAGTTTTCGAATTAGAAGCTTGTACTTTATATACAGTCTCACCAGGATCTACCTCCATTAAACAAACCACTTCGTTGTCAAAATTTCCTTCCTCATGACTCTCTTATAGATAGGAAACTTGCATTTTAGCTTTACATTTCGAATAATGGTGACCTTCCTTATTGCACTTTGTACACCATACATTTAACTTTCCTACTGTATTAGGAGATTTTCTCTTATTCTTCAGTTGAAGAATATAAACTTTCAAATCCTCAAATTTCCTTTCAAGTTTGGAAACTTCCTTCTTCCATTAATTTTGATGTTTTCCATCGCTCTTCTTTGGATCTTCCATTCTTTTTAGATCTTTTATTTGTGTCTTATGGCATTTCAAAGTTCTCCTTGGAGATTCATCTTCACTCGGACTATCTGAATCCGAACTAGAACTCGATGATGAACTAGTTCCCGATACAGAATCCGATTATTGATCGTCTGAAGAATATATATGCTTTTTCTTTTTGATAAGCTATTTCTTCGACCTTCGACTTCTTGATATCCGAAAATTCTCATAGTTCTCTGCCATAGCAATGACATGCTCAAGGCTATCAGTAGGTCCTTGCCTGCAATATCGATCTATCGTTTTGGGTAATCCCCTCAAGAACCATTCGATCTTCATGGCTACCGGATATACTCCAGTCGATTGACCAATTAGTTTCATAACCCTTTGAGTATACTTTCTTAGAGATTCTTTTTCTTTTTGTCTGATTGAATTCAATTGGGCCAGAATTCATGTGGAATAGTCAATTTCTCTAAATTGCTTCAGGAATTAGCTTTTTAAATCTCCCCAAGTTGTTATCAAATCATATTCAATCTGAATATACCATGTTCTGGCTTCTTTTCTAAACAGTTTAGGAAATATCCTTAGTTTGTCAGCATCTAAACTTTCTCTATTGCTTGCAGCAATGGACTCAAATTGAGACACATAAATATCTGCATCTTTTGAGGCTTTCACTTTCCAGTTTAGTTCTTCATGTTCTCTGCGCCTTCGTCTTTCTACTCGCTCCTTTCTCCATCTTTCTCTCCAATATTGGTCTTCGGACATAAAAGTACAGAAGAATCGATTATTATAATTTCAACATTTATAAGACCGAAGATCAATTTTACAATTTTATTTTTCAATGGATCAAAAAAGTCAGATATTTCCGGGCAAGTCCGACCCTGGGTCCAACAAGCAATGTCTCCTTGTTGAAGCAACTGATATTATAGCCCACCAACCTTGCTACTCTGATGTGTCTAAACTCCTGAAAGATGGCTTAGAATATCTAGTCAACTGACTCACTTCACCAAAACAAAAGAGAGCAAATAGAAATCTTAGACTCTATGGTCTCTGCCACACTGATATAGAGAGCGCGAGTTTTTGGCACAAACTATGATGTAAACTTTGCCAGTATGCGGCCAGACCGGAATGCACTAGTAGAGAAGGGCGCAACCACCCACAGACATAGAGCAAGGAATAGAGCGGCCGTGAGCCAGCGGATCAGATCGGATCAGGTCGAATATTTTTGATTCAGTAGAAATTCGATCCTTAATAAAAATTGATCCAAAGAAACTCAGCACTTGGGAATTTGTAATCCTCCCTTCACACAAATGCATGCGTCCAATACAGAGAAGTGGTATTTTCATCTCATGATTGCTCATGTCTTTTGAGATATATTACAATTTTATCAGAAACACCGATCGCATAAATTCAAATCGTCTAGGATTATTTTTTAGTCGGTGATTTTTTTCCTTATAAATCCATCAATTAATCCGCGAATCGTCAATACCTTAGGCGTTTCAATTTCAAAAGCTGCAGTGTATTTCTTGCATAATATGTTGCAGGTGGCTAGGGAAAGCATTGGATTGGCTCACAATTATATGCTAACTAAAGCCGCACTCCTTGAGAATTTGAGATCGGTGATTGGGTGTATCTTAGAATCCGAAAAGACTCTAAGACACTTCGAATGGAAAATTTTTGAAGTTATCTCCACGTTTTAGCGGTCCTTTCAAAGTTCTTAACAAGATTGCGTATAGACTAGAACTCTCTGTTGGAACTAAGGTTCATCCTGTATTCCATGTTAGTCGTTTTAAGCCATTCTATGCAAACAGACGATCAACTGAAACTTTTGGAAGTGAAATTAGCACTTGGAGATAGTCATGTATAGGGGAATGGTCATTCGAGTGACTTCTAATGGTGGTAAGAGTCACTTGAGAATTTGGAGCGAGCCCATTAGGGCAAAACATAACTTCAAAAGTCACCTGAGCCACGAGTAAACATATTTAGTAACATGACTCTTATGTAAAGGTTGAGCAAAAACTCTTACATATTCTCAAAGCTCCTTCTCGATTAAGATCATCCTCATCTTGAACTTTCACATGTGGCAGTCATCTCCATTGAATTTTTTGATCAAGCTGATCTCTGAGGTTGAACCTTTCATTGTAATCGAGTAGCAGAGATAGAACACAAACATAATGAACTAGCTCTATACAGCAAGAATGTATTACGTTCTATTATGAATCCTAAACTCTAGTAATCCAATAAACTAGTGCTCTGAAACCAACCTGTTGGCTTAGATGTTGATGCCAACTGATAAAAATAAAAATTCTTATTAAAGGATCTTGGATTACTTAGAGAACATAGACTGCAAGCTGTTCTTTTGTGTTGAATAAGATTATCAGTGTAGGAGTCTTAGACTAACATGAAAGAGAGATTGCAGAAACGATTAGGTGTCTGAGATAGCCATGCAATCCTCTAATGTTGATAACCTGATATGAAGAGAATGTAGAAATAACCTAGGCGTCAGAGATAGCCATACATTTTCTTATAATGATGTTTGCGTAAGAGGAGTGAGAGTTAATTTCATTCAACAAGAATGCAAAGATGTAGAACAGTAGCGAATTCGTATAATAATGTTGTAACACAACAATCAGATCACAATACAATTGCGCTGATAAGCGCGTGATCCTACTTACAAACTCAAATCAATTGTCAAAATTCTGAATATCTCTCTCTATATATATGATCACTAACTCTGAGGAGTCAGCTACTAGAAGACCCGTTTTGGTCGTTTGATCTCTGCTGGAGTATCCACATGCATCATGCTCTTCAATCGCTCATCTACATATATATAGCAACTGTAAGATCTTGCATTATTCTATCTTTGCATTTACAAGATCACTTAACTGACTAATTAGAACAGTTATTATTGGAGCATGAAGACGTAGACAGTTTGTACTTGGAATCTTGTGTATTTTTGCAGTGTCGCATTTTTTGTATTTTTCGTCTGTGTGGAATTCCGTTCAAAACTGCAGTGTCACATTTCTCACATTTATCGCCTATTAGAAATTGCATGTAAAAATGCAGTGTTGCATTTTTCGCATTTCTTTGCCTGTCAAAAATTGCATGTAAAAATGCAGTGTCGCATTTTTCGCAAAGTAGTGTCGCATTTCTGGAAGTGTCTAAAATGGCCAAAAAGACCGAGTTACACAAGTGTCGCAAAACACTTAGTTTCTCATGATGGCCCAAAGGTATAGTGTCGGGTGTCGGGTTTTTCGCCTGTCAAAAATTGCGAAGAAAAATGCAGACGTTGCGACAAAAGTTCAAATATGCAGACTGTTGAAAAATAGTGCAAATTTCATTTGAGAGAGTAAAATTGAGAGAAGGAAGGAGGGCAGTTAGGAAGAGTAGGAGTAAGATTAAACTCCAACATGAAGAAGAAGTAGTAGTAGGTCGAGGCTGATTCGTTTTTGCACGTTGTTGTTTGTCTATTTTCATCATGGCTCTCAATCTCATATGCTCACGACGTGATAGTTGATTTATGTGTGGCCCATCATCGTATGCCAATTTTGTTTTGGATATGGAGTGACTGTTGTCATCATCACTAGATCTAGACGACGATTCACAATCATTCAAACATGGGAAACAAATATTCATTAATTAACATGTAAGATTGTCATTCATGAAAATTAAAACTTAAATTGAGGCATGCAAATGAAAAGAAGCACATGCAAGCAATCTATGAATAGAAGTGTGTCATAATATACCAACACCGAATTGCTATATTTATGTAGTATTTAGATCGTTCCCCAAGAAGATAGCTCTTAAAAGTTGTTAAGTTGATACATTATTGACTTATTTCGAATGAAATGGAGTCGAGAGAAAATCTGGTTGTCAACAGACATTTTGTAAGCAACCAGTACCACTTTTAGGAAAGGTGAATACAAGTAATGAATGCTAAACAACAGCCATTCTCTATCAAATTGATTAAGTTGTCAACAAGGATCTGTGATATGTACGATGTAGACATGTACGAACAGACAAAAAGTTAATCTTATTCATGAACTCATGTGTTCTAGACAAAAGTCCTCAACAACTAAAGTCCGATCATGGTTAAAGAACTCAAGCAGTTCGCGAATATATGAGAAACACTTATCTTCATTACTAGCACGACTACAGATCAATAACTCAGTTCTTCAGTCAAGGACTAGCATTTCACAACATACATACTTTTACATTAGCAACTGTGGAAAACTGCACCAAAGGTATATTTACTCGAAGGTCGAACACAAAGTATTCGCATAGACAGGTAAATAAGTTTAAAGACAGTTCTTTATTTCAACTTCACGGAAATACAACAAACGACTGTAATGAAATATCGCATACAAAATGTGGACCCTATGTACAATTTGATTGATTTAAAATAAATAACTTTGAACTTTCCCTGGATGATGGCCCAACACAGACATTCTTTCTATTCTATGCTTAACTGGTCCCATAACCAAAGGAAATCTTCTTTGTTCCACTCTGATTGCCAACCGTCGGCCAATTGTCGAATACCACACCTGCATGCCTGGTAGTATCAAATAATCCATATGCCACTGTAATTCCACATTGAAATGGCAAGGACTCCACTTCCAAAATCTTTCAGAAAAAATTTAAAATCGTTCCAAACATACCTTTGACTGATTTCTCTTCTATCGCTTTGGTTTAGGCTGTGCTTATACCATGTCCTGTCTGTGGTTATCTATAGCAAGCTTCTGGTCTTCAAATTGTTGTTTGAGGTCTTGTACTTCCTTTTGTAGATCAAAAATTTTTACACACGCGTCATCATACTCCAGGTGATCTACTACCCCTGTATAGTTTTGGATTGCTTGGAGCTGCTTGGTCAATTCTTCGATCTTCTCTAGAGCCTGCGAATATTCTTTGTGCGCATCTGACCCAAAGCAAGTTGTCTCAGCTGATAGCTCCTTCAGCTCCACAAGTTCCTCCTCGACAAGTGCTTTGTCATTTTCGAGAGGAATCAGAAATTCAACTTGAAAATTCTCCAACATTTGATCTTGAAGAGCCTGCAACTTTGATGAATCTATCTGGATTGAACCAGAGCTGCTGCATAGCTGCAAGGCGGTTTCGGCTTTTATTCGTCTTAAGCCTTCATCGTGCAGTTTGGTCTGCAGAGAGGCCTTTTCTGCCTAGACTTTATTTAGTTCGATTGTCAACGAATAAAAAACTTTCTGCAAATTTGCAGATTTGGCTTGGAGCGCCTTATTCGCGTCTTCTAATGACTGGGCTTCTTCATTTGACTTTTGAAGTAGTTGGCCCAGTGAGCAATTTTGCTCATTCAAAAGTTTATTATTTGTTTCTAGAGATGAATTTTGCTCAGACAACATCTCGATGTTGCTGGTCATCTCGTCTATTTGCTGAAACAGCTGCATCATACTGTCTTGTATGTGCAGGTCAAACGAATGGATCCTCCCCACAATGTCCTAGGTGCACCTAGGGAGAACTAATGGTACCACTTATAAAGATTGTTTTTACTTTCCTATTCATCCTTCTCCACGTCAACAGCTTCCTCCTCTGCTCCTTTGCCCTTGTCGGAGATAGTCTCTTTGTCGTCCGTAGATGCAAAGTCCTTCTGCTTGGGTGAAATCCTAGCAAAAATGGGAACGACAGCTAAAGTTTCATTTACTGCAGAAGCATTTGCAGCAACATCCTCTCCTGTGTCAGTAGCTTCCTTCTCTGCTCCTGCATCAACCTCCATGGCAGAAGAAGCTACTGGTTGGTCTTGTCTAGCGCCCTGCAGGAGGCTTGACAGATCAATCTTTGTTGGTGCTAACATCCTTCCTGCCAACACTCCCTGCTCTGTCTGAGTAAGAATGCCGAAATAGTCGCACAACCGCGAGATATGTGCTCCCCACCGTAGCAAACTTCTTATGCTTGATCGCAAAAATGCTTTGTAGGTGATAGAACCAAAGCAAACCGGCTTCAAATTTAGAAAAGGTGATTCTCATCTTTGAAAAGACTTCTGAAGTCTTTTGAAAAATTCTTCTTGAAGTCTCCGATATCTTTCTAGTCGAGCAGCTCTATCTAACATACAATGGGGATGGAGATGGAGTTGTCAGTTTGCATTAACTTTATTTGACTATCCTCGGCAACGGCGCCAAAAAATGGCATATGTCATAATATACCAACACCGAACTGCTATATTTATGTAGTATTTAGATCGTTCCCCAAGAAGATTTTCTTAAGTTGATACATTATTGACTTATTTCGAATGAAATGGAGTTGAGAGAAAATCTGGTTGTCAACAGACATTTTGTAAGTAGCCAGTACCACTTTTAGGAATGGTGAATACATGTAATGAATGCTAAACAATAGCCTTCCTCTATCAAATCGAAGATAAAGCGTTTCGTATGTAAAATGATATCAGAGTAACTCGAATGAATTGCACTTTAACTGATTAAGTTGTCAACAAGGATATGTGATATGTTCGATGCAGACACGTACGAACAGACAAAAAGTTAGTCTTATTCATGAACTCATGTGTTCTAGACAGAAGTCCTCAACAACTAAAGTCCGGTCATGGTTGAAGAACTCAAGCAGTTCACGAATATGCTAGAAACAATTATCTTCATTACTAACAAGACTACAGATCAATAACTCAGATCTTTAGTCAAGGACTAGCATTTCACAACATACATACTATAACATCAGCAACTGTGGAAAACTGCACCAAAGGTATATTTACTCGAAGGTCGAACACAAAGTATTCGCATAGATAGGTAAACAAGTTTAAAGACAGTTCTTTAATTCAACTTCACGGAAACACAACAAACAACTGTAATGAAATATGATACTGTCTGACCAAATAATGATTCAAGTAATGCATATGCGATTGCTAGTAGCACACTCAGCAGTGCAGAGAACAAAGATTGAAGGAAATAACCTTGAACACTCTATTCATTTCTTCAATCTCAAACATATAGTAACTCTCTCTCTCTCTCTCTAGGTAATGTGAGAATAAGAGTGTCTAGTTTTATAACCTACGGAGCAAACAAACACACCGACATAAATTCCTAGTGCGTCGCTGCTCTATTATAACCTATGGAGGAAACAAACACACTGATAGAAATTCCTAGTGCGTTGCTCTAATTACAAATTCTAATTATCATATAAGTTACAAGTATAAATAACTTGTACAGGTGATGGTTCATTGTGACGATTCGAATTCAGTCGCTTCGTATCCAAGTGTCGTCTCAATTCAGGAGGTCATGACTTTAAGTAAAAGATAGGTCCTTAACAATTATATCCAAAAAATGATATAGGCCTCTTCAAACTATACAGTTGTCCAGCGCATATCCTCATTTCTACGTATAAATTGTCATTTTTGAATAAATATAGAAATATGTGGTATCACAAAGTGATATATATTTTCAACTATTTAGGAAACTAAGCAAGTGTCATGTCGTTATGATAGTGGCGAGGCTTTGTTGCCTATCATTTGGGAAAGCCAAAATTTGATACCTAAGGTGTAATTTTTTTTTTATCACCCAACATGGCTCATCAAGTGATTAGTAAAACAGTTAAACTTTTGAACTTCACAAGTTGAACTTTTGAACTATGCAAGTGTCGCATTTTGGAAAAATGCGAAAAAGCCGAAGCTGTCGAAAACATAGTTCATTTCTGCAGACTGTCGCGACACTTAGAGTATTTTTGCAGACTGTCGTGAAAGAAATGTATGTCTGCAAACTTGTTCTAAATGCTAATTTCATGGAAGTCCTTGAAGGTGGCCAAGTCTTCAATGACTTCAAATTATTGAGCTTAACATCTGAACTTGAAATCATGACAACATTGGTTACCCTTTGCTGGAGATCAGCCGGAAGCCCGTTGTAGACGTTCTTCAAATAAACTGGCTGTCTAAGTTTGTGATTCCTGCAGGTATCAGATGAGCAGACGTAGAACCAAAGTTGGTTTCACCTGACCCTAGATCAATGATCAATAAACATGCAGGAAGAATCATGAAATAGAAATTAGTTATTCACCAAGGAGGCAACTGTGGGCTTAATTTCCAACAGTCCCTCTTAAGGTCACGGTTGGTGCCTTGGTATCTTCGTCAGGTTCAGCATGTTGAAAAACTTCTGGTGCTTTCTGTAGCTGTAGCTGCAGGTTCTATAGAAGGAACATCAACGTTGGAAGAATCCATGCTACGTAAAATAGGATGAAATGACATAGCATCGTTTATCGATGGTTGTTTGAAATCATAGTATGTATATTCTTGAGATATTACATCCCTAGAGACAAATACTACATTGGTGGATGGATCATAAACTTTATAAGTTTTATGTTCATTAGGATAGCCAATGAAAATACATTTATTTGTCCTATGATCTAGCTTCTTTCTAAGCTGTTTAGGAATGTGAACAAAACATATAAAACCTAAGATTTTTACATGGCTGACACTAGGCTTGTGTCCGTGCCAAACTTCATGAGGAGTCTTGTTGTTGACGGCTTTGGTGCTAGATCTGTTTTGCACGTAACAAGCTATGGCAGTAGCTTCAGCCCAAAACTTCGCAAGTAGGTGTGCTTGATGTAGCATGGATCTGGCTGAGTTGAGAAGAGTTCAATTCTTCCTTTTTGCAATCCCGTTCTGTTGAGGCGAATAGGAAGTGGTGAACTGTCTTCTAATACCATATTCAGCCATGTAGTCGGACATCTCGTTGGAGATGTATTCGCCATCACCATCAGTTCGGAGTGCCTTCACTTTCCCAGATGTTTGTGTCTCAGCCATGGCCTTGAATCTCTTGAAGCATTCAAAGGCTTCAGATTTGTGCTTAATGAACATGACTGTAGACCATCTAGAATAATCATCTATGAAAGTGATAAAATAGATTGCATCTCCTAATGACGTGTAATTTGGATTACAACGATAGAATCGGCTCACTTTAGGAACTACATATGGTACCAATGGAACGATATTTTTTACAATATAGTGGGAATATCCTTCAGGTCTTTATAAGACCAAGTAAAACAATCTTTGTATTCAATCATCAACTTTCTCAATTCTAAAAATCGGGATGGAGATAGTTGTGCCCCACTTGAATTATTATCTCTTCCTCACTTGGTTTAGCAAGATTCATTTGTTGAGCATGAGCTGATCTATCATAAACTTCCTGTGTATCTAGCACAACTTCTTCAACTTCAAGATGAGCTTTTGGTAACATGATTTCCACATCATCTAAAATATAATTTTTGAAATGCTCTAGTGTATCATGCTAGACGTCATCTACGGATATTAGGATCCACTTTAGTAACGGCCTCATTCTGAGGATTAGTCCATTTGAGAGCCTTATTGTAATGTTGTTAGCCTACTTCTTTGTGTAGGGTGCTCTCTTGTCACGACTTGTAGTAGTTGTGTTCCCAAGGAAGCATGACCTCACCTTCAACATGTTAGCAAGATGTATGGAGAATGAACCTATGTAAGAGAAAAGAGAGAGAGAGAGAGAGAGAGAGAGAGAGAGAGAGAGAGAGAGAGAGAGAGAGAGAGAGAGAGAGAGAGAGAGAGAGAGAGAGAGAGAGAGAGAGAGAGAGAGAGAGAGAGAGAGAATTGCTTTAGATTAGCAAGATTGGATCTGCAAGAATGGATCTTCAATATAAAAGAAATGTCTCTTTTTATAGTTGAGAGCTAGACTTAATTTCCTGCCTCCCTTTATTTTCAAATTCCAATATTTGGTGGGAAAGGACCCTCCAATCATTAGCTTGGATTTTAGGCCTCTAAACTTATTTACTTTGTGTGAATTGCCTAAAAGCCTCTATTTTGCTATCTATTTGATCAAATAACAACGTGATTACTGGGTTGGGCTTACACATGTGGGGTGCAAATCCCTCTCATTATTAATTGCTAATTAATGAATAATCTAATTAGGATTGTCTCGATATCTGTAAACTCTCCAACAGTATCCCCCACCAAAATTGGTGACGGTCCCATGACACCTGCCCCAACGCTTGAATCCTGCAAAATGTTGTGTGGTGATGAAGTTGAAAAGATGTGATTATTCAATTGCAAAATAGAATTGTCTGCTACATGAAAAGCGTAGATATTGATTTGCTTACATAAAATCTGATGCTTTATTTGTTGATGATTAGCAAGAACATGGACTTGCCAGATTTTCAATAACAACCATATAAATCTGGTGGCCACTTTTGATAACTTTGTTTACTGACAAATGGGTAGTCGACACCATCTAGAAAAGGATCCCAAGATAATGCTTGTTGATTTTGATCAATGTAGATAGGTGCAGTTGTTAGCAATGACATTGTTGAAACTAATGACAAGGTTACAATTTTTTTTTTTGACAAGTTCAAAAATTTGTAACTTGCTCAATATTTAATGAAATGAAAAAAAAAAAAAAAAACTCCAGAAAGTCCTTGCAATGCTCTACAATGCTACCTATTCAAATCGAATTACAGAGAATAGAAAGTCGGGCAAAACATGAATAAAAAAGGGCAGAAAAAAAAATCTAAAAATTTATGGTTTATGACAAGTTTACAAAATTTTGTTGCCAATTTAAAAATTTTGTAACTTGCATATTACTTGACGAATTTTAGAAAAAATTACATCTCCAGAAAGCCCTTTCAATGTTCTACAACTATACCTATTCAAATTGAATTATAACGAATAGAAGGTCATGCAAAAAATGAATAAAAAGGGGCTGAAAAACAAAAAACAAAAAACAAAAAATGTAGTCCCCACTCTCTTTTTTTTTGAGCGTTTTTGGACATAACTTTCACAAATCATCTTCATAATGCAGAGCTAACCCTAGCATGCCAAGACCAAGATGCCTAAATGCATTCTAACCACAAAATATGAAAAGAATGCTAACAAGCAAGATGAGAGTGTGTTGCTCCTCGGCAACGACGCCAAAATTGTAGGGCGCTCTCCTGTCATGACTTGTAGTGGTTGCAACAACGTTCCGAGCATGACCTCACCTTCGACCTATTAGCAAGATGTATGGAGAATGAACCTGTGTGGGAAAAGATAGAAACACCAAGAGAGAGTAACACAAATTTCACTTAGTCCCTCTTGACAAGTCAAGATCAAACCCTTTGAATCGTTTCGTTTTATATCATAATAAGTTTAAATGAAGCTGAAAAAAATTTATAATACAAAGTACCATAAAGTGAAGCAAGTTTTAGGAGACCTAGCTGTTACCTGCCACCATCCCACAAAACACAATTGCACGAGTTAGTTTAGTGAGGAAGACAGGTGTCATAGCTGAGCATCAATTGTATCCATGTCCGAAACAAGATTCACTATCAACTTATATGAAATGTATAATCATCAGTCCAATCTTTCCCACCAAGTTATTTGCCACATCATAGGTCTCTCCCTAATATTACCGTATCAGGACATCTGCCATACTGATCAGTTTAAGACAAGTATATCTATTATAAAATACAACATTCACATAGAATAATGCGAAGAAGCCATAATCAATCACTACCAGTGGGAGTCGGTATCAGGGCATATACCCATGCCTTCTTGTACCCATCAGTACTTATGAATCTTTTGGTACTCGATGAACTCTATGTAAAGTTGCTTGGGAAAATCCATGCCGTTCAAGCTGACTTGGACAAATCCATGCCATTTAAGCCTACCAAACTCTGAACTGATTCAAACATAATAGATGCCCAAACACTGCAACTCATTACACTACTATATCCAGTAATTTGTTTAAGTGCAACAAGTAAAGTGTGTATACTCTCGTAGGTATCAGGATAATTCCATACCATTTTGACCCATAAGACTAATAGTTTAGTCTTATATGAGTGTGGTAAATACTGAGCAGATCCTTGCTTTCCAGTCCCATAATAATCCCACTATACTCCTAATTACGTAAAGAACTAAATCACTTTTATTCTTGTGGGTATGGTTGTTTTTTTAGGCTGTTTATACTATATAAGCATTGATAGTACACTTAGCATTCCGCTAATAGTTATGTGTAGTTGAAAACAACATATTAGATAACATTTTCAAGAATGTTGTGGTGTATACTACTATGGTGTAGCATAGGTTCTAGCTCAATGCGAATGTATACAGACAGGTTTATTAATGTTCAATCCATCACTCGAAACCTGGCATAAGTAGTGGGATTTGCACAATGTCATACCTGAATGCATGTAGTAGTCACTCTTCCTAAGAGGTAGTCATGTTCGTCTCTTCCACTTTGCTAAGCCACAAACCCTACTAGCATTATGATTGAAGGGCAATAATCTCAAGTTAATTTTGTACTACATTCAAAAGTAAAGCTTTGAATGGAAAACTATCTATTTCTAGTAAGCGTTAGCAAGAGGCCAAGCTTTTCTGTCAACGGCTTCCTTTCTCGGTTACAAGCATTCGTAGGCATCGATCACATTAAGTAGTTTAGTTACCATATTGTTTGGGACTCCTATACTTGAGGATAAGCACAGTTTTACCAGAAGATGTGTAAGAAGCATGGATTCACCTTCTTGAATGCTTCGATTTGCAATCCCTTAGTAGGCAAATGGAGAGCCTTATGTAATGATTGTATAGAGCAATGGAAATGTTCTGTAGAAAACCAAGATTTGGGCGCCCATAGAGTATATGCAAGTTAGCACACTCATTCATAAGTATAGAGCAAGAAATATGCCTACAGAGACAGCAACCTATTGTTGGCTATACATTGCATAATCCTCACATAATGTATGTGAAATCTTATTGTAAAACCAGTGATCTATAGCTATCAATAAATTCATTTTATGGAGGGCACATTTCCATCAAAATGGAGTGCTTCACTACTTGATAAAATCAACTCAAAAATGAAAGCAAATACTTTGTAGATCAGTGATCTACTACTATCAGTACATAGGTGAAAGAATGGACAACAAAGTGTGTTGCTTTAGTCGCTACGAAGACAATGCTCAAAGTATAAACAAATATGCATTAAAGCAGAGAATGCATACATAATCAATGTAGATTGTTGGCCAACTGCCATTCTCATACTTGGAGGACCACTTTTTTGAGCTCCAATGATCAAGATAGTTGTTTGTAGTCCAACGCTCCTCTATAAGTGTCAATTATGCTTGTTTGCCACAAAAGCTTACTCTTTGAGAAGCAAGGAGTAGAAGGGAAAGAAGAGAAGAAAAGGATTAGGGTTGGATTGAAGGGAATTCTAATGAAATCCTCTCTACACACAGTGAATGAAATTTGTATACCTTGAGTCACGATTATGCACTTACTGTGAGTAATTTTGATGCTCATGTTTGGCATCAAAGACTAGGTCACTTAAACATGCGTTCAATCTTGTACATGCATCATAACAAAATGGTCAAGGATATGAATATCAATGCTATTTCTACGGCTAATCAAACTGCCTGTGAAAATTGTCTATTAGGGAAACAACCTAGAACAAAATTTTCAAGAAGACAAGCCAGGAGAGCGAAGTCCATTCTGTCACTGATTCACAGTGACTTATGTGGTCCCATGAGCGTACACTCCTTGGGTCTATATTTTATCACATTCATTGATGACTACTCCCGGTTCACCAGAATTATGGTCATAAAGAACAAGTCAGAAGCATTCAATTGCTTCAAAGAATTCAAGCAATATGCTGAGAATCAAACTAGCTAGAGAATAAAGGCCCTACGGTCTGATTCAGGGGGAGAGTATCTATCAACTAAATGGCAGACTACCTATCATTATGTGGCGTGCACCATCAGTTCACAGCCAGCTACACTCCACAGCAAAATGGCGTAGCTGAGCGAAAGAACCGAACACGATTGGAAGCTGCAAGATCCATGACAGTCAATGCTCAACTACCCAAGAATTTTTGGACTGAAGCAATCTCTACAACCTCCTATTTGCAAAATTATTCCAGCATAAAGGCACTCAACTCCAAGACACCCTTTGGAGCCTACTACAACTGTTCAACCACAAGCTGAAGTTATCCCAGTCATTCACCCAGGAGAAACATCCACTCAAGCACCTGCAGTTAGAAGGTCTACGAGACAACGACAACAATCTAATTGTTTCACCCCTCAGGCGTTCATCAATCATGATGAACCTGCCACTATTGTAGATAGCATTGGCAATTCCCAATGTAGATGAATGGAAAGCTGCCATGGATGTTGAGTACCATTTCTTGATGAAGAACAAGACTTGGAGTCTTGTCAATCCTCCTATAGGTATAAAACCTATTGACTCTAAATGGATCTTCAAGCTAAAGCTTAAGCCAGATGGATCAATATCCAAATGGAAAGCTCGATTAGTGGTGAAAGGATTTGAGCAAGTTTATGGGATAAATTACACTGACACCTTCAGTCCAGTGGTAAAGCATCAATCTATTCGCACCTTGCTGGCTATAGCTACTGCAGAGGATCTGGACATTCACCAGATGGACGTCCAGACAGCGTTCCTTCACGAATATATACAAGATGACATATTCATTTATCAACCAAAAGGTTATGTCCTTAAAGGCCAAGAGCATTTGGTATGTAAATTGCACAAGGCACTGTATGGCCTCAAGCAAGCTCCCCGAGCCTGGTATGAAAGAATCAATCACTTCTTGTTGCAGCATAATTTCACTTCTTGCTCCGCAGACTCTAATGTGTATCTCAAACGAAAGGGGTCAAGATATGTTATAATAACATTATACGTTGATGATTTCTTAATTATCAACAATTCAAATAAGTTATTATAGGAAACCAAATCTCTGTTTTCATTTGAATTTGAGATGACTGATTTAGGCCCAGTTCATTACCTTCTCGATATGGAGATTAGTAGAGATCACGCAAGCAGAAGGATCACTATAAGTCGAGATTCCTATCTAACCAATGTAATTCGCAGATATGGCATGGAGGACTGCAAACCGATAGACACACCCATGGATCCAGGATCCAAGCTGTCTAAAGACATGTCCCAGAACTCAAGCAGATCAGCAAGACATGTGCAGGTATCCTTATCAATCTGTCATAGGATCTATAATGTATTCTATGATCTGCACACGACCTGATCTAGCATATGCGGTGAGCACATTATCTCAGTATATGTCCAATCTAGGCCTACAACATTGGAAGGCTCCCAAAGAGTACTGAAGTACATTCAAGCTATGAAACACTATGCTTTGAGCTATAATGATAATACATAAGTTGCACTCATTTTAGTCACCTATTCAGATTTAGATTGGGCAGGAGATGTGGATATTATAAAATTTTAATCAGGTTATATTTGTTTCCTTGCAAGAGGACCCATTTTATGGAACAACAGAAAGCAGAAATGCATTTCATTGTCCTCTATAGAATTTGAATATGTTGCAGCTACATCAGCAATGAAGGAGATAATATGGCTAAGAAGGCTACTACAGGATTTACAATTCCCACGGATCGGTCCAACAATACTCCAATGTGACAATCAGAGCTACCTTTGAACCCACGTACTCATACTAGAACTAAACACATAGAAGTTTAGTTCCATTTTCTTAGAGAGAAAGTTCAAAATAAAGATGTTGTGCAAAGTTACTGTCATACAGACAGTATGTTGGTTGATATTTTGACAAAGCCATTGTCTAGAAATAAACATTCTACCTTAGTAGATATGATAAATCTCAATTGTAGTTCAGATTTCATAGAAGTAAGCTCAAGGGGGAGCATTGGAGTTTAATCTTACTCCTACTCTTCCTAACTGCCCTCCTTCCTTTTCTCGATTTTACTCTCTCAAATGAAACTTGCAGAAAATGAATGGTTTCTCAACAGTTTGCATATTTGAACTGTTTGTCACAACATTCTGCATTTTTCTTTGCAATTTCTGACAGGCGAAAAACTCGACACCCGATATTGTCGCCTTTCCACCTTCAGGCCATCTTGAGCAACTAAGTGTTTTGTGACACTTGTGCTAACTCAGTTTTTTCGGCCATTTTAGACACTTCTAGAAATGCGATACTGCTTCGCGAAAAATGCGGCAGTGCATTTTTACATGCAAATGTGACGCTGCATTTACATGCAATTTATGATAGACGATAAATGCGAAAAATGTGATACTACAGTTTTACACAGAATTCCACATAGGCGAAAAATGCGACACTCTGTAGAATTACACAGGATTCCAAGTACAGACTGTCTACGTCTTCATGCTCCAATAATAAATGTTCTAATTAGTCAGTTTGATCAGTTGTTAAGCGATCTTGTAAATGCAAAGATAGAATAATGCAAGATCTTCCAATTGCTATATATATGTAAATGAGAGATTGAAGAGCATGATGCATGTGGATACTCTAATGAGATCAAACGATCAAAACGGGTCTTCTAGTAGCTGACTCCTCAAAGTTAGTGATTATATATATATAGAGAGAGAGAGATACTCAGTGTTGGATTATTCTCCTTCTTACCAATCGTCTAATCGGTTTTAATTTCCATCCATTGTTAATCCAGTTCTGCGGATATTTCCGTGTGTTTACACAATCTGCAGAATTACAAGTGTTTTTACACAGTCTGCAGAACTACACGGAGTTTACGACAATGTCTCCTTTTCCCTGTCAAGAATTTTGCTGAAAAATGTAGTGTCGCCTTTTTCGCGTTTTTCGTCTGACAGAAATCTCGTGTAAAATCATAGTGTCGCATTTTTTGTTTTTTCCAAAGAGCCTCAAATGTTAATGAAATGACTCTAGCAAAGTGTGGGGCAACCCTAAATGAGATTTAAGGGCACCTTCACTTTTTTCGTCTTTTTCGCAAAAGAACCCGACAATGTCATTTTTTTGTGATAGTGTTGCCTGTGGCTGTTTTAGTTCATTTCTGCAGAGCCACAGTTTTGATTCATTTATGCAGACAGAACGTTTACAGCCAATTTCACCACTTATCAGCAATCAATGACAAGGACCGGATGGATGCCAGCAGATCACCAGCCAACTGACGATCGCAATTGATGACCTAATTTCTTCGTATAAATAGCTGTTCATATTCATATAGTATTATTATCAGATTATCAAAATTATTAGAAGAAGTTTTTGAATAGTTAGTTTTCTCTCTCAAGCCTGCGAGCTTGAACACTCTTGAGCATTCTAGCTCACTTCTTAGAGTTGTTTTAGAAATTGCTATTGCGCCAGTGCTTATCAACATTGCGTTTAATTTAGACTTTCATTTTAGCCTCTCAGAGATAGCATAGAGTACACGGCTTCGATCCGCAACTTATTGTACTCATTTACTTCTGTTTTGTTTTGAATCAATACTATTCTTTATTGCGTTCAGCTTTGTCTCAGAATGTATGCGTTTTTTGGAGTTCTTCACGACTAATTATTTGTCTGATAATTTTTTATTCTTAATTGTTTGGCTATGTAATCAATGTAGTACTGATGATTTCGAAGTTAGTTACTATAAGTCCAAACGTGATTTCTATCACTCTTGTCTTGTTTGAAATTGATAAGCGTAGTCATGCATTGAAAAGTTGAACATATTTTATTCCGCCATGCACGAAAAGTTTTCTTTCTAGACACACAAATTATTTTCATTCGTTTCTTTTCGAGCTAGGCCTATCTTCTGCACACCACTTTTCAGCATGGTATCAGAGCGTTTTCACTACTTCTTTATCTGATTTCAACATGATATTAGAGCGAAAGCTCTAATACTTGATATCTTTTGCGATATCAAATTGATATCATACTCTTTAGTTCTTTTCAGCCTTTCAGTATCAGGGAATTGATTTCTCATTGTTGGCATTACCACATCTTAGCGTCATCGATACAATCGACAGACTAAGTTCCAGATGGATTCTCAAAGTAAAGCTGGTCTTATCATAGACAAGCTGAATGGATCCAATTATTATTTGTGAAAATTTAAGATGAAGACCTTGCTAATTGCCAGCAAATTATGGGATATTGTTACAGGTACAAAAGTAAAACTTGAAGATGATGACTCAAAGTGGAAATCGAAGGACGGTAAAGCGTTTGTGCTTATCATCCTCAATATATCAGATACACAGATTGGACACATAGCTGAAGCTAAAACGTCAAGAGACGTTTGGGACATTTTGGACCCACTATATGACGTGAGGGACGTAACTATTAAGTTACATCTACGAAGGAAATTATTCACTTTCAAAATGTCTACTGGTGATTCTCTTCATAATCACATTAACCAGTTTAAGTATCTCTTGCAATAGATGGCCGCTGTCGGATCAGTCATAACGATCAAGACACAATTACGACATTGCTTTCAAGCTTGCCCTCTACATATGAGAACTGGGTGATGATCATATCGACACACACAGATTTAACTCTTACTAGAGTTATCACTATGTTGCTACAAGAAGATAATAGAAGAAGTCAAAACACTTCGTCTACTTCCTCCTCTCAGGCTCTATTTGTCAACAAAGGCTCGAAGCGACAGAAGCAGAAAGGCTTCAAAAAGGCTACAATGAATTAGAAGCCGACTCAGGGTCAAGAACAATCATCAAATCCACAATCGAAGAAGAAGATGTTTTGCAGGTATTGCAAACGCAGTAACCATGAGATGAAGGATTGCCGAATTCTCCAAGCAAAGAATGCAGACAAGCAACCTGATCAACAAGCAAACACAGTCTTATCATCTCTCCAAGGCGCATTCATGGTCAAAGATCAAAGCGCATTTTTGGATGATTCATGGTTTCTCGATTCTGAAGCAACTCAACATATGACCAATCAACGTGAGATCTTCAACTTCTACACTCCTTACAGCACGAAGAAATTTGTTCATCTTGGTGACGATAGTACTCACACTATTGAAGGTGAAGGTACTGTAAGATTGCGTTTCCAGCATGATCAATTCAAATTACTATCAAAGGTCTTATATGTTTCTAAACTCTCTACAAATCTGTTATTAGTGAGTAGAATTATAGATTTAGATCATAAGGTAGAATTTCAATCTGATCAATGCAAAATCATTGATAGGAGTAATAAGATCCTTGCACTCGACAAAAGACAGAGTTTACTTATATAGATTGACACATTGCTATTATGAGTCTAGTCAAGCCTTGAAAAGTTATGTTCTAGTCAATAAAACATTACTATGGCATCATCGCTTAGGACACGTGAATCATGCATCTATTTTGAGCATTCCAGACAATCCATGGTCCTTGATCTTGACTATCCTTCTAGTAAGGTCGATCTCCCTGTCTGTCATAGCTGCATTTTTTGAAAGCAGACTAGGATTCCTTCTAGATCAAACCATATGCATGCAAAAAAGATCTGTTAGATGTTGTTCATACAGATATATGTGGACCTATGCAAACTCCTTCATTGCTAGATGCAAAGTACTTCATTACCTTTATTGACGAATTCTCTAGAAGAACAGTTGCTTATTTCATTAAACAAAAATCAGAGGCTTTCATCAAATTCAGACAATTCAAAGAGCATGCTGAGAATCAAACTGGCAAATGAATCAAAGCGCTGAGGTCAGATAACAAGGGAGAATACATCTCCAACGAATTGAAGGACTACTGCCTTAACAACGACATTGAACAACAATACATCACTTCCTATTCGCCTCAATTAAATGGTTTTGCTGAGAGAAAGAACAGAACCTTAGTTGAATCGGAAAAGTACATGTTATCACATGCTATACTTCCAAAGTGCTTCTAGGCTGAAGCTGTTTCAACAACAACTTATATTCAGAACAAATGTTCCACTAAAGGCCTCTCAGACAAAACACCATTTGAAGTTTGGATAGATACCAAACCTTCTTTATCAAACTTACAAGTTTTTGGATGTACTGCTTTTGCGCAGATACCTCGTGATCTTAGGAAGAAGCTCGACTTCCGGAGTATCAAATGTGTTTTCATCAGCTACACTACTTTAGATCAAGCCTACAAGTTGTTCGATCCTATAGAGTCAAAGATATTCACTAGCTGGGATGTCATCTTCATCGAAGATCAGTTTCAAGACCTCAAAGGAAGGCAATTCCCATGTAGCTGACCTATCAGATTCTCCTGACGCTTTGAACTTTCCAGTTCCCCAGTCAACTATTCCTATTCTCTACAACAAATCAACGACAGATTAGAAGATGATGATGTTGCAGATCAGCAACTACAGTATGATGGAAATAATCAACTTCCTGTATTACCCAAAATATCTTCAAGGACTAGCAGATGACCTAATCGGTATATCAACAAGTCTGCTGCCTATCTTGCTCAGGAACCGACGTCCGTCCAAGAGGTGTTAAAATTGGCAAAATCTCTATTTGTCTTGTGTTTTTATGCATTGATTGGGTTCTAAGCTTAGTATACTTTATTCTCAGCCTACTGTCCGTACTCTGACAGGTTTTCACATGTGTGAAACCAGCAAGTACAAGTTTTGATCAATAATGATTGTTCTTGTTAGATTTATTCATCTAGATTTGATCTAAATGCTATCTAATCTTGTGTAGATTGATAGGTTGATCTAATCTAACATCCAATCACACTTGTGGATCTGATTCAGATCTATTCTTGGTCCATTTTGCTGTACTTTGACAGAGGCACTCTGTCAGCCTGATTCTGATCTCTCAAAAGAAGCTATGGATAAAGAATATTCATCTCCTATCAAGAACCAGATGTGGACGATTGTTGAATCACCTACCAACATTAACGTAGTTGATTTCAAATGGATTTTCAAAGTCAAGTACAATGCATATGGAAGTATCAACAGGAGAAAGACACAACTTGTCGCCAGAGGATTTTCTCAGGTATACAACGTTGATTACACTGAGACCTTCAGTCCAGTAGTCAAGCATTCTTCTATTCAACTTTTGCTATCATTTGCCGCTGCAGCAGATTTGAAAATACATCAAATGGATGTACAGACAGCATATCCCAATGGAGTTATCGAACAAGACATTTACATGGTGCAATCCGAAGGTTATATTATCGAGGGTAAACACAATTATGTGTGTAAACTCCTAAGACACTTTATGGCTTGAAGCAATCTGCTCGAGCATGGTTTCAAAGGATCAATACTTTCTTTATTGATCATGGCTATACACCTAGCTCTTCAGATTCAAACGTTTATTTCAAAGTAGTGCAACAGTCTTTTATCATTATCACTTTATACGTGGATGATACATTGCTTTTCAGCAACAATACCGATCTGATAAAAGAGAAGAAGACAATGTCGACATGACTAATCTGGATGAAGCTCATTTCTACCTTGGTATACAAATCTGCAGAGACAGAAAATAGAAGTTGATCTACATTACACAACAGAGGTACATCTACAACATTTAAGTCAGATATAGTCTGATCAATTGCAAGTTAGCTCTCTCACCAATGGAACCAGGACAAAGGACCAGTGTCCCCAAACAATTCATGAGAAACAGCAAATGCGTGAGTATCCTTACCATTCTAGTATAGGATCTCTTATGTATGCCATGATCTGTAGACATAGCTTTTGCAGTCAGCTCTCTCAGTCAGTTTATGACTAACCTTGGTATAACACATTGGAAGGCTCTTATTAGAGTCATGAAATATCTTCGAGCTACTATGGACTTTTGCATTTGTTGTGGAGCAGTCGACAATGACAAACTCAATTAACTCAGTGGTTACACAGATGCGAGTTGGGCAGGAGATGTAGACACTCGTAAATCTACTTCCGGATTTACATTCTTCCTCAACAATGGTCCAATTTCCTGGAACAGTCGCAAGCAATCTTCGATAGCTCTATCTTCCACTGAATTAGAGTATATCGCAGCCTCTCAAGCTACAAAGAAAACAATTTGGTTGCATTTGTGGAACAAATATTGATGCTCGACACTCACGTCAGTTAAACAAAATTGTATATAAAATCATCGCAAGTACTTGCACGATGAAAATCATCCATTTAGAAATGCTCATACAAGAGGCTTTGGAGGAAGATCAGAAACAAGAATGCCTCCAAAGAGAATGTTCGTGGCAAATTGGCACAAACTTTGGATTGAATCCGAGACTAAGCCAATCAATGGTATGAAAAGACTATCCATCTTTCATTGTTTACCATATTGGAATAACCCTTTGAGCACAATCGAGAAGGATGGCGTCAAAGACAAATCCGATGTAGAACATAAGGATGAACACAGTCGAGAAGGATGGCATCGAACACAAATCCGTTGCAGAACATAAGGATAAACCACAGGGCTCACATGCGCAGCTTCTACGTGTTCAAATCATCATTTTTTATTTCGGAAATAAAATAAATCTAATCTCATAAGAATTTGACACATGGTTCATTCTGCTTTCAAAAAGAGCAGAACACCACGGTAGGCTAAAATTGTAAAGAATGTTAAAACATCTTTTGGCAAGTTGGGAAAAGGATAAAGAGTTATTACAACTTCTAAAGTTTAAACACTCTTGTTGATCCTTTACATAATTGAATCATTTATTTAGTGACCATTCTAGAGGGATTCTAGGGATATAAATATGGCTTGGTCATTTTATACTAGTTTTTGTGTGAACATTTTCCCATATAGCAAACTTGCACTTGGCATTACGCAAGGGGAGGCCTAAAGTCCAGCAAGGTACTAGTAACCCAACCTTGATTAACAACTCTCCTTGGACTTTGGGCCTTCTCTGTCACAAAATTAAAGGTCCATAGAAATTAAGGACAAAATTAGACTGGGGTGTCCAACAAGTTCTTTATTTAAAAGAGAGGTTGTCGTTGGTCCATTAGACAAAATTGGCCTCCTTTCAAACTAAGCTTGAGTTGTTGCCATCTGGCACATGGGGTGCTAGGGGCCCATTGCCATGTAGGGGCAAGCAAAGGTGTAGTTAGGGTCAACAAGTTAGGTTGGAAGGGGCAACTTAAAAAAAATTGCTTAATGACATGGTGACTAATCAAATGAACCAATCAGATTGTACTTATCCATTCACACTTACCATTACAATTTGAAAAAGCGATGGTTATTTGTGTGTCATCCTACTTGCCAAGGCCAAAAATGGGCAGTAAGAAAAATGGGCAACAATAACACATTCGACGTTGGTGTAAATCGTGAGGTAAATGGAGAGTGCCCCAAATTCTCTTCTTTGATTGGTGGAGGCACCATCAATTAGCATTTAGAGTCCCTTTCACATGAATGACGACTTGGGCCTAGTGAAGATGATATGAGAAGTCCCAATGTCCACTTGCCAAGTATCGCCCCTTAAGATGAGGGCCAATCGACACTATCCAAATTTAAACATTCTCCCTAGGGCAAATGCATGTTAGTGTGAGAGCCAATAAATTCCCACACCACACTATTAGTTTTGACTTTGGCATGAAATGCTTTGGCCTAGTTTGCCCATGTGAAATCCATCTAGAATCTTCCAAGTTTTAAAAAAAAAAAATGGTGTATGTAACTCAAATCACCCTAAGTAATAAGATGGATGTGGCTTATTGCCAGGTCCATTGGAAGTTCATTATTCTGTGTGCACGTGAAGGGGGGTCCCTTTTTATTAAATTTTTATGGAATACGTTAGCATATGCTTGTGCAGCATTTCGTTTATTATTATTATTTGCGAGAGAGAGAGAGAGAGAGAGAGAGAGAGAGAGAGAGAGAGGTGCGAGCAATGCGAATGCAAGCAAGTTTTACTTTTACATTCATTCTCCCGTTTGCTTCTTGTTGTGCTACAAAGAGGTACTAAGAAGGGAAGGGCAGGGTGTCGTTGCTAGAGCTTCTTGGGACAGGCGATGCAAATCCCATGTTCGAAGTGGATCGATTGACTGACTGACTACACAAGCACAAAGCATAATTTGTCATAATACTACCGTACTGTATGAATGTAGAGGAGGAGGACCCCGGCTTGCTTAACACAGATAAACGGTTAATCTTAGGGTAGCGCGTTCTATTTCTATTGCGTCTTTTTGTTAGTTTCTGAGCTATTACTGTCCATCCTGTGAAATAAGGTTGCAAAGACTTTTAGCTGGGAATGCTATGGTTTTACTTACTGAGAATTGACTAATTTTTATAGTAGAAACTTAAGAATTGCAGAACTGTTGACCTTATCCACGCTTTCCATATACAAACCTCCAAGTTCACTCTTGCGCTTGAAAAAAGAGACTTTTGGGTGTGAAGATCAGGCATTAGAAAATGGGATCCAGGCAGTTATTGCTTGAAAAGATGGAAGTGCGGAATAACTACCGCAATATATGGCACACCGACCTTCTCAGTGCGACGCGCACTGATTTTCCATGTAAGTATTGATCCTTTTAAGTTATTGCATTTCCATGTGTCTTAGGAACAAACAGTAAAGAATGTCCTACAGTAGGAGTCAGAAATTCAATAACTTTTGTGCTCATTATCTTAATTGCAATACCTTGCATTATTGGAACTGTGAATATTTCTTGAATGGTCTAGGCTTTATCATTAGCCTCTTTGATGACTGCAAATAAGGAAAAATTTCATAGTCACATTGCAGATTAAAAGGTTTTTCACTCTTCATTTTACTCTTACATAATATTCTTTGTAAGATTACAAACATAACTTATACAACTTTGGAAGCTAGATAATGTGTGAGATGTAACTTCAAGTTGTCTTAGGACAATATATGCTAAAAATACACGATCCTTGCTATGCTTCACATGTGGGTCTATTCTATTGATACCATGCCCAACCCGAATCTTCAAATCTTGATGCAAATTTCAATACATAGCTAGTATGGGCTTGCAAATTATTTGTTGCGGCCTATAGTGAGGTGCCATGTGGAGCCTTATATTCCCAGCTATTGTAACTAATATATTTCTACAGAGCAGTTTTTCACAATGACATGAAGCTTTTACCCTTGCCTGGTATAGTTTCAAAATAGACGTTAACAAACAAAACAGTAAAAATCTTTTACTCAAACATTTTTTTTACATTTCTAGTTACAAACAGAAGTTAACTAGAACATAAGAGCAACAACTATAACACAATATTAGAGCTCACAATAATCACATTTCATAAAAAAGTCGTAAAATAAGGAAAAGTTGCAAATAGGCGCAACAGGTCCCAATAGGTTGCAAAATTTGCAAAGGTGGCAAATGCAAAAAAAGGTTGCCATCGTCGTAAAGTCAAAAAAATCCCAAAATAGGTTGCAAATGTTGCCATTGTCGCAAAGCTGCAACATAGGTTGCGAAAGTCACAAAAGGTCACCATCGTTGGAAAGTCGCAAGCATCGCCAAAGGTTGCCATTGTCACAAAGTAGGCAAAGTTGCCATATAGGCGGGCAAGTTGCGAAAAAAAAAGTGTGCCTCAGTAATAAATGTAATTTATTCCCCCATAACAGCTATGTATGGTATTTGTAGAGAGACAACACGCATACGGTGCTCACCGTATGTCTCGCTGCATATGGGGCTCGGCATATGGTTTGCTACAAACCATAGCCTACAACATCTATACTATGACCTTATACAAATATGCTAGATTCAAATGTAGTTGTGACTTTTCTTTTAGCTCCTATGAGGATTGAGGAATTTCTATTGGCATTCACGTAGGCTTTTCATAATCTTAATTTCCAGCCATGACACTTGAAATTCCATTGGCACTAAATTTTGAGGGAGAGAGAGAGAGAGAGAGAGAGAGAGAGAGAGAGAGAGAGAGAGAGAGAGAGAGAGAGAGAGAGAGAGAGATTAACAATGACATGATTGTTTATGTGCATTGTGGGTACTTGGTGGCATGACCATGGTTGTACATGGTGTCATCAGATTGTTGCTTCGCAACTTGGTGGTGAGTGCTTGTGTCTCAATTATCTTGTGCTTCTAAAGCTCTACTGTTTTATGGTGATTATACCCAATGTTATTGCTTTTGATATGAACACTTGTGCAATTAGCGCTTTTGCAAGTTGTACAACAATATGCTTCTCATTTTAATGTTTTTCATGCCAATGACTTGCAAAACAAAGCAATATGTTTTTACAACCCAACATTTTGGCATTAGGCCGTTCTCACAACTTATCTAGCTTTTGATGTTAACACATTTCTTTGTGAAACATAATGTTTTGAGAAGAGAATCAAGCCATCAAAATACCCATTTTTTTTTGCAAAAAACAATGATAAAGTCATAATGATCACTCTTTACTAAACCATGGAGCCATGCAAGCTATACCATGCAAGCTATAAATCAACACATACAAGTAGCAATAGCTACATGCATGCCCAAATGAGGCACACTCATGGTTTCATGGATGACTTTGGAGCTTTGAAAATGGGGTAAGGGTGGACATGTATGGATACACATGATAGATTAGCCAAACTAGAATAAAATCTACCCGCATGTAGAAGGTGCTATCTTAGTGGAACATGCAAGAATATGTACTTGGAGAAGAAGAGGATCAACCTATTAGATGGAGTCAATGCTGACCAAGCCTATTCATACTAGTAAGAATCCGTAGTACTTAGCTTGACTCACTTCCCATCAATTTCCTCATGAAAGCATGACGTCACTCGGACATGGAAGATATGTGTCAACCAAGCCTCAACTTACAACGATAGAGAGCAAATATTATATTTTATTCAATGTGTGTATGCCAAAAATTATTGTTCAAGGCATCACATTGTCTCACCTTTTCTATTAGCATATGGGTAAACTCCTCCCTTAACAATATGTCTTTTCTACATTTGTCATTTTTGAATTGTCTGTGTTCTTGAAGCTTCTCTTTGAGAGCTTTCTTGATGTGTTTTGGGTGCATGTGCTTAAAATCACATGAGAGCTTTGATCATGCTTTGGATTAAGGCACTATGTATTGAATGATCGTTAATGATGAAGGATGCTTACTTTGCCTAATTTGGTGAAGGTTTTCTAGTTTTATCTAGTTTTGTGGGTCTTGATGATTTTTTTGATTTCTTGTTGTGCCATGCTAATTTGATGTTTAAGAATGGATTAGATGTTTCAATGCTAAGATTTTCACATTACAGGTCTCAACTCGGTCACCTCCTAAGCACGTGAATGGATACATATCGCACCTAACCATATATGCACCGCGTTTTGGAATGTAGTCTTCCGATCACATTTCGGAACGCTAGTTCCAAAACATTTTAATAATTAAACATTTTGAATGGAGGGGAACGTCTAGTTCTCAAATGTAACTGGGGGTCCCAGTGACTAGGGTGGCTAAAACTTTGTGTTATTATAGGTTAACAAAGTGATTAGAATCAAACTCACTCTTAAGCTCTGACGGTTATGACAAGTACACCCTCAAGCTATGATAAAGTGATATTTTGTCCCATACCACAAGCACCATCACTAGTTGAGGCAGATGATAGAGTAACGATTAGACATACCATATGTGCATATTATCTATCTCTCTAGTAGAACGGTGAGTGGCCCTAGAGACCTCCCACCTCTATATATAATCTTGATAGGCACTGTATGATGCACAAAGTCAGGCCTAGAATCTTAGACCACCCACAACACATGGCAACCGGTTACACATACCAACCATGTCGCAGATTTTTTAATAGATTCATGTCCAATAATCCATCTCTTAATTGAGGGTTCAAGCCGATATGTAAACACTCTAGGTACTCAACATCACTCTACTAAGTTAAAGGCACCCTACATGTTGAAGGCAACGCTACAACTTTCCTAAGGAGGTTGTGTTATAAGATGGTGTTGAATTATGTTGCCCATTTTACCCCTAATGGTTAGTTAAACTATTTGTGCAAATGTAATGGGGGCAATATATTCAAATCACACCATTTTGTAAAGATAAATCTAAAAAAGTTAGGCAGTTATAGGGTCTTAGATTGAACAAAATAGCCAATAAGGGGGTTATTGAATCATAATGCCTAACTTACCCCTAATGGCTGATTAAACTTAGTTAATGCAAGTTGCACAAATAGTGTGGACAATTTATTGAAAATCATTGTAACCCCCCCTTTTGTAACTTTAATAAATCTGGAGCAAGTGGGCCTAGGCGGCCAAGTAGCTCAAGCTCTTGATGACACCTCGTACTTTCCCATGCATGTAGTTAAGGAGCTCTCCTTAAAGGGGGTTAGGTGGCTCCAAGTATCTTGGTGAGGAGCTTAAGCAATTCTGTGTTTATGGTGTTTCTTCATGCTTTCATAGCTAGTTTTCCTTGCTTTCATGGTGTGTCTTCTGTAGTGATTTAGATATGAAATAACTAGGCCTTGAAATCTGTCAGGGCGTTGGGCCCTAGAAGCTTTAATCTTTGTTGTAATTTATTAGTGACGTGGCATGAGTTGGATAAATTTTAATGTCTAAGTTGTGTTGTGTATATCCCTAAATCTATATGAAAGGGCAATTTATTGTACTATGTAGGAACTCTAGAGATTTTGGAGACCTTGTGCTGGGTGGAGGCCCTGAAGTGTTAGGAGTATCAAAGTACTGTAATTGTACTTGCATTGTGCATTAAGAAAGTATAAGCTTTGCTGTGTTTATGCTCTATATGTTTGTCTATGATGTGTATTGTGTCCTAGTTATATCACATAAATTTGCTCTAAAAATCCCAAGTCATGTCAGTACCTAGATCCACCATCTTTCATCTACAATATTCTCAACATATCCAACAAGTAAATTGTCATTCATTCCCGTAAGTAGTTAGTCCTTATTTTACTCCACACCCAAATGCTTGCTAGCTAACATTTGATATCCTCCATACATTGAACACACTATATTTCATACTGCACAAATTTCACTGAGAAATGCTATCGCAACATGATCAGAATTTACTCAACACCCAAATGCTTGCTAGTTAACATTTGATATCCTCCATACATTGAACACACTATATTTCATACTGCACAAATTTCCCTGAGAATGCTATCGCAACATGATCAGAATAGGCTCAACTGCATGTCACATCACAATCTAGCTAAATGGCGCAATGTTCTAGAATGGACATGAAATGAGCATTGTGGAACACTCCAAACTTTTTTGTAAGTTTCTTATCGAAAACCATTGATGGAAATCTTTTTAGTAATTGTTGACTTTATGCCTTATCTCGCTTCCTAACTATCTGTTCAACTGCTTGTGCTTTCATCTTGGCTCATTGTAGTTTGTCTCCGTTCTGAAAAGCTCTGGTATTTTTTCCTTGCCTCAAGAGTCTTCTTCATTTCGACTTTAGCTTGTCCATCTTCTCACCCTCTGTCTTCAGCTTGTTGATCTTTTTACTCGTTGCCCTCAGCCTGTCCATCTTCGTGCTCTTTATCTTCAACTTGTCAATCTTTCAGTTGTTGTTTTCAGCTTGTCCATCTTCTTGCAGTCTGTTGTCTTCCACTCACCTAGCTCTCTGTTTAAAGCTACAGTGAGTTGAGGAGAAAATTTTAATAGTTATACAAACTAATAGGGGCATGTTGACTCTTGGATGGATTCTTTTCATCACAATGAATAATGGAAACTACTTTTGTTTGGTACATGAACAAACCCTGCAGTGAGAACTTAGAGCTTAGATGAAGTTTCAATTTCCATCTGTTGGGTCTAGGTTCGAACTCAATGAGCTATTGATGGTAGAAAATGAATTTACGTTCCCACTACATGTTTTTTTTTTCAATATACGTTTAGTTTTTTAATGCCAAAAATCAATGTTTTATGGCTTTTTACTCCAAGAAAAAATTATATAAATTCTTTTAGCATTTTGTACTGTCCTCTAGTGCAGAACATTAGCTTGTTCTGGAACGTTGGGGCCTTTGAAAGGCGTTTTGATGCAACCATGTTTTAGGGTAATAACACCCATGTCGGAGGAGGTCTAGACATTTGGCCCAAGCTCACATGTATTAGTCTGAAGAAGTTTGGAGATATTGCTAAATTTGTTTTCGGAAGCCTGTTCTATTCTCTTCACGATTGCAATACATATTCCACAAGGAAAATTACTTTGTGAATAGTATCGAGACATTACTCTGTATCAAATTCTGCCCCTCACTTGGATTTTGTGCCAAACAATTGAAGAAGCTTTTTTTTTGTGGGACTTCAAAGGTCAGCCATTGGAAGTTTGCTGCTTTTACGTTTTTACTACTCATATGATATGTAGGTCGCTTGAATGAGGATGCATTTTGCTGGAAGTCATACTAAGGGGAATTAATCACTCTAATGAGCAAAAATGCTTCAGATAACATTATGGCACATGTGTCTAGACAATAATCGATTGCTGGGTGGCTGATTTTCTAATGGCAGTGGACCCTGTGCTTCCTACCTACTGCGAAAGAGAGCACTCAACAATGATCTTTCAAGGTAAAAGTGTTTCTGTATATGGGAGCAAGCTAACGATAGGCTTATGTTATTTGCCTCAACTATTGAGTTTTGATTTAGCAACTTTGCTTTCCACCGCTTCAATGGTTAGTGAGACTACATTATTGTGTATTCTTGGAGTGTGTGGTGCTTTCTAGTATATTCAATATTCAATAAAAGTTCTCATATGTTAATCATCTTGTCAATTGATGTACTCAATCTAAATTTCCTTGCTAAGGATTTGTTTTTTTTTTTTGTGTGTGTGTGTGTGTGTGTGTGAGAGAGAGAGAGAGAGAGAGAGAGAGAGAGAGAGAGAGAGAGAGAGAGAGAGAGAGGAAGCAGCTTTATTAACGTCTTTTCCATGCCAAAAGGCGTAAAAGACGAATGAGTACATCAAATGAAGTGGAACCAAGACGGAGCAATGCCGTCAAACAACATAACTAAAAATCAAACTTACTAAGAAGAGGATAATGTCCAGGATTATATGGTACGAAGACTATTTACAAATTCAACTGGCATCTCTTCAGTGCTCTATCTCTCACTAACTCTGAACAATCTCAGATATCTCATTAATAGCAACAGGTTTAATATCTACAAAGCGAATGATATCATCCCTGTAGATTAATCGCTTTCCATTCGTTAGAGCCTCCTGTTTTACTTTTTTCCGTTCTTGAACCTGAATGAAAGTAAGGTCTTCATCCATTCCATCTGGCAAAACTGTGTGGGTGTCCTTGCTGAGAAAAGTGCTGCTCTTTCAGCTCAGATGACTGAAAAAGGATGAAATATATGTGCTTGATGAAGCCGGATGATCTGGTGCAGTAGTGATCCGCGGACGATGACTATGTCTCATACTCTGGTGCTGACTGGAACGACGTATCATAATGGATGCTCTCCCTCCTCATAATAAGCAGGACATCTGAAAATGAAATGCTCCTCAGTCTCCACTTCTCCCAGTGAACATAATCGGCATATCCAGTCCTCTCGTGGGGTACCCTGGAAACGTCCAGTCTCAATCTCAAGCTGATGTGAAGATACTCTGAACTGTCCCAATGTGAATCTCAAACAATGTGATAACCCAAAGTCTAGGTAATGCGGCTGGACTGGGAAGCCCGATACATCAAGCTCTAAGAAATGAGTCCGATAGAAGTCAGGTTTAACACCCAACTGTCTCTGCCAGGTATGTCGAAGATAAGCCCGATAAATGTATCGCCTGATATACTCATGGGTATGTGCTGGAAGGTCGGAGATGGGGATGCCGAGTGAACTCAAGAGACGAGTGGCCTGTGAATACCGGGATGAGTGGAAACCCAGACTGTGAAGCTGCATCGAAGAGGTAACCGCCATAAAAGTATATCTGTCAGGAGGAAGTGCTAAGGCTCTTCGAATAAACACGATGAGTCCTGAAGAGCATCAACTAGCAATGGAGGAACTGCAAACTCTGTGGGGATGATATGATGTGGTACTGATGACTTAGCTCGTATCATCTGAGAGAGCATAGTGATCTGTAGTCGTAATATACTAGCCCAATCAGAGGAGGTGAGGCCAGTGCACCAAGTCTCAGCTAAATAGAGTACTGTAGGAGTGACCATAATGTCAAAAAGGCGACACTTACTAGGAGCATTGTGAATATATCTCCTGAAGCATAATCTCTCTAGCTAGACCAAGGACGCATGGCCCTTCCCCAGGCGGGCCAAAGCTGCATGTCTCATATTGAAAATAGGATCACTGAAGAGCACCCCCAGGTAGGTATATGATGAAACCACCTCTAGAGGCTGATCCTCAAAGGTGAGCTCCTGTCTGAGCATGAAAGATCTAGAAGTGTTGAAGACCATAACTTTGGTCTTCGAAATGTTCACCTGTAATCCCCATCGAGCACAAAATGTCTGTAGACCGTCTAATTGTCTCTGTAGTTCCTCCGTGGTCGGAGATAAAAGAGCTACATCATCCGCATATAAAAGTATGGCGATCAAGATATCACCAAGCCAACATCCCTGACAATCACCCCGACTAATAACCTCCTCCAGCTCATCAATATATAATCCAAATAAAGTAGGTGATAAGGAACAACCCTGCTTCACCCCAATAGTGCTCAATACTGGATCTGAAATGCCGGACTCTCCTCTGAAACAACCCCAAACTCTCTCATATAGTGCCATAACTGCCAAAACTATATCTGTGGAGAAACTATGGGAAAAATCACGGAGTAGGGTCATAAGAGAGTCTTGGTACAAGGGAATGTAAGATTTGTCAAACTTGTATTTTGGTGCTCGATTAGAGGGAGAGGGAGATGGACGTGGGGTAGATGGTGTGATGTGTCCAAGGTGGAACGAAAGGCGTGAGTGGTGAGAGAGAGAGAGAGAGAGAGAGAGAGAGAGAGAGAGAGAGAGAGAGAGAGAGAGAGAGAGAGAGAGAGAGAGAGAGAGAGAGAGAGAGAGAGAGAGAGAGAGAGAGAGAGAGAGAGAGAGAGAGAGAGAGAGAGAGAGAGAGAGAGAGAGAGAGAGAGAGAGAGAGAGAGAGAGAGAGAGAGAGAGAGAGAGAGAGAGAGAGAGAGAGAGAGAGAGAGAGAGAGAGAGAGAGAGCTTTATTAATGTCTTTTGATGCCCAAAAGCATATAAGACAGAGTAGTACATCTCAAGTGTGTAGTAACATGGGAGCACAGTTCCTTCGCAAAACAACTAAAGAAATATAATCTAAAATAAATAATGTCTACCACTAAAAAAAACTACAACAAACGAAAATATATCCAAGAGATAGAACTATATGTGATATCACCTGAGGCTACTAAAGAAGTTTGTGATGCGAGACTCAGAAGATGATTGATACTACGGTAGAAGATGGACACTGATGTCGTCTGTGTTGTCTTTGTGGACGCTGACTCTGACTAGTATGGGACCTCTGAAGGCAAACTCTCCTGGTAATACCTGAGGTCAAGCATTGTCTCTGATCACGATGGGCTAGGTCAATATCTATGTCATACATCTCAATTGTGTAGTAACATGGGAGCACAGTTCCTCCTCAAAACAACTAAAGAAATATAATCTAAAATAAATAATGTCTATCACGAAAAAAAACTACAACAAACGAAAATATTTCCAAGAGATAGAACTATATGTGATGTCACCTAAGGCTACTAAAGAAGTTTGTGATGCGAGACCCAGAAGATGATTGATACTACGGTAGAAGATGGACACTGATGTCGTTTGTGTTGTCTTTGTGGACGCTGACTCTGACTAGTATGGGACCTCTGAAGGCAAACTCTCCTGGTAATACTTGAGGTCAAGCACTGTCTCTGATCACGATGGGCTAGGTCAATATCTATGTCATCATCTGAATCTGAATCTGAATCTGCTCGTGTACGACAACTAGTGAAAAAGTCCATAATCTGAGGCCATGTATCACTATCCACTGGAGGCTAGGCTCTCTGCAGCAAGGACATCTCATATATCATAAGAGCAACACATCTAGGATCCACATAAGTGATGAGAGAGCGTAAAGTGGGTGCATCCCTGAAAAGGCAGTGATAAAGCCCATGAATCTCAGGTCGAACATCTGAAAAGGAAATGCTCCTCTGACTCAATCTCTCCCAAGGAACACATTTGACATAGTTTGTACTCACGTGGAGTACCTTGATAACGACCAGTCTCAATAACAATGTGAGAGTCCATAATCAAGGTAGTGTGCACGTATAGGAAAACCTGCTCCATCAAGCTCAAGAAAATATTGAATGCTTAAACAAATTAAAATCGTAGGTCAGCAGTGTTTGTCTACACTCTGGAAGATTGTAGATCTGATCTAGCAGCAGTAGCCGCCAGTCAGAATCGAATTCTATCCGAGTACAGTGAACCGGTTGTTCGTGCTAAGATACACATCAGTTGTATCAGAGCAATCGAGGTTCGAAGAGAAGAGAGTGCAAACGCGAATCCCTTTCGGTTTCGTTTCGTGCAACAATTGCCAGAACAGACCTTCTCAACAGTGGTATCAGAGTTGATAACAGCTTCAAAGCCGATTGGAGCTTATTACAGCAAGAGCCAATCAGAGCCTATCAGATCTCTGAAGGCTATCAGATCCAGGAGATCATACATTCAGAACAAGGAGCCAGAAACAAGTTGAAAACATAGTTCACAACGATGGCGTCTATAAGTAGCATACAGTCGAAGATCTGCACCATCCTTGACTCATCCGGGTCTAACTTCCTAGCATGGAAGGTAAAGACCTCTCTCATCTTGAAGGGAGAAAGCTTATGGCCCTGGGTGGACGGCACTGAAGAGATGCCTACAACCACCGACAAAGAGCTACGAGAGTGGAGAGAAAGGAACGACAAGGCAATAGCAGTCTTATCCTCCTCCGTCGATGATAGCCTAACGCTTGACCTCGCGACACTCTCTAATGCAAGAGAGATGTGGGATGCATTACTGACCAGGTTCAAAACAAAATCACGCAGCCAGATAATGCTTCTCAAAGACCAGTTGACCAACCTATGATGGGATGGCAAAGACCTCACATCCTTTATCAGAAAGATGAAGGATCTGTTCCTTTCGTTACACATCGCCGGAGCAGACAATGCAGTCTCAGCAAAGAAGCAACTTATAAAGTCCTAAACCAAGGATCCTAGTCTAAGCATGCCAATAACAAGCAACACAAGGGAAACGGATGGTGTACAAACCAACCCAACCAATCCTAGTTCGAACGGATCTAGCACGACTACTTTATGCATGCAAATAACTTAGTCCAAGTAATCCTTTGTAGATCCACAGGATTAAAAGTTTGTACAAAAGGTTTTATGATCCCACAAAGATTCACTACATAGCATATCTCTACAAATATCTCCTGATCTGTACACAATACTTTCTTAACCGAGAATACTGTAACTTGGTTATCCTCTAAGCTCTAGAGAATATTTCTGAAACAGTGCTATTTCACATCCAAAATCTCAACCGAAGATTATCCCAAAAGAATATATTGTTAGCGTGAATTTCCTTCCTTGCATCAACCCACGGATCTCAATCCTCACTAAGAAACAAATTGATTACACCAACAAGGAACAAGTTTCAACAAACCACCATCTTGCAATAGAATTCCTTAGTTCTGACACAAATCAATTGGACTTGTAATCAGCCACTTTTCTACTACAAGAGTGTTTTCTAATTTCCTTATTTTACATCTTCAAACCAAATATCAACTATAATCCATATTTATTTCCTGGTGAAAACTGAAAAATTTGAAAAAATTTCGTTCAATTTACATTCATTACGGGTATAATTGTTCGTAATATAGCATCGTCTAAAAACTTAGTTTTAACAGACCCAAATTGCGAATTAAAATTATACCTATGAATTCCGCAAATATAAAGTCCTAAACCAAGGATCCTAGTCTAAGCATGCCAATAACAAGCAACACAAGGGAAACGGATGGTGGACAAACCAACCCAACCAGTCATAGGTCGAACGGATCTAGCCCCCAAGCTATGGATCAATCTCAAAGAGGAATGCGGATTCACACCAGCAGCATACGACTACTAGTCCCACAATCAAGGATACACTATTGAGAGCCCAATAGGTATACTTATACCCTCCAAGGCCCATGCACCACTAGTAGTGCACTGTGACACCTCACTGGACACCTCTGCAGCCTATTTGGGCCACGTCATCTAGTTCTCCAATGACTCACTAATAGACCCATACAAATCCACCATCATGAGTTTAGGCCTACAACCATTAATTATGACCTTGTACACATAAGGGCCCCAATTCCCTTATAGTCATAACTAACTTACGGGTTGTTGGTCTACCGATGTCTAGCGTGGACACGCTACTCGAGACCAGTTGTGGGCATGACACAACTCACCTACTTGCTACGAGCCTTACCAAGATTCTTCCAGACTACCTGAACGTTGCTAGCCAAAGATCCACAGATGACTCTCGAAAATGCGGTATTCGAGATTAGAGAAGAAGTCGAAGCCCGTGAGCACCTTGATCACAAGGACACCTCTGATAGCAGTAAGGAGAAGCCAAAGAGACTGTTCAGACCTAAAAGGGAGTCGGACTGAAAACAGGATCGAGATCAGCAGACGGAGGCAGTCACCAAAGGCAAATGAAAGAGCAAAGGCAAGCCAAGACAACAAGATGGCGAAAAGAAAACACGCGTGAGATGTAAGCGAGAAGGCCACACAGTCGATACATGTTGGCTGAACCCGAAGATCGAATGTATCCATTGCCACAAGAAAGGTCATGCAGCTATGGATTGCTACCAGAATCCGAGGAACAAGCAGCCTCTAGGCAAACGGGAAAACCACAACAGTTCATCTTATGTGGAAGAACCCAAAAGCTCCAAAATGGGCGAAGAAAGGACGAACCATGGTAATGTGACAGCCTACCTATGTGCAGATATGTGTGCAACCTCAACATCTACACACAAGAGGTCATCCTCGATTCAGGAGCAACCTCTCACTTCGTTACATCCAGACACATCATGGCTGACTTTCGCAACACAGATCCATCCAAATACATAGTTCTTGGAGATGTATCAAGACACCAAGTGAATGGCATTGGTTCGCTATGGCTCAACATTAATGGCAAGGATCGAAGATTGGACGACGTTCTGTTCGTACCCATGTTGTAGCAGGACTTGCTCTCAGTTGCAAGAATAGCGGACACAAGAATGCGCGTGACGTTTTCCAACGAAATGTGCAACGTCATTGACACCGGCACCAGTGTACTCGTTACACAAGGAAGACGAAAAGGCAACTTGTATCATCTGAAGGTGCGCCTACCAACAGTTCAAGCACACCAAGCCCATGAATCTACAGACGTTCTATGGCACAGGAGACTATGCCACATAAACCCAATGGCCTTGTATCAGGCAAGCCAACTTGGAGCGATCACAGGAGTGAGCATTAGGAGTGCAACCAACTCGACGTCTCGTGATGCGTGCATGAAGGGGAAGATGTCCCGTACTCCCTTCACTAGGGACTCCTTCAGAACATCAAAGCTTCTGGAGTTAGTACATTCGGACATCTGCGGACCCTTCGACATGATCTCTGTAGGAAGCTCGAAGTACTATATCACCTTCATCGAGATGGCTATAGCAAGTTCGCAACAGTCTACTTCATACATAACAAATGGGAAGCACTCGACAAGTTCATAGAATACATGAACTGGGCAGAAAAGTAGACAGGAAGCAAAGTCAAAGAGATCAGAATTGATCGTGGTGGAGAGTACATCTCGAATTGCTTTGCTAACTTTTGCAACAGTGAATCAGACGAAGAAAGGACCGCAAGCCTGCCTGTAGCTAGAACGCCAGTAAACCGCAATGGTTCCGCACCTAGCCGAAGAGACAAAGGCAAAGGCATTGCAGTACTTGAAGAATCTCCTAGGAGGTCAACAAGAGAACGAAGAGCGCTAGCCAGATTCGTGCTAGGCAGCTCGGCTGCGACATCTAAAGAGTTCTGCAAATTCAGCGGCAAATCGCAAACCTATGAGGAAGCCATCGACAGTCCAGACAAGGACAAATGGGTGCAAGCCATGAACGAGGAGATTGAATCCATGAAGAAGAACGAGGTATGGGCGCTGCAACCAGTACCAGATAAGCGAAAAGCCGTGCAATGCAAATGGGTATACAAATTGAAGTACGGACCGAATGGGAATGTGTCTAGATACAAGGCCAGACTTGTAGCGAAGGGTTTCTCTCAGAAGTACGGTATCGATTACACTGAGACCTCTCCAGTAGTCAAGCATGCGTCCCTACGTTTATTGTTTGCATATGCAGCCGCTTATGACCTCAGGATCCACATAGTGGATGAGAAAACCGCATTCTTACATGGCGAATTACATGGACCAACCTCCCGGTTACATTTGCACGTCACGTGCCATCTACGCTTGCCGAATGCACAAGAGCATCTACGGTTTGAAGCAATCCGCGCGGTAGTGGTACAAGAAGAAGGATCATGCTCTACGATCCTTGGGTTTCCAACCACTGATGGCCGATTACAATGTATATGTAAAGGTCACAGATGGGGAGATCATAATCGTTGCTGTCTACATGGACGACACATTGATTCTATGCAGAAGCGAAGAGTGGATTGCGCAAGTGAAGAGCGACATCTCGAAGCATTTCGAGATAACAGACCTAGGACAAGCCAGATGCTACCTAGGCTTGCAAATCGACCACGACTATGACGAAGGAAAGCTATACCTTCATCAGTCCAGGTACATCCAGAAGATCCTAGATGATTTCGGGATGACAGATTGCAAAGGGACCAACACCCCAATGCTTGCAGGAACGATTCTGACAAACGAAGATGGTTTGAAAACCGACGAAGAGAAGAAGGCCATGCAACACATGCCTTACAGGAGGCTAATTGGACCGCTGATGTATCTAGCAGATAACACGCGCCCTGACATTGCTTGTGCCGTGTTTAGGATGAGCCAATTCAACGTGAACCCAGGTCCTATACACTGGAAGATTACGAAGCGAATCCTATAGTACCTTCAGAAAACGAAGGATTCCGGGCTGTGTTACTCCCTTATGCTGGATTCCAATTGCACTCCTACAGCGATGCCAGTTGGGCATCACTCAAGGACGACTGTAAAAGCGTCTCAGGAGAGTGCACCATCGCAGCAAAGGCAGCCATTCTCTGGGTCAGCAAGAAGCAGACCATCACCGCTCAGTCATCTTGCGAAGCAGAATATGTCAACGAGATCACATGGCTCTGACAGTTCCTCGACGGACTGGGTGAAATCACCAACGAGCCTCTAATTCTGCAAATGGACAATATATCTGCCATACACTTGACGAAGGATCCTGTGTTTCATTCAAGGACGAAACACATTGCAATCAAATATCATTTGATAAGAGACCTAGTCGAGAGGAACGAATTGAAAACCACCTTCATTGGAACGAAGCAGATGGTAGCCGACATCTTTACTAAGCCTTTAGACAAGGGGATGTTCGAAAGGCAGAGGACGAGTCTGGGAATCGTAAAGCGACCACGCTTTGAGAGGGAGCTGAAGAAACTTAATGTATCTAGCCACAAAGCTTTGATAGCTTTCGAGTTCGTGTTTGCAGAAATGCACGAAAAGGACCAACAGGTCTTTGTATATGCAGAAATACAAAGGAACTGCCCACAGGCAGAAACCGCCCCTAACAATAACCGCCTACATTACAGTTTCAACGAATGCCAAGACCCGAAGATACGAAGGTCAAATGAACGAAAACTCGAAAGCGAAGACTCGAAGTTCGAAGACCGGTCACACAACGCTCAAGAAAGATCATTGATAATACAGTAGCTGTAATGCACATGTTTTTCTTTATCTTGAATGATATCGAATGTTTTGATGTTTGATCGTTGTCAGTACATGTTCAGCTGTTTATTCTTATTCCGCACACTGGCTCATTCTTGTTGAATGCTTAAACAAATTAAAATCGTAGGTCAGCAGTGTCTGTCTACACTCTGGAAGATTGTAGATCTGATCTAGCAGCAGTAGCCGCCAGTTACAATTGAATTCTATCCGAGTACAGTGAACCCATTGTTCGTGCTAAGATACACATTAGTTGTATCAGAGCAATCGAGGTTCGAAAGAAGAGAGTGCGAACGTGAATCCCTTTCGGTTTCGTTTCGTGCAACAATTGCCAAATAGACCTTCTCAACAAACTGTCCCTGCCAAGTATGCTGGATATAGGCCCAATAATTAGACCATCTAATGTACTCGTGAGTGCCTACTGGGAGATTAGAAACTGGAATATCAGATGTGCTCAAGAGGCGTGTAGCCTGAAAATACCATGAGAAATGAACTCCAAGATCATTTAGTAATCTCGAGGATGTAATTGCAAGTTAGGAATATTTGTCAGAAGGGAGAGTCAATACTCTCTGGATATATATAATGAGCCAAAAATGGCATCCACTAAAATGGGAGGAACAACAAACTCAGTAGTGATAATCTGGTGTGGGTCTGAAAGCTTAGCCCTAGTCATCCAAGATAGCATGGTGGTCTGTAGCCGAGATATCGAGACCAATCCGAGGAGGTAATACCCATACACCAAGCCTCTGCCGCATATAATGCTATAGGAGTGACCATAGTGTCGAAGAGACGACACTTACTGGGAGCATCATGAATATAACTTTTAAAACAAAATCTCTCAACTTGGACAAGGGAAGCGTGACCCTTCCCAAGGCAACAAAATCTCTCAAGCTGGACGAGGGAAGCGTGACCCTTCCCAAGGCAATCCGAGGCTGCCTGCTGCATATTGAAAATAGGACCACTGGATAGAACACCCAAGTAAGTATAAGATGAAACAATCTCCAAAGGCTAACCATCAAGGAAAATCTCCTGACGTTGCATGAAAGCCTGGAAGTATTGAAGACCATCACTTTGGTCTTCGATATATTCACCCTCAATCCCCACCGTTCTAACTTTTGGCAATCAACAGTTAACTATCCAACTCTCCTCAGGTCTTCTAGGATAGCATTCTATCCTTTCCAATCGGGAAAAGAGAAGGCCAAAAGTTCTCGTGTATTCTATGCACATAAACCTTTAAATGAATCGAAACTTGACCCATAAAGGTTGCGACATACAAGCAATACATTTCAACAACAATATCTATAAGAGAGATTATATTGTTGATTCAAACAACTAACTCAGAAGTAGCGCTCCTGACTCGGTTAGTTGTATCAGATTTAGAAAATATTTGAATGTGTAGGTGTGGTACCAAAACACCACATTCAATCTGATTCTAAATCTATTCTAGGTCAATAAGCAATTCTCAATGCGAAATTACTATAACCTAGCGAGAAATTGTCTCTACACAATTCTCATCAATATGCCTATGTATTCACGACTAGTTTATGCATGCAAATAACTTAGTCCAAGGAATCCTTTGTAGATCCACAAGATTAAAAGTTTGTACAAAAGGTTTATGATCACACTAAAGATTTACTACATAGCATATCTCTACAGATATCACCTAATTTGTACACAATACTTCTTGACCAAGAAATCCTGTAACTTGATTATCGTCTAAGAGAGAATATTTCTCAAAGAGTGGTATTTCACAACCAAAATCTCAACCAGAGATAATCTCAAAAGAATATATTGTTAGCGTGAATTTCCTTCCTTGCATCAACCCCCGGATCTCAGCCCGCCCTCACTAAGATCAAATACACCAACAAGGAACAAGTTTCAACAAACCACCATCTTGCAATAGAATTCATTAGTTCTGATACAAATCAATCGGACTTGTAATCAGCCACTTTTCTACTACAAGAGTGTTTTCTAACTTCCTTATCTTACATCTTCAAACCAGAAATCAACTATAATCCTTCAAAGGATTTCTGAAATATCTAAATATCCTATTGTTTCTGATTCTTGAAACAGGTCCGTTATCTATTCATATAACAGATTCCACCTGGAATTTATGATAGATGTTTCTCCTTGATAACTCACTTTTCTTCCTACTTCTCCCCCTTTTAACAGGAAACCATACGAGTTTCCAAGGGGTGCATATCCATCTAGATTTGCCCTAGGAGAAGGTTTAAAGAAGAAGTCCGAGAAAAACTTTAAAGTCAAGAAAGGTGTTGCATCATCGTAACCAAATACTGATAATGTCCCAACACATTTTCGTGAATGACTTATCGAAAGATCTTCTTCGTTACCAACGCTGAGAACTTACCCGTAAATCAGAAAAAGGACTTTTTGAAGATTTACATAATAGAAAACGTTTCTATTAACCATTCCCGTGACATTGTCGAATTTCGACGGGTAATTAAAATTTTCTTCCAAGGAATCACAAGAAAACGGTTTAATCAATGTTTAAGAAAGTCACCAATATATCTTTTATAAAGAAATAGCTTGCCGGGTTTCCGGTTTTGTAAATTTGAGATATCCTTAAGGGATCATGACAAATATCTTAAATTTCCGACAAAACACCCATTTTGTGACCCATAGTATTTGGCATCAATAAGATTTACGGCCTACTATGGTCAAACTGATCCAGATAGTTTTAGATCTTCATTTTGGAATCGTCTGCGTCCCATACCACAGGTTCTTCCGCCATGAAGGCCCTTCACTTCCTGATCAAAGTGTCTCAAATCCTGACTAATATGCTTGGTTCATAAATCGAACGAGACCAACTACACTGGTACCATTGAAGTTGTTGGGAATTTCACATTCCAACTTCAGAGTACCACCAACTCACAAAGATTGAGTGGGTAAAATTTATAAATTTTTACCAGCTTCTCTTGTTCTTTTATTCATATTATATGTTGGTACGCCCTAGCTTCAATCTTAGCAGAAAATTGCCTTTTTTCGTTTATTTCTAGTATTTTCCATCTTAGGCTACAGGGCCGTCTTGGCGTGCCCGTTTTTTTTCGATCAAAAAAAGGCATCTTGGCCAAGAAAATCCAAGAATTCCTGGACATAGGTGTCCAATTCTCGGTTGCCCATTTGGTAGTTACTAAAGCGAAAGTTCCTTTTGTCAATTGTGACAAACAGCCTTACGGAATTCCTCGAGGAATTTAGTCTAGTCACCAGTTTTATGGGTTGTATCCTCCACCACGAGGAGGCTTTACCTCAAGCAACAACAAAAACCGACGAATTAATGGCTTGTATTGAATAGATTTCAAATTTGGTTGTTTCAGTTTATTTGATGAAGTTCCAACACACCATTGCCCAAAGTTTGTAACAATGGGTTAAATTTCAAGGGGTCATCACTGTCAAGTGATGCCGGGCAAATTTTCATTTGCCTCGCTCACAGGAATTTCATTCCTATCCATTTTAAATAAAATTGAAAAATTTTATAGGAAAATTTTGTTCAGTTCACGATCATTGCGGGTATAATGGTTCATAATAAAGCAATGTCAAAAAAACTTAAGTTTTTAATTGAACATAACGTGCTTAATAACAGAATATACCAATGATCTGCTCAAATGGATTGCTAGCGATAAAAAACCGAAAGAACCCTTTACATGTCTTGAAATCTAATTACGCAATTTTGGAGCCATTTGCTTCAACAATTCACATAACTGCCTTATTAATTCTGTAGTCTATAACTACCAAAAAATGCCCATGGAAACTAAAAAACGAAACAAAAATTCCTTGCCAAAAAACCTCCAGCCAGCCCCCCCCGCCTTTCCCTCCAAAAGATGGACTCCTCGGGTCTCTAGTACCTGGCTCTGATACCAATATAAAGTCCCTAACCAAGGATCCTATTCTAAGCATGCCAATACAAGCAACAAACAAGGGAACGGATGGTGGTCAAACCAACCCAACCAAACCTAGATCGAATGGATCTAGCCCCAAGCTATGGATCAATCTCAAAGAGGAGTGAGGCATCACACCAGCAACATATGGCTACTAGTCTCACAATCAAGGATCAACTAGTGAGAGCCCAATAGGTATACTTATACCCTCCAAGGCGCATGCACCACTAGTAGTGCACTGTGACACCTCACTGGACACCTCGGCAGCCTATCTTGGCCACGTCATCCAGTTCCTCAATGACTCACTGATAGACCCATACCAATCCACCACCATGAGTTTAGGCCTACAACCATTGATTATGACCCTATACACATAAGGGCCCCAATTCCCTTATAGTCATAACTAACTTATGGGTTGTTGGTCTACCAATCTTTAGCTTGGACACGCTACCTGAGACCAGTCATGGGCATGACACTCCGAGTCTCTGCCTCTATACTCACTGCCGACTATAGAATGGTGCCATAGAGCTTAGCAATGATATGTCCGATCATGATAAAAAAATGGCTATAAAGGTATCCTTGTCCAAACCAAGGCTTTGACTAATGAGGCGAATCCAAAGATAGCGTGTATGACTGAAGGACTGGCTATGAAGATGCTCGATATAGACATGCAACCCCACCTGAATCTCTGCTACTCATGGCCTGTGTCTTTGCCCTAAATGCTAAGTACCATCTAAATCTAGAAAACTCCGGTAGTCCCCTCAAGGAGCTCTCATGTGTCTCAGTGAAAAATAGAATGTCTCCATCCGTAATGAAGTCCAAAAGATCACCAGCTGTCGAGGATGAGTGTCTCCCATTACAATTCCAAACACCTATATGCAATGGAGAAGGTGATGTGGATGGGGGCTTGGGCGCTCCCATGCCCGGGCCCCCAACTACCTAGTATGAGCCATCAATGTATTTTACCTATCCATCTCTTTAGATAGCAACTCTGCCCTATTCACGAGCCTCTTGGAAAGCTCTTCGACGTTCTTCCGCCCGAATAAAGGTAAGGTCATCATCCAAGTAAATTCTGGTACCCTTGAGTTTGTATTTAAGATGGAGTACTGATCTGCTCTTCCAACGATGTGAAACGAATGACAAGCGTGGCATTATCTTTCTTTGGGCGCCAAACTTTATCTATTCCATTACTATGATGAGACAGAGTAATGTTCAAGAGATTACTTGCTTCCTGTAACGCATTTTGGGTGTCGGGAATGCCATGGACTCTAACGTTATGTGATTTTTGTTCTCTGAATTTTTCTTCCGATAAAGTGGCAGCAATCAAACTGGACATATGGTTACCTTCATTGCCGTTTTTGAGGAGTGATGCCCAAGATTTCGTAGATTCCTTGTGTTGGGTCAGCTCTTGTTGTAATTCCTGGATCTTTGTTGCAGCACCACCATTAAGCAGAGGATTGGCACTATATTATGTAAGTGCTGTCCGCAATTGACTGTTTTCCTCTCGTAAGTGAGTAACTTTCGATCTCAATGATTGGACCTCAGCTTTGAGTAACTTCAGCTTGCAGGCAAGGAAGTTTTTGAAAGCTTTGGTGGTAGAAGAGAGAGAGAGAGAGAAAAAGAAGACGAAGAAGAAGAAGAAGAAGGCTTCATTAATGTCTTTTCCATGCCAAAAGGCATATAAGACTAGTAAATGTACATGTCAAGTATGTGGTAAAAGTGGGAGCAAATGAAATGTCTCCAAAACAATAACAAAAGAAACAACGTATCTAATACTATGAACTGAACTAAATGAGATGAGACATATAGGAGCATAGTATATCACTCTCATCATGTCCTGCTGCTACTATAGAAGGATGTGATACAAGTTGCAGCATGAGGTAGCTTCGGTGGTCGCTGACATTGTCTAGGAGGATGAGATGCGTGTCTCATCATGATAGGTCGGATAGCTCGAGCTGCAACATGACTATAAGTGGTGCACGGTCTCTGATCTCGATGGATAGGTACCTAAGATGCGTCCCGTTTCGGAACGCAACGTTCTGGGAGCATTTCGGAACGAGCGTTTCAAAACGGTTCAAAAAATTTTGCAGCGTTTCTTTTTTTGTTTTTTGGAAATATTTTTGGAAACATGTGTGGAGTGGGGAAAAACAACATATAGCCCTATAAATTTTTTTTCAGAGGCATTGCAAACAGATTGACTACTTACTAACTGAACATGCTGCATACCAATAGTTAAAACTGAAACTTGAAAGGTAATCTCATACTGCGTACTACAATGCTAAGTGTATACGATACAAAAGAATGTTGACTTATCCACATTCCACACATGACAATAGACTCATAGACCGACGAAACTCTATGGCTCCGATGCATCATGGTCAAAGGGGGACTCCTTCTCTAACTATCAGTAGTAGATGAGTAGGAAGATAAGGAATCCTCCTCAGATATGTGCGGTTGTGTCCTTGAACCTCTGCCTCTGCCTCTGCCTCTGCCTCTGCCCTTGCCTCTGCCCCTGCCTCTACCTCTGCCTGTTAGGGACCCAACTCCCTTGGGTCCCAAACCCAAACTTGAGACTGGACGATGACTGGGCCTGTAGACTTGACTTGTGACTCGTGAACGTGCATGGTTGCCACGTGTCATGATCTAGGTGTGCACATGGCTTGGAGTCTCTCTCCTTGGAGGTATACAAGAGGAAGAGGACTTATTTGCCATCCATTCTATCTACCTAGGAGGAGGTGGATGGAGAGCGTGTGCACGGCCAGGATGAGTGCTAGCTTGAGGCAGGAGATGGTTGAGAGCGTAGGCAGTGGTATGGGACACTATCTAGGATGGAGGTCGGATCCTGCTTGATACGGTCATAGGCCAGGGCACCGAGGGTGGACCCGGATTAGGTCCTATGGCGAGGTGGAATGTGAATCATTAGGTCTCTTGTGGTTAACCGGCACCTGGAGGTTTGCAGTGAGTCTAACATATGGCCTAGGTGACAAGGTAATGCCACATGGCAGGTGTAGATCAAGCATGGAGAGGGAGGCATGCCTCTCCTATGCATGATTTCATGAGAAGAAGAGGTGGAGGCGGTGGTGCATCCTTCTCTTTGCTTACTCTTATTCCTCATGGCAGCCATGGACAATACCATTTGGATTGTGAAGAGCTAGCAAGATTAGACTTGTATCTACCTTCCTTGAGTTGCTTTTGATCTTCTTCAACTCTCTCTTTCTTAATTCACCTCTCTTGCTCTTGAGATATGGATCTTAATCCTACCACACAGCCTATGTCTCCTGCTCATGAGGTAATGACATCTACGTCTACCGTGGATTCCGAAGCTTTGTTGCTTGCAATTAACAATCTATAGCAACAGATTGTTGATTTGCAATCAAAACACTCTCGGGATCAGCATGATTCGAAGGAGTTGACACAGTTAAGGCAGCTATTGCATCAACCCTTATTCACCCCTGAGATTTTTTGTTGGGGAAAAGAAGGATAGAACCCCAATGGTGGTCTTGCCGTGGATCGATCGATCGAATTCGCACTTTTTCATGCACGATTCTTCCGACGACAACAAGATCAATCTAGCCGTCATGTACCTGCGAGGTAAAGCTTTCATGTGGTGGCAAGATTTGAGGGGTAAGCCTGAAGTTCCTAAGAATTGGGAGGACTTTTGTAAGGCCTTTAAGGCTCCCTTCCTTCCTATTCTTGATGATTTTGAATTTTACCGTCAATATGCAACGATCCATATGGGGAACTGGCCCCTGGATCAGTGCTTACAAGAATTTCAGGAGGTCTATTCTCGTTTTGCAACTAGAATAGATCCTCTTTTATTGCATTTCATTCTTGGGTTGCCAAGAGACTATCAACTAGAGGTCAGGAGGAACCACCCTCTTACCCTCGAGGATGTTGTTCGCTTCGCCAGGATATACGATGATACTCGTATAGTGGCCAAGCCTGAGTCTGGTGTCTTGCCCGACGTAAACGGTAAGAAGCCTTTCTTTCCAAAGAAATCGAAAGATAAGGCAAAAGATGGGTCTTCAGGTTCTGGTAAATCGAAGAAAAGATCTATCTTGGACCAGGAAACCTTTATGAAAGCCAAAAGCGACAATTTGTGCCTTAATTGCATGGAACCAGGTAATGTCGCGAAGGAATGTCCGAAGAAACGGAAGGCTAAAGGGGCATCTTTTAAGACACTAGGTAACTCTAGCATATCTAGTGTTGATCTTTCCTTTGCTGGTATTTCTGTGTGTGAGCATTGCTATTTTAACACGGCTGTTTTTGGTCCTCACGATCTCATTCGGATAGAGTTGGGTTGTGGCATGACAGTTTTATTTGATGATGGTTCCACACATAATTTTACTAATGCTAATTTGTTGCAGAAGCTAAGGGTGGAAACAAGGCAAAGTGGCCACCGTTACACAGTGAAGTTGACAACAAGAGCGGAAAGCCAAGGTTGGGACCGCATAGTCCCACGTCTACCGATTCAAATTCAAGCCTATAAGGATAAATTAAACTTTCACATTATGAATCTAGATAGGGTAGATGTAATACTTGGAAATGAGTGGTTCTATGAGAGGAACGAGTCTATGAAGAAAAACTATGTAACACACAGTTTGTCGTTCTTGCATACGGCTCACTCATAGAATTGAATGGAAATATTGATATTTCTTCTTCGTATACGCTTTCTGCTCTAGAAACTGTTAAATGTATGAATGTTGTGGATTGTAATTCCTACTTATGTTGGTTGAAAGATTTCACTTATCATGAAGAATGTAATTTGTAATTTTACAATCTCCAAATGGAATTAATGTCTAATAACCTAAAGCAAGAAAATTCTATAGGAAATAGAAGCCTAAGGATCCAGGATCTTAACTATTTAATCACACAAAGCATTCTGAAAAGAAAGAGAGAGATGGCTGGTAACCCTCTTGTAGAAACTTGTGGACAGCCAAGGAGAATAGTAATGATGCTAACAATTGTTTAATACAAAGGAGATGCCCACATATACATAGTCTTCCAAAATAACTATCTAACTTCTCCCTTCATGACTATCCAACTTCTATGACTATCCAACTTCATGACTATCTAACTTCTATAAGTTACATAAAAAGAATAAGGTATCTCCAAAAGTCAAGTTGGGGTACATATAGTCACAATTAGGCCTAGTGGCCCCACGAGTCTTTACTAAGTTAAGAACATACTAACTTAGCTAACTCTAAGTTTAGTAGGCCTAATGGAGATAAATAAACCATGGTTACACAACTCTCGACCTTTTGGGTCAAAGTAACCTTTGGTGAGTTATTGCTTCTTTATGGGGTGAAGCTATCAAAACTACTGTGTTCTTGCAAAATAGAAGCCCAAAATCTCATCCCCAATCATGTCCAACATATAAAAGGAAAAGGATGCGTAATAATGAAGCATCAAGTCGAAGGGTGAGGATTTGCATGCTCCATCCGAAGTAGGGAACCAACAGAGACTCGGCAATAAGTCGAAACATGGACTTGTAATCCATCATAGGCTCCCACATCATGCGAAAAAACTTCTTACCATAAGGACAATAAAAAGTAGTTAAAAAAGAGTACCAAACTCATTCTTCAAGTAATGAAAAATTCTCTCGAAACAAATGCTCGCTCTTAACACTTTGAACAAAAGTACTGATTGACACATGTTGACTCCCTCCTCAATTAGTACAAAACGGTTTCAAAGAGTGCTCGAATTTTTTAGCCTTTGCCAAAACATCAAATTGAAAAGGTTTCGCATGAAACTTTCCACTAATGCATCCATCACATCCATCAACTTGCGGCAACTTGAAAAAAGAAGATTGCTTCAACATCTGCTCAATGTATCGTTGTTGAGAGATGAAGATTCCAGCCCCATGTGGAAGATCAGCAAGAACCGGAATGTGGTTCTTCATGAGTGAGTCATATTCCTCTTGCATCGCATCCTCGCAACATTCCTTTGGCCTGCCATAAAAAACAGGTTCTACTGCACTATCCTCAATAGAAGTAAAAGCAAAAACAGAAAAATCAGCATATTCTATTGATTTAGTAGAGGCACGAGTCTTCCTTTCATAGAAATGATCCACTTTGCTGTCCTGCAAAGTCTGCAACAGCCATTTAGGGACTGGTTTGGGCTGTCCAACAGCCTTACCTTTGCCAACACTTTGCTGTCCAAAGTGTTCCGAACTTGGACCTTGCTGTCCAAAGTCTTCAATAGGCTGCTTGTCATGCCCATGACTGGTCTCGGGTAGCATGTCCACGCTACGGACCGGTAGACCAACAACCCGTAAGTTAATTGTGACTATAAGGGAATTGGGACCCTTATGTGTACACGGTTATAATTAATGGTTGTAGGCCTAAACACTTGATGGTGGATTTGTATGGGTCTATCAGTGAGTCATTGGGGAACTGGATGACGTGGCCCAGATAGGCTGCTGAGGTGTCACAGGGCACTACTAGTGGTGCATGGGCCTTGGAGGGTATAAGTATACCTATTGGGCTCTCACTAGTGTATGCTTGATAGCATGACCGGTGGCAGGATGCTGCTGGTGTGATGCCACTTTCCTCTTTGAATGATTGATCCATAGCTTGGGGGCTAGATCCGTTCGATCTAGATTGGTTGGGTTGGTTTGTCCACCATCAGGTTCCCTTGTGTTGCTTGTGATTGGCATGCTTAGAATAGGATCCCTGGATTTTGGACTTTATATTGGTATCAGAGCCAATTCTAAGCACGTTTTGCCATTGATTTGTGCTCAAGAAGGAATCTCGATTTGTGTGGGGATTTTTCCATTGTTTGATATGGAATCACGACACTATTTCGAGAATTCAATGGAGTATGCAACGAAGTGGTAAAAGTGCGGATTATTCTTCTCGTGGATTTCCTTGTTTGAAGTGTAATCGGTTGTGGTAAGTGCACTACCAGGTATACAATCGGTTCGATTATTAGGCACTTCATATTGGTTTTTAGGAAGTAAATTCCGGTTTCCATTTCACTTCGTGTTGCCGATTACTTTGTTAAGAGCACTTTTTTGATAGCAACGGGTTCAATTAGAGGAAATGCTGGTTTTTACGGCTTTTTGTTCATTAAACAATGATTTAGGTGGTTTTGTTGTCTATCTTTTGCTTTTTATTGAGCCAATTTTGGCTTGAATCAGTGGAAAGCAGGAAAGGAAGCACAAAAAAGACTAATCACTGGTTGTGAGTATTGGTGGCTTTTTACTGGATTTGCATGAGGTTTCTATTGGGCTTACAAGTTCATGCTGTATTTTCTGGCAAATTGATAGTGTTTTGCAGGTAAGTGTGAGCCAGTAAAGCCATTCTTTGAATGGTATGGATTACATGAATGCCTATCCTGTGGTTAAGGAAAGACAATCTGCAAATCTGAGAGTTTGGGAAAATTTGGGCAGCATCTACCCTGTTTTCCAGCCATAATGAAATCTAGTGTCTGTAAATCTGTAAAAAATATTTGCTTATGCATTTGTGAAACACAAACTGATGATTAAGCAAACTTTACTACAACCTAAAGCTTGTCTTGTTCTTAAAAACAGTAGTTGAAAGAGACTTTTGCATAGAAAATGCATTGTTGAACTTCTGTTTTTTACAAAAAACAGGGCTCTGACTTTAGGGGATTGGAAAAGTTGTAAAGACGCCCTATTATCAATTGAAATTTGCAAAAACAGCAGATAGTTGATGTGATATGCTTCAAACAATAGTTTCCAGAGAAAACAATGGAGAAAACGGCTGTGGGCAGCCTCCAGTGCCACGTGCCTCCTGCATGCTGTAGAGCGCCCTTCCTTCTGCTTAACGTGCAAGTGATGGTAGGGGAAATGGTGGAGGGATGGAGCGACTCCATCCCTCCTCACTGCCACGGTACCTCTCTCTCTCGCTCTCTCTCTCTCGGGCTTCTGGCGCGGTGGTTCTCTCTGATTTTGAGACTCGGATTTTGGGGTTGAGACCCGAGTTGGAGGGAAACTCGTGGTGAGGAAGGAAGGTGGTTTTCTTGAGTAAGTTGCATGGTTGGGGGGGGGCTCAGGATCGCCAAGTTTTTTTCTATGGGCTTTTTCCATTCCGATTTTTGTTTGTCCATATGCATTTTAGTCACTTTTGGACTACGGAAATGCAAATGAAGTTAATGTGTTTGATGAATTGTAATGGCTTGTGTAGCGAAGTTAAATAGTTTCGGGATGCATACCTTCATTTTTTCCGTATATTTGTTGCATGGATGCGTTTTGCAAAATCATTGGTATAAATTTTATAAGCATAATATTGTCCATTAAAATTATGTTTTTTGGGCAAGTGCTTTATCAGGAAATTTGAGATATTGTTCATGACCCCTTTTTGGATATCTCAAATTTACAAAACCGGAAACCCGCCAAGCTATTTCTTTATAAAAGATATATTGGTGAATTTCTTAACACATGAATTAACCCGCTTTTTTGTGATTCCATGGACGATGTCACAGAAATGATTAATGAAACCGTTTTCTAAATTTGTTTTCTCTACTTGAATCTTCAAGTAATCCTTTTCTGATTTACGGGTCAATTCTCAAGCTTGGTAATAATCAAGATCTTTTGTTAAAGTCATTGTGTTGGGACATCATTGGTATTTACTTACAATGATGCAACACTTCTTTTGGCTTTCAAGATTTTCTCAGATCTCTTCTTAGACTCTTCTCCTGGGCAAATCTCAAATGATTTGCACCCCTTAGAAACTTGTGCGTTTCCTGTTAAAAAGGGGGAGAAGTAGGAAGAAAAGAGAATTATCAAGGAGAAACATCGGTCAAAGATTCAAGGAGGAATCTGTTATATCAATGATGGACCTGTTTTATGAATCAGAAACGATAGGATATTTAGATATTACAGAAATCCTTTATGGATTATAGTAGATATCAGATTTGAAAATTTAAAGGGAAAATTTTAGAAAGTACTCTTGCGGTAGAAAAGTAGCTGATAACAAGTCCGATTGATTTGTGTCAGAACTTGGAATTCTATTGCATGATGGGAGGTTTGTTCAAAATTGTTCCTTGCTGGAAAATAGTCAACTTGATCTTAGTATGGACTGAGATCCGTGGGTTGATGCAAGGGAAGAAATTCATGCTAACAATATATTCTTTTAAGATAATCTCCGGTTGAGATTTTGGATGTGAAATAGCAATCTTTGAGAAATATTCTCTCTTAGATGATAACCAAGTTACAGGATTCTCGGTTATGAAAGTGGTGTACAGATCAGGAGTTATCTGTAGAGATATGCTATGTAGTGAATCTTTGTGGGATCATTAAAACCTTTTGTACAAACTTCTAATCCTGTGGATCTACAAAGTATTCCATGAACTAAGTTTATTTGCATGCATAAACTAGTTGTTGGTACATAGGCATATTGATGAGAATTGTGTTTGAAACAATTTCTCGCTGGGTTATAGTAATTTCTCATTGAGAATTGCTTATTGACCTTGGGTTGATTTAGAATCAGATTAAATGTGGTGTTTTGGTACCACACCGAGACATTTAAATATTTTCTAAAACCGATACAACTAACCGTGTCAGAAGTGCTACTTCTGAGTTAGTTGTTGGAAATCAACAATATAATCTTAATCAAGGATATTATTGTTGAGATGTATTGCTTATAAGTCACAGCGTCTATGAGTCATTTTCGATTCGTTTACAGATGTGTGTGCATAGAATACACGAGGACTTTTTGGCTTATCTTTTCCCGTTTGGAATTGATGAAATGCTATCCCGGAAAACTCAGGAGAGTTGGATAGTTGTGGGTTGCCAAAAGTTAGAACTTCACGTAATGAGGTTCCGGTAAATCTTAAGTTATTCTAGATTAGAACTTAAGAAGAAAATCTAGATGTATTCTAGATTGAGACCCTAACTTTGGAATGACAGTTTATGCCATGTCTAAAGTAAGGGCGTTTTTTAGATTACAATCCTTATATTGGCACCGTATGTGAGTTGGAAAAGTCTGAAACTTTCCAGATGGAAAGGACTTTCAGGAACAACTCATGCGTCTTTTAATGATTGTAATGCACTTTCATGATGTACTCTTATGATATGGTTTGGTCTCGAGAATCTGGAGAGTTGAGATTGGTGAATCATAACTCAGATTCTAGGGAATAACTAATCCATAGGAGAGGATTGTGTTCATGGCAAATTACCCTGGAAGAATAAACAAGATAGTGGAATTTTGGTAATGACTGGCCATCTTACCAAATCGACTATGTTCATTTGGGTAAAGACCAAGTAATTATTAGAGTATCTGTTTTGGCTTTACAGATTACCAAAGTGGCATTATGAACATTTGCGATTCAAAGTTCACTGGTCACTTTTGGTCGGCCGTATTTGCTAAACTAGAGATGACTTTGAACTTAAAGTTCTTCTAATCATTGGTAGTAACCTTCTTTTTTTAAAGGACAAGAATCCGATTAATTATGATTGACGAATCATAGTTTAGATTCTAGTTATACTTGATAAATTAAAAGAAGGATTACCTACAAGATCAGAAGATCAGTTACGATATCTATTCAAATTTTCTCCTCGGAGAGGTAGTCACCTTGATGGAGATTGGGATATAGTAAGCATTTGGCTACCGGCTATAGCTCGTGCGTGCTTACATATAGTTTTAAACCTATGTCACCCATTGCGGTAGAGACTCGGGTGTTCTAGTTTCAGAAAGTAGCGGATTTCCTACATGATATGTAGGAAATGCTACGAATTGCACGTGAGAATGTCTAGTGTACCCAAGATGGGGATCGACATTATGCAAGTCTGAAAAGATCACCGAGAGACTTCCAAGTGGGGGATTGGGTATTTTTTGAGAATCTCGATGGATGCTGCTGGTGTGATGCCTCTTTCCTCTTTGAATGATTGATCCATAGCTTGGGGGCTAGATCCGTTCGATCTAGATTGGTTCGGTTGGTTTGTCCACCATCAGGTTCCCTTGTGTTGCTTGTGATTGGCATGCTTAGAATAGGATCCCTGGATTTTGGACTTTATACTGCTCTTCACCAGAAATAGGTTCTTCTTGATGAACTATGGGCTGCAAACTTGAAGAAGCAGTGGGCTGCCCACTAGAAGTAGATGGCAGTCCCTCCTCTTTATGATTAGATGGCGACACCAAATCTGGAAATACTTCAACATATGCATCATGGGGGCAGTCCCCTTTCATAACATGAGTGGGCGCAACATCATAGAAGGTCTTTTCATCAAAATGAACATCACGACTCACTATGATCTTGTTAGTATCCAAATTGAACAACCTATAGCCCTTGCTTTCACTACTATAGCCAACAAAGATGCACTTTATCATCAAGTTTGGATCGAAGCTTATCGGGAGTGAAAGAATAAGCCATGCAACCAAAGATGCGAAAGTGAGAAACCTTGGGCTTCTTACCATACCAGACTTCATATGGAGTCAATACCTTCAAGGCTTTAGTAGGACATCGATTGCTAATGTATGTTGCCGTTATGACCGCTTTCGCCCAAAACTTATGAGGTAGGCCCTTTGCTTTAAGCATGCATCGAGCCATCTCCATAATAGTGCGATTCTTCCTTTCAGCAACACCATTTTGATGAGGTGTATTTTGATGTTGGATACCTTTGCTTCGAAGATCAGCACCGAACGTGTTCTTGATATATTCCCCTCCTCGATCGGTGCGTAGGATCTTCAAAGAGTGCCCAAATTGATTTTCTATCATTGCTAGAAAATCCTTAAAGCGTTGAAATACTTAAGATTTCACCTTCATAGGATAAATCCATGTAAATCTAGAAAGGTCATCAATAAAAGTAACAAAGTACTTACACCTTCCAATAGGTTCAGTCCTCATTGGACCACACACATCACTATGAACCAAATCAAACTTGCCACCAACTCGAATAGTTCCATCAACTGGAAAAGCTTGCCTTTGAAATTTTCCAAGTTGCATACATGTCCTTCGGGATGCTCAATATTAGGAATGTCTTGCACCATATTGAATCTCTTCAACATCTTCAAGCTAGCAAAGTTGAGATGTCCAAACCTAGCATGCCATAATTCAGCCAACTCCAAAGAATGTGAACTTGATGCAACAAGACAAAAGGATGAAGCCCTTCGCTCATAGGTATCCATAAGAAATAATCCACCACACAATGTTCCCGAAGCAATGATCATGAGAGATCTCTTTGGGTCTTTGATTAGACATTCTTTTTGGCTGAAAAACCAGCAAGAGGTGAAGTGGTAGAAATCTCATCTTGAGGGTTCATCGTCATCAATACCACACATCTGAAAAGCCTTTTCCCACTTCTGAATCCAATTCTCGACTGTATCGGTGTTGCGTACTGCAACTGCTCCTGTGTATTTTGGCGGTTTCAAATCTTTAATTGTGGGCAATTTCCGTATCTTTGATGGTTGTTCGGCTTCTTTCTCAACTGTCACAGGCTCAACGGCTACCATAGCCGTTCCACTAACCCTTTCAGTTCCTGTGGAGATTTAGCCGACTTTCGTTGGTCGAGAATTTGTTGTAAAATCACCTCCATGGCATCCACCTTGGCTGCCACTTCTTGGATTCTCAAGATTTCTGTGCTTGCACTTCCTAATGGATCCATATTTGCAATGTTGAGGGCTGTCCACTTGTTAAGAAGTCGAAATTACTGGCAAAAATGAGTTTACAACTCTCAAACTGGCCCAAAAATCAGACCAACTTTGGATTGCTATAACTTTTCCGTGACTTGGACTTTTTTGAGCGGTCAATTTGTAGTAGGTCGTCCTCCTTCTGGCTTTCCAATGAACCCTTAACAGTCTGGTTTAGGCTAGGATTGCCCAATTATCAAGCAATTTCTTCTCAGCTGGTTTTGCACCTATGTATGAGAACCAAATTTTGAAAAAACACCATAGGACTCCGTTTTCTTTGCTGTAAATTGCATACAACAGCTCTTAAGGTCTGCCTAGAAGACTCCCAAAATTTGGAGGATGATCCAAGAATCGAGCGGAAAGTTACGAAGAAAAAACTCTTCAGCCAGTGCCCACCAGCTACAAGAAAATTCTCAAAATCGCTTGAATCTCGCTGCTGGGGTTGGTTTCTGTGACTAATCTATTGTGCCTTGGCAATAGGAACAGTTTGCAACAGATCCCATAGCCATCTGAGCTCTCAATCAAAAGTTATGAGCAAAAAACTCCCCTTTCTCTCTCTAGAACGTTTTTGTTTTTTGCTGTCCCAAGCTTCCAAAACTTGCAAACCCTTGCTTTGATACCAAATGTCAGACTTTCTCTCTGATCTTCTCTTCAAACCTTGCTAATTTCCTGCACATACAAGCATCAAATTACTTCTAACACAAGATGGAGCTGGCTGCCTTGTCTCCTCCCAGCCTTTGCTGCATAGATTATGATGAGGAATGCCTCTCTCTAGGCTCACCTATCCAAAATCCTCAAGCACCCCTTAACCCTGACCCTTCCTAAATCTCGACACATGGCCAACTCCATGCACAGTCGACACTTGCCACTTGGCAATACCTTGACACATAGGCAAGTGAGTAGGCTGACATGTGTCATTCATCCATTGGACCAAATGTCCTAGTGGGCATGTGACACGTGTCATGTTTGACTGGTCAACCCTGACATGTGTCACTCATTCATTGGAACAAGTGTCCCAGTGAGGCATATGACATGTGTCATGTTGACTAGTCAACTCTTCTACTTTTTAGGAGGTCAGTCCATCCACTCCGAATTAATGACCTAGTACCCTATACCCAAGCAACATGCGACTCTGAGGCTCAGAAACATCATTAACAACTTTATTTACATTTCTATTACAAAGGTCACCACAGGCCGGTGACTTAGCCATTTCTGTATTTACAAGAAGTACATCTATAAGTAAAAACAGTAAACAACCGGGACATGGAGTAAAAGCTGTAACAATGGGCAACAACCATAAAGCTGAAAATATGAGCACAATTGATTGCAATACTCCACATGCAATTTGCTCAAAGAATAATGAAATAGGTGGCTGAATTCTGCACAAAAAAAGAATGCTCACAAATACGTAGACTTCGAATGAAGCCAACACTAAAACCAGATTTGTGGCCGAAAATGAGTGCACACTACATGCACTTATAGGGCAGATGGTAGCACCCTCCTGCAAGCTAACCAACAAGAAAATTTCAACAAGAAATGTGTCAAAAACACATGTATCTTCTTTTGTAGATGGGCGCCCTCCTACAAAGAAGTGGTTCTGAAAATTTCAGCATGTATTTGATTAAAAAACACATGAAAATGGCTTGAGCATGGGCACCCTATGGCAAGCCCTCAAAATAGTGGAGGTGCCCTCCTTTTTCTTGCAAAAAAGCTATTAGAATACAAACAGATTCTTCACTCGCAAAAATCAGCCCCTTGCTGATTTTCTGCTACCATGTAGGGCGCCCTCCTATAAGCAATCTGAACACCTAGTGGCTCTGATACCATGTAGGAAATAGAAGCCTAAGGATCCAAGATCTTAACTATTCAATCGCACAAAGCATTCTGAAAAGAAAGAGAGAGATGGCTGGTAACCCTCTTGTAGAAACTCGTGGACAGCCAAGGAGAATAGTAATGATGCTTACAAATGTTTAATACAAAGGACATGCACACATATACATAGTCTTCCAAAATAACTATCTAACTTCTCCCTTCATGACTATCCAACTTCATGACTATCTAACTTCTATAAGTTACATAAAAAGAATAAGGTACCTCCAAATGTCAAGTTGGGGTACATATAGTCACAATTAGGCCTAGTGGACCCACGAGTCTCTACTAAGTTAAGAACATACTAACTTAGCTAACTCTAAGTTTAGTAGGCCTAATGGAGATAAATAAAACATGGCTACACAACTCTTGACCTTTTGGGTCAAAGTAACCAATGGTAATGTAAGCAATTCTATTTACATTCCAACAAATTCACTAGAAGGTGAAATCTTTAGGAAACTTAGACAGGAATTTAACGACGTGTTTCTTGAGCAGCTTCCTCACCCCTCTAGGGGTGTTGACCATGGTATTAAACTAATTCCTGGGAGCTCCTGTATCGTTGTATCCTTACAGGATGAGGTTTATAGGCAACTGCAAAATTACCTTAAGATGGGCCATGTTAGGCCTAGTAAATCTCCTGAAGGCTAAGATGACTATGTTGAGTTGTCTGACAGATCTCGTCGAAGTATGAACATATCTCGCACCATAGTGCAATACAGTGTGAGTCCACTTACTTCGAGCATCCACTTTTGGAAGCAAAACCGCTCTAGCTGAACAAGGGAGGCATGTCCCAACTCGAGTGGTAGTTGCCTGTTTGCATGTTGAATGTAGGACCAGAGAAAAATATCCCCAAGTAAGTGTATGAAGAGACCTCCAAGTCCAGAAAACAACAATAAACCTTCTCTTTTTTGTGCTTGGCTTCCTCAATCAAAGCTCGGAGAGTGAAGATATGATCAATGGTAGAATAATGGGCTCGGAATCTTGCTTGGCTCGCCCAAAGCATGTAATCTCCTGGATTCCGCCTCTGAACTCATCACGGACTGAAGTATGGTACCATATAGCTTTGCGAGAACATGCCCAATCATGATAGTACGATAGGTACTAGGAATCATGAGATCACCATTTTTGTGAATAGGGTGGATGATGCTATGCACTAGGATGATGAGAAGCCAGAGACAACAACGGCCGTTGTGAGGATGACAAGTATATCTGCCTGAATTCGACCAACAAGCTAGGCCATTTTAAATGGCTAATCTCATGGGCCTCACCAAACTGTAATAAGTACTCACCATATGGGTTGATAGGCCCTAAACTATCCTCGGAAATCCTGGTAACTCCCATCCCATCACTATCAAGGGCATGAACGTGGAGCTGGTCGGTTGTGTCGTGAAACTTTGAATGTTGCGAGGATGTCCTGGCATAATAATCCGCAGTGAGGAAAATATGTCCCCGCTTTGCGAATCTGACTGAGAGATTAAGGTAGGGTGAACCAAGGCCCTCAGCAAAAGATGAAGACTCTGGAGGAAAATAACATGCCGCATATTGAAGTTTCATATCTGCCTCTTACGTGGAATCATAGACATTGTTAATAACTTCAGTAGATACTAGAATTTTATTAGGCTGATTTGTTTCTTTGCTTTTCTCTCTATGCATATTCCTCATGCTATTATAGCTTGTTAAAACTGTCAATTCATAATGTTTAGTGGTATGACTGGCTCATCTATGGTTGTGCTCTTTGCCCGTAGGTGGTAAAGTAGCTCGTGCTTGTTCACCTCTTGTGTCTTTCTTCTCTCTTTGAACATAATGTCTCTTTGACTCTTGTGATATTTTAGTATTATAGTGCGAAATTTCTCATACGAGTAGGGATGTTGCAACATTTACCGCACACTATCATGATGAGGTGAAATATCTGAGACTTGTAGTATGTGAGACTCCGTAGAAGTTGAAATTTGCATGCAATGCACTTTTACGTCTCTAGTATGGCCACCTCATAAATCTGGCATCATTTTCATCAGATGCAGCTTTATAATATGCCTGATGTTGAAAACAAATTCTCTTTACCCCTGCATATAGGATTCAAAATTTGAGAAACTATTCCTATCATGTCCTTTGATGGTTTTCTTCTACCCTAGCGTTGGAAAGCATGAATGAACTCAGGAGAAGCCTAGCTCTAGTTTTGAGAGGCATGCTTACTTTTTGGAGTTGAAGGATTGTAACATGATTTCAAAATGTATCTCACTTGGGCTTTTTTCAAAAGAAGACTTGCATATTGCTAATGCTAGCTGGTCATAACAGGTATACATGCTGTGCTGGATACCTACCTTGCAGTGGTCATTGTGGAGAGAGAAACTGTCCTGAGTTTTGCCTTTGTACTGAGGTTTCTATTTTTCTCCTTCCTGGCATTTTGATTTCATTTCACTTTTATTCAGTTCAGTTGGTATTTTTTTTTTGGGCGGGGGAGGGGGGGGGGTGGTTTTAGGATACTGAACAGTGCTTACATGACCTATCGCTTTTGTATTCACGTCTCATGTTATACTCTCTCTCTCTCTCTCTCTCTCTCTCTCTCTCTCTCTCTCTCTCTCTCTCTGCCTGTACCTGCAAGAGTATTCAAAAGCCTTGCCAAGGAACTAATTTCTCATCATCCTGCTGCACCTGTAATATTAATTTTGTAAAAGGACATTCCACCTGGTTCATGAGATGTGAAACTGATAACTGATTTGAACATGCCCCTTTACGTTTTTCCCAGAAATTAGAAAGCTTTGCAAGTTCGCTTTTAGTCTCGCATCCAAGTGTGCAATTGGATCTATTTGAATGGAATTATGGCCTATAATCTATTTGGCATTTTATTTCTAATTGTGTTAAAACTTGATGAACATCTTGCAGGTTTGGTGCTGTTTTGCCAACTCCGTGCAATCTACTCGTTTTCTGTTACAAGACGAATACAATCTTCAAAACACGAAGTGTGACAACTTTATTATTGTAAGAATGATTTGAAGCCTTCATTTTACAAACTTGTTTTTGTTTGCAACGATTTTTACCTTACTACTTTTCTTCAGTTCTGGGCAAATCAAAAGGTCAAAAACTTTGTGAGATTATTTTTCATCTTGTATGTCTATGAGTAGTCAACCAACAAGCCACATTCCAAACATTACGGAGATTGATCATTTGTTGCAAGTTGTTTTCTATAGGCTCATAGTTGCTATGTGCAGGTAGGTTACTCTCACGAGACCGAAACTGTACCAAACCTAACAATACTTCTAGGTGCAACTAACCACCGCAGGGTAGAGGACAATGTGGGTCGGTGGCATGCATGTATACCATGCAATAGGTATGAGGGCCAGTAATGCCCATGCAGTCACATGCATGATAGTTAGGAGCCATGCAGTCCTTCAGTAGTGGATTGGGACTCCTCATGCATCAGTAACCCATGTATGCAGCATGAACGGTGACTGTCAGTAGCAACTGCCACCTACCGCATGCAAACCCACACTAGACTAGCTTTGCCTTTCCTGTGGATATGCTGTTCCTAATAGTTACTATTGGATGTCTGCCCTTAACATTGATAAATTTTTACAATATCCAGGATTCTAGAATTCTAAATGTCAGATTTTAGAAACTGCATGCAAGCCCACACTGGGCTAGGAGGGGCATTCTATAAGAGAATGCATTGGTTGGTGGATCAGACTAGCTTTGCCTTTCCTGTGGATATGCTGCTCCTAATAGTTACTATTGGATTTCTGCCCTTAACATTGATAAATTTTTACAATATCCAGGATTCTAGAATTCTAAATGTCAGATTAGAAACCAATTCTACAAACACGAATCTTTGTGTACTTTTCTTGTATGTTCACATTCATGCATCAAGTAGAGGAAACAATGTCTTCACCAATGTGCTGCTTATTGGATAGTCCTTGCTTACTTTTGCAACATCATGGCATTGCTGATTATGGGAAACTCTTATTTTTAAAACTTCGAATCTTAACTATGATTCAATTTTTCAATAAAACTGAAACACTGATTTCTTTACAATGGATAGCAACCTCAAGCATATTTTGACTGTCATCATGATTTAGCTTCTTATGAGCAAAAGAAATCACCAGAAAGTTGTATCAGCACTTGTGCACCAAGAGATTATTATTATGTGCACTCCTTTGTTTTTATTTGCCATTTGGAATATCCATTTACATGCTGCTATTTTCCAGCTCGTAAACTGATTTCGACACCCTGGCATGGACGTCAACTGCTTTGGTACCAAAATCACACACTAAAATGGAATAGAACATGACATATTAAAAATCTCACATTATTAGCCTATCTAGAGGTAGATCATAGTAACATATAAGAGGCTCTACCGCTAGTGTCATCCCAACCATCTGCTGCATAGGGATCAATGCGCAGCCCATGCAAATTAGCCACCTGCTCATGCCACCTGGAAGTTAGCACTACCCTGACACATAGGCATGAAATATGAATGCTGCTAAAACTGTCAGACACCGTACCGTGTCCCTCGTTTATTAGACCAAGCATCCCTTACAAGTTACAACATAAGACATGTGCCCCTTTGACCTGTCAACTCCCACCTAATGGGTTAGTTGGTCTAGCAAACTCTTTGTGGTCCAGTATATGTATACAAATTATGAGCACATCTTTTCAAGCAATTCACCTTATCATATCAAATTTACATTCTTCTCACCACAACCCAGTGACTGTAGTGAGTACGTACTGTTCTTTTGAATTTTTAAAAGTGCAGATTGAGGAGTCAATGAACAAAACAAACTTGCGCATACAGTATAATTATTTTTGATGGCTGCACGAAGAAGTCATAATCAAATTCCTCATTTTTGCTTCTGTATCTTACCTCATTTTCTTCGTTTGCATTGTAAGTTTTGGCTTTTTGCAAAGATGTCAATGGTTGCATGAATCGCTATGAAGAAGACATATTCAATGCTCTAGGGAAGGTAATGCCAAAAGTTTTAACTTTTCAGAGTTTCACGTTGTACAGTGAAGCCATGGCTTGTGGCCAGGAATATAAAAAGAAATGCTCATTTCACTTCAAATCCAAAACTGCATTTATGATGAAAACGCAGTAATAAAGAATAACTTTGCGATAAGTCAGCGATTTTGACTGATTGATTCATTGCGCAAAACCTCAGAACGGTTTTTAAGCTTGCCATGTCAATCTACAATCTTGTTACTGCAGGCCAGTGACCAAGCCATAATTACAATTGATGTGTACATGTTTATAACTTAGAAAAGAGCTGGGATATAGCAAAACCGTAGAACCCACGGTTCTTGGAACCGTGGCATGAACTGTGCCACGGTTCATGTAATTAATTAATTAATTTTATTTTGGTCCCTTTTCCCCCCAAAACCCCTCCCAACGGATTTTTGGCCTCATTTCATTGTTTTTGTGCTAGAGATTGAGAGAGAGGGAGCTTTGGATCTTCGGCCATTTCTGCTCCGATTGATGAGAGAAAATAGGGCAGGCTAGAGAGAGAATGTGTCTAGAGAGAGTAAAAAATAAGGCCTTTTTTGGGGTGGGAAGTAAAAAAAAAAAATTAATTAATCAACTATTTAACGGTTTCACCACGGTTCATGGTCCTAAACTTGGAGAACCGTATGGTTCACTATATGGTTCATGAACCGTTGGTGATCCGTTAACGGTTCACCAATACTATGAGCAAAACAAAACAATATCATACGGGTCATTTCATTTGTGGTGTCACAAATGTCTTAGTTAGCAGCATTTTGATGTCGACGTTTTTGGCTAACTCCCTGTTATTTTAGAGGATTATTCAGAACCTGATAGCACAATTTAATTTCTTATATCCATATGATTTTGATTATGGATCATCAATAGGCAACATTTCAATTACTCAGTTGACAAGTCCAATAGTATACTACATTTTACACATTCCTTAGTTGAGTCATGCTGGCACAACAAAATATAAATCAACTTTACTCTTTTTTGAACTTGTGTATAGCCTTTCTACTTTTGTGGTGGCTTTGTTGTTGGATCAATGACAAGGTGATAGATAACCTTGAAGAACATGCTCAATTTTTACTTTTAACCATCAGCAAATCCTACTACACTTACGCCTAAAAATGTACTATGTTCAAGCAAATAGATAAAGTTTCCAAGTTTATTTAGTTGGTCTTCAAATCACATTTTTTTATATACCAGTAACATTAGTGAATTTTACCTTTGGCATCTGAAAGCCATGTTCTCAGTTGGTGTTCTTGCTGCTGACAACTTTTGGCTTTGAGCTCCTGATAACATATACCTGCAACTTGTCAAGGTTTTTAAGTAGCTTCAAACATACACACATGCATTTAACTACCAACCAAAGTATTGACATTCTTGACCAACTTTCATTGTGTTTTATAAGTAGATAGCATTAATCCGTGCTTGGTGTTAAACTTAGAAGCGCAATGCAGTTAGGCATGTAGATGCTGAAACCTATTAGAGAAGCTCTCTGTAAGCTAGTCATAGTTTGGGCCCTATAACATGTTTGAGGTTCACGTCCTTATTCTACACTTATTTCATACATGAGTTAATATTAAATTGATTATGTATCCGTGTTATTTTTACAATAAAGTGCTTTAAGCAATGCAAAATCTCTGATGGAAATAGATGCTTGCTGCCTAGTACAAATTTTTTTGCATTCTGTATGAAAAAAGTTTCAACTTTTAATCAAATGATAAGCTGCTGTAAGTGTATCAGAGATTGTCAATCTAGCAAATCTAAACACAAAGATTAACTTGGAATTGTGGTGTTTGTTTCAGGCCTTTATGTTCTGCTTACAACAAGTAGCCTGCATTTTTGGATTGATTGCAGCCATTGTAGGCAGCGAAGAGCTATCAGAAATTTCAAACATTGTCTATTGTGTTTCAGATGCAGTGTACTGCACGTAAATCTCTCTCTCTCTCTCTCTCTCTCTCTCTCTCTCTCTCTCTCTCTCTCTCTCTCTCTCTCTCTCTCTCTCTCTCTCTCTCAATATCACATATGAGCTTCTATCTCCTAGGTGTCCTCATTATTTGACTTGCCTTTCCAATGAACTAAATATTCAAAAGCTTTATGGTTTTCTAAGTCTTCGTCATTGTATGTCTACAACTATTTCTAGTTTCGTAGTTACAATTGAAATTAGATACTCCAATTTGAACTAGCTCATCTTCCGAAATTAAGCTATTATTCGCACCTAGTCGTTCCCTTAGACGACTTATATGAAATACAAGATGTACCTTTACCCCTTTGGAAAGATCTAGCTTAGACATGACTTGATTGATTTTCTTCATTATTTTGGATGGACCACTATATCTTGGAGATAACTTATGGCATTTGTAGTTTGAAGTACTTCAGAATCTTTCAATATTGTAAGATACACCCATTCTTTGACCTCAGAACTCTCGAGGTGAACGACATTGGGTAGCATATAACTAGGCCCTATCTTAAACTATTCTAAGGCTATCTTTAGCCACTTGTAGTATTTCTTGCAAATGAGGCTGAAGGGATTGAATCTAGTGGGAGAATGCTTTGCACTATTATATGCGAATTCAACTGGTGAGAGGTGCTTTTCCCAATCAAATTCTTCTTTGGAACATATGATCATAGAATATCTTCCATAGATTGGTTGATATGTTCATTCCGACCATCTGATTCAGTTAATCAGTCGATCCAAGACCAAGAGTCGTGACCAATATTTTGAAATCCAATTGCCAAATCTTGTCGATGAATGACAATATAGCTTAACAAACCATACAATCTGTATAACTTTTTCATGTAAAGTTGAGCAAGCTCAGAAGCCCTGACAATTACTTTCTAAGGCATAAAGTGTGACATCTTGGGTTGTCCTATCAACCATTACGAAAATGACATTGTGACACTTTCTAATGTTGGGAAGTCCAATCTCAAAAGCCATTGAAATACTTTTCCACTTTTGTCAAGAATTGTCAATGGATGTAATAGATGGGCCACTTTCTTGTTTGGTAGACATACTTTCCTCTTTTGGATTAGGAGGCCATTTTGTATAAATTCTTCCAAGCTTGGGTGTCTTTATGGTGCCAACACTGTGTGCCCATATAGATAAAAAGGACTTGGGGGTTGGTTATGCTAGTCACCTTCCACCAAAAACTTTGGCCACTTGGTGACTTAAATGCAAGGTACACTTATCTTTAAGGGACTCCCATCATCGATAGGTTTGCAACAACCGAGGAACCAAGCAGCTAAATGGTATCCTCAGGCACTATGATTCACGTCTTCACTATGTCTCTCTCAAACTAATCTCCCATGAATTGACCACCATCACTCGAGCACTCTACACTTACATTAGACGTGTTTAGAATGGCCAGTGAGAAATTAAGCCTGAATTTTAGCACGAGCATTCTCTTCAACACACCCAGTGGAGGATATGATCAAGCTACCAACATCAGAAACCATTTTTTAAGTTGTCTCCTTTAATCTAATGAGATACCTGTCAGATGTAATAAGTTGCATTGCCACACAATCTCTTTCTTTCAAAAGGCTTTATTACTTTTTTGTTGTTTATTCTTGGAAATTGGTGTAAGGAAATCAATTTGACAGCATACTGGTACGTTTCCTGTGATGGCAGGGTTTGTGGATGCATGCAGGTAAGTGATCTGGCTGGCTTACTTCTGCTTTCTCTCATCTCAACTCAGTTTTATTTTCCATGTAGAAATGTGTAAGAGATATCAAATGCCAAGCTGAAAAACTGTACCAATTGTACTATGATGTACGGAGAAAATGAGTTCCTGTTTTGCTTTCTTTATTGATAATGAGTTAAAGCACTTGAGTCTTGCAGTATCATCACATGCACTCCCAAAATGATAATACAACAATTTCATGTGATGAAGTAGAAATGCTACTCTAATAAAAAACAATTTGATATGAACTTCATAACTGTTTCCCTTACATTATTCCCTAAATTATAGTTATGCAAAACATTTTCACAATTTTGACGTAGATAAGTAGAAGTCTATGTGAGGCTTCTAGTAAGAGTATGGGGACTGACAAGGTTTCGATCACACATTGGTACAAGTTTGTGTTAGTCCAACTTAAAGCTTAGGATTGATAAATCTTGTCACGTTGTATTGGTGCACCCCAAAAGTATGCATTATTTGAAGGATTTTGAGACCAGAAAAGTTGTCTAGATTAATGTTTCCTACATTTCCAAGAAAGAATTGACATTTCAGGTGATGAGAATCGGAGAATTGGATTTATGGTTTTTCTAAAGTCCATTATTTATTATTGACAAGAAAATTGATAGTAGATAGATCAAGCACTCTCTAGTTGACCGTCACCCTCTAATATACAGTTACTTTCAGTCATTTGTAATAAAAACACAATGAAATTCAGGATGATGTAGGTATTTATTATCTATATATGCGCCTAAACCCTATATCTGATTTGAATTGGATGAAATACTGGTTTTCATTGGAATTGTGCTTAGAATCTCAATGAAGTGGAGAATTGGGAAACGCTGATCTAGATGCAGTGGATTGCCTCGAGGGTGATGCAACTTTTTACAGGGCTTGACTGATTCAGCCTGATTTCTTGCAAGATTAATTCATAAGCTATTGCATAGTTGCGATCATTAATGTTACACTGTTACAATGTTGTATCGAAACACGTTTCGAACAATGAAACACGTTCGAAACGGGTCCGTTTCAAAACGTCAATTTGATGTCAAACGGACGTTTGAAACAACTGGAAAGAAAACCCAATTCTTTTGCATTTCTGTATGCAATGTTTTTTGCTTGTGGGTTGAATGCCTCTGTCTCTCTCTCTCTCTTATGTAGCTTTTTCTTCTCAAGAATCATATCCTATCTTTCTTATCTTTACTGATTGACATAATTTCTCCCAAGTTCCAACTCATCAGTTTTACCCTTCCAAATATTGTTGTGCAAGGTTATATAATCAGGAACATTTGGCAAAAGTATCGACTTGGAAAGTTATGAATAGTATCGGCCTAAAGATTATGAAGTGAAGTGCTGGAAGACATCTTAACTATTAATTTTGAACCATCAAAACTCAATATCTGTCTTGAATAGAGATTGATGTGTGAAAGACAGTTATAGTGATTCATAATTTTCTAGTGTGGTCTAAATTGCCACATTATTTCATGAGCATGAGATTCTTGATTGGCCTACCCAAATGTATGATATAACTATGTGTTTGAAGCTCCAATTTTTTTTTGACGCATACACAATTGACGTCTTCCATTACTGTGAGGCATATGTTTATAACGGTTAAAATCACTCATATTCCAGTTCAGAAGAAAAGTCTTTTGAGCAGCTGTTCTCTGTAAACTGATGTTTAGTAGTGTGTCAGGATTTAGATAGCGTTAGTGGCATTGAATTTTGGGGAGAACAGGCTGATCAGCTTCACCTGCTAAACTTTGTGTCTTTGCTGTATGTGTGCAACCAATTTTTACTGTGGTCCAACAGACTCAGCATAAGGTGGAGATGGACAAGTGGGAAGGCAAGTTAGGACCAGTGGAGAGGCCAATGCAACCTCCTGGCTTCCAGCAAATGTCGCGCATCGATCAGCCGGTTCCTCCACCAGTTGGATATGCACCTGCCTATCCACCGCCACCAGTTTATGGAGAACCTGTATCTGGGCAACCAGGGTACGGGCAACCTTATCCTGCACATGCCTATCCCCCTGGTCCATACAAGCTGCCTCCTGGAGGTTATCCCTCCAGGTAAGCGTAAATAGACACTGTTTTTTGCGATTTACTTACCTGTTAGATGGCTTGCTATTAAGGGATTTTGACAGAGAATTTATAGTTCGTTTGAGATTTGAGAACATTGAAACTAAGCTGGCAAATGTTTTACCTATAGATTGCTCTATGTCACATTATATTGTTTACACTTTGGAACCTATATCTAGACATCAGTTAACAGCATTGATAAAGTGCTCTCTCTCTCTCTCTCTCTCTCTCTCTCTCTCTCTCTCTCTCTCTCACACACACACACACACACACACACACACACACACACACACACGCACACACACGCACACACAAATAAGGTAATAGATGATGTGAGTCCTGTGTTGCAGCGGATCGCGATCCGGATCGAGCGTTCTGGATCGTGAGCGTTCCGGGACCAGAAACGCTGTCCCGGAACGCGTTTAAAATTTCAAATTTTTTTTATGTGGGCCAGACTTTCCAAGATAGGACGTCTCTAACAAATTTCCATTCTCACCCTTAAGCATAAAGCTAAACAGCGGAATAGTTCTATAAGGTGGTCATCCATGATCATGCTTCTGACAGAACGATACAAGTACAAACTCGGTGGCACGCTGAGACAGGAACCTACTCATTCCTGATTTTTTAACTGCCAAAACTATAACTACTGTTGTTTAAATGTCAAAAGCAAAGCTTCTTAAACAGGTACTGATGCCCTCCAATAATATAGCTGTTGCCTTGTATTCCTTTGGATAAATTATGTGAGAAAAAGTCTCTACGTAGGATGCAAATGACACAAAAGTAGGGTTTCAACAGCTTAGGATCAGTAACTGCTCTTGATAATTGATGGCAAACTTGAAATTTCCAAAAAAAAAAAAAAAAAAGCGTTCCGGGAAACCCTAATGGGAAATCCCGAAACGCGATCTGGAACGCGTTCCGGATCGTGGCCTGCAACTTTGTGTGAGTCCTACCAGTGGTTTTCATTTATGTATAGTAAGAAGCACGGACTGTATCCATGTGCTTGCTGTCAATTTCAGCAGCAAGCGTATCAAAATAGTGGTTTCAGTTCACCTTCCAAAAAGGGATTGCTTAGTGAAGGGAGCACAATTGGGTTGTCTGAAAACATATAAGGGGACAAAATTCAAAAGCTAAAGGTAACTCAAAAAAATAGAATGCTATACATGGTTTCAACACACGTAGTTCAATAAACCTCCTTGTTTCCTTGGAAGGTTTGTTCTAGTCATTAGAGATCATTATTCATGACCCCTATATGAAGAAGAAGTATGTTATTTGTCGCAAGCCCAGTACATAAATCCCCTTCTTGTTTAACTGAACTATATATGCTATGAGTCTTGGTGCTGCCTGTTGACTGATTACCTTAACTCGAAATGGCCAAATATCTAATCCCGTTGCGATCGCAGAGACCGGAGTTTAAATAGCCCACAAAATGCCCTATTGTATATTCTGCTCTTTTGCTTATGGTGTGTACACACATGCCCAGTCTCCGACATTTGAAGCTATATGGCCTTCTATAATCAACATGTTCTGCCCTTTCCATGGAGTTGTTTAAGAGACCCCTCTTACAACTGCACTTTGCATGTCTTGATAGAGTATGCTGTGTTTACTGTCTGCTGTTTTTCCACTATCTCCCCTTTCAGCAGAAATGTTGTTATTGGGTGACATTGCAACTGTTTTCTGAGGCTCATTGGTTTTCAGCTTATGTGAAGACTCGCTTTTGTTGTGCCTGATCTGGACTACTAGAAACTAGATTTCTTTGTATGGCTCCCCACATCTCTCATTGTATGCAATAGTCTTCGAGTAATGCTCGAGTGTTCGGCTTTACAGACTAGGCCTTGCCTCTTATTGTATGGTGCTCGTATATTTATATGGGCTATATGATAGTCTTTAGTAGTCAGGTCCAGACTCGCTATCTGGTGTGATGTGGTTAGCCGTTTATTCATCTATCCTGGTTTAGGGTTTTTCAATCACAAAAGCTACATTGACTTTATCAAGTAGTGCTCCTCTAGACACCCTAACTTTTGTATCTTTGTGCATGTTGTGAATAATATGATAATATTTCTTAAAAATAAGCTACTACCTGAGTTGTGAAAAATATTGATATTGTTGCGATTGCTCTTTCAAAGCTACCTGGTGTTTTTATGCAACCAACCATGATATGGAGTAAGTTACAGCTAGTTAAGGGATCCTTCTAATTACTGCATTTCTTAGCCCTCATTACTCAGGTGAAAAAACCTGTGCACACAAAAGTATAATATGGCTTATTACAGTTTTGATGAAGATGCTTGCTACATTTGATCTTGGTAAACCATATCCACTATAGAAAAATTGATAGCATAATAAAAAAGGTCAAGCTTTGACAATGATATGCTTAACCATTTTGGAGTTGGTCATAAATTTTCTACATGCTTATAAAAAAGAGTTCAGTTGACCTAAAATGTAGTTTCAGCTCCATAAAACTCCGACAATTTCCATTGCAAGCTAACCTCCTTGAAACAAACTAGTCATGTTTCATCCCTTTTGGACCTAAACGTGGACTCCTTTTGGTCCCGCTAGATTGCTAATCTGGGTTGGTGAACTTGCAATTGACTGGAACTACTGTGTGGACCATGCAAAAGGTTGAACTCTAGACGATTTTAAGCCATCCAAGGGAAGACCAAATCGTATCTGTCAGGCTCTCCACTAATATATTTTACCTGTCTAAAGAATGATGTTTAGCATGCAAATCCTGTAGTGCTGATTTTCAACAAAACAATGGTTGCAATATAAACACAAAGAGACATTTACACTCATTTGGACACATGCTAACCTTGCACATCATATTACTAACATAGTGAGTTGCAGTGTTGTGTTAGAATTCTCAAGAAAGGGATCGTTCGTAACCAATTCTTCATAGAGATTTCCCAACTTTGGAATGTGGAAGAATATTCTTGTTGAAGCCCAGAACAGATGATTTCTCAATCATGAATTCTTGTATCTCATGTTCTTACTAGAGTTGGATGACACACACTGAATGAGGCTACATGCAATGGTTTGTTGTGCAAGTTGATCTCTAGACAACCCTCAACAAAGAGGAGGATTTGCAAATTGGTTGCAAGAAACTAAATGTTAAATTGAGAACCATACAAGTACCAATGCCATGTCTTCACAACATTAGCAATGGCATATAACTCCTTTTATTGTTGGCCTCCAATAGATTGACCTCCTTGGCTTAGCATAGCATCCATGGTTGTCTCTAGCATCTATTTCTAGAGTAAAACCGTTCACTTGGATCCACCATTGCAAAACATATGTAGTAGCCATTTTATGCTAGAAAATATTAGAGTTTTCTTGCACATAAACTTGCCATTTGTCTTTTAGAGTTCCATTATTAGAAACCCAATCTGCAACATCACTCAAACATGTGCAATATTTGATGAACCATGATAACCATTTTTCTGTTCCAAAAAAAGGCTTCATGTGACTTGCATGTACCTAGGCACACATATTACATAGATATCAAATGTACGAGATATTCAACTTCTTTGTAAAGGAATTCCACATTTCTTAGCATATATTCATGATCATTAAGGTCCTCAACATACTTTACAAATGCACAACTTATTCACCCATTGCCTCATCTAAAAGGTATATCATCTAGATACACCACAACAAACGTTTGGACGATGCCATTCATATGCAGATGGAAAGTTATTGACATGTTTGTCAATTGAAGTTGCAACACCTTCATAAAGTTTGCAATTTTTTTGTTATTTTGTCTTAAAGGCGTGCCCTTTCTTGATTTGAACTCAATAGTATCCACTTTTTAGATCAAACTTGTAGAAAGTATCCAATATATCTCAACATGCCGATCGAGTCATTAGTCATAGAGATAGGATATGATTGGTTCTTGTATAGGTATATTATGAAGACCTTTATTGTCCACAAAGGAGTGAAAGGTGCATTTACTTTTTTTTTGGGTGTTAGAAGAATATGAGCATTAGAAAGAAATGACTCATTTCAAGTCGATTCTTTTCTAGATATCTAGCTAGTTGTATTTTAACTTGTTCCTAGCTTTAAAGAATAGTTTGCTTGGTACCCTAGCTATATGTTTATCACTAGGTACTAGATGCATCACATGCTCAATATAATGAGAAAGAGTAAGACTATAGGCTGAATATTTTGGAAAAAGAAAAATATAAAATGAATCGAAATGAGCATGCATGATTTTCATATTTTTCTCATCCCTTTGCTTTCCCTTACTTTTTTACAAAACAAATCAGTCTTCTAAAATATGACTACAAGATATGATACAAATAAGATAAGAATCGATGTCTTTCTTGTTGAAATTATGCAATTGCATGGCAAATGTTATTGGCTTCTCTTAGCGGGCTAGTGACACTTTTCTAAGGGGTCCAATCAAAATGATGTTGATTACACCTCTTTGACCTTGGATTTCTATTTGAGAGAGGGAGAGAGTGATTCTACACCTAGTTTTTTTGGAGAGATTGTGAGATCTTGCTCAATACACTTTAGTTGCTCTCTCTCTATCCGAGAGCTCATGCATGTATTCTCTCTCTACTCGAGAGCAAGCCTTTTCTATACTTTTTTTTTTCATCATGAGTTGCCTTTACATGTGAATGTACTTTGGTGAATGATTTATGCATGTCCTATATGTGCTCTTGCCTTAGAATTTTCAAGATAGATTGAGCAACAACTACTTTTGAAGGAGACAAATCCAAGGAGGAGAGTGATGAGGATTCATCACAATCATCAACAAGTTGCAAATCCAACAAGAAGTGTTTCTTTTTGTGGTAAGAAGGGGCATTTTGCTTCTAATTGTTTCAAGAAGAAAGAGTTTCTCAAGCAAGCTAATCTTACTAAAGAGAGTGAAGGTGAGACAAAAGGGAGATATGAGAAAGGATCTCTCATGATGTCAATGTACTCTTCTTCTAGTTTTGAAGATGGAAATGCATGGTGGATAGATAGTGGGTCTAGTTCTCATATGACTAGTTCAAGAAAATCTTTCACTCATCTTTCACCTTACAATGGATCTAGAAAGTTCATCTTCATTCCTATTGGTGGTAAATGCAAGATAGAAGGAATTGGTAGTGTACCAATTGGTGTTGGATCCACTATGACTCTTAATGGTGTACTTTTTGTGCCTAATCTCACTATGAATCTCATTAGTGTTGATAAAATACTAGATGATGGTTTCCAAATTGACTTTGTTAAAGATGATTGCTTGATTAAGAGGGATGGTGAAATGGTAGCAAGAGGGACTAGATGTTGAAATCTTTTCAAGTTGGAAACTAATCCTTGTGGAAGTGTGGTCAAGAGGAGCTTCGATCATATCAAGGAGGAGAAGGCAAGTGGTTTACCTCAATCTATGTTCCATGATGGTAAGGCTCATGAAGATGGTGCTTTGGAAAAAGAACTTGGAGAGTTATTGCCAAGGTGTTCTACTTCTCGTCAATTTTTTCATCTTGTTCATTTGGATGATCTTGTTTGATCAAGTAAAAGCTAAGATGATGTATTTTTATGTGACTCCTTCATTGAAGACTTCAATTGGACATATCTCTTATCAATGGTGCTTGATAGGAAGATTGCAATAGCTGATACTTTGGGGATCTTTAGATCCATATGCTTTGTCAATATTCCTTTGCATGTAAGGAGTAAGTAAAATATCATTTCTATCAAGAGGATGATGGTGAGATTCTCATATCTACCAACAATCCAAGAGCATGATGGAGAAAGACCAAGGCTTGAGGAGGAGTCATCCTAACTCATGGTGTCAAGGAGATTTTCAAGAGGCAAGGCCGAGTCAATGTGGCTCACGACTCATGGGAAAGAGGGGAAATTTTCAGGTGGTATCTACTCCAACACATCCACTTTTGCTTCTCTTCTATTATTTGATGTACCATCTTGCTTTGATGAGATTCTAAATCTCGAAGTTCAAGTGAGACAATGCTTGTTTTCTATGATGCCTCTTGTATGGAAATATCTCATGTCATTAATGACTTAGATCAGGTTCTAAATCATTTAGAAAGCAAGTGGTTGTGTCATCAAATGTATGCTCTTGGATCTTGTAAGAGCAAGAATGAGATAGTCATTCATAGTGTGAAAAATCATGTTTTTTCATTTTGTGAGGCAATTTGTAAACTTCTCATGAGATTAAGTGAATCGTCCACAAAGGACACTTACATCCTTGAGAAAGTATGTAGCCTCAATAAGATCAAGGTAGCCTTTGCCAGATCTGGTTGAATCTTGATGGATTTAGCTTGATTTGGTTTGATCTTCTTAGATCTAGCGGTGACGGCTTAGCAAATTAGCTTTTCGTAACGTGCCCCCACCAATCTGGATCTATCTCACTGTGGTGGCCAGTACTTGTGCAACTGGCTACCGTTGATGGGTGTATCGAATGGTGTCTCATCTAACTTTTCTAAATTCACAGCTCCATGATTAAGAATTTCCTTGATCCGATAGGGACCTTCACCTGTGAATTTTAATTTCCCTTTGATCACCTTGGTTTTATACATCAGGACCAAATCTCCGAAACAAAGATCCTTCTTTTGTAACCGACGATCATGCCATGCTTTGTGTCTTTCCTTTTCAGCTGCCAATGCATGCATAGCTAGTAAGCGTGTTTCACAGAGTTTATGCAGAGTTTGTGGCGTAGCTGTAGAGATTTGGACTCACTAAGACGTTGTGTGGTAGCAATCCTTAATGAAGGAACTAAAAACTCTATTGGCATCACAACATCCTGACCATATACCAATTGGAAGGGTGTTTGATCAGTGCTTCCTTTATATGATGTCCTGAATGCCCACAATGCAGCATGCAACTTATGTTCCCAATCTAATCTGCTAGCTTCAACTATTTTTGTGAGCACGCTATACAGGATCTTATTGGATGATTATGCTTGCCCATTACCACGAGGATAATAAGGCATATTGGTTCTGTGGATCATGAAGAATTCCTCCAACGGGACCTTGATGGTCTCATTGATGAAGTGGCTTTCGCGATCACTGACTAACTCTACCGGGCATCCGAAGCGTACAATGATATTTTCATAAAGGAACTTGGCAGTGGTCCTATCATCAGCTACTCTTACTACCTTGGCTTCGACCCATTTGGTGAGGTAGTCTGTGGCTACGATTACGTGTCGAGCCTGGGAACTCCTGACCGTAGGGTGAATTGGACCGATGTAATCCAATCCCCACTTTTCGAATGGTGCTTGGGCTAAGATCGGGTGCAGTAGGTCATAATTCAATCTCGTTGGCCTTCTCGCCCTTTGGCACACATTACACTTTTTCAAGTATTCCTTCGTATCCTTATGAATCGTTGGCCACCAACATCCTGATTGTAGGACCTTGCGAACTGCAATGTCGGATGCAAAATGGCCCCCACCCATGCCTTCATGTGAAAGCGAAATGATCTGGGTGGCCTCATGAGAAAGAATACACAGTCGAAGAATTCCGTCTAGTCCTCTTCGGTATAACTGGCCGACAATCAGCTGATAAGGTCTAGCCTTCAAGATCAATTTCCGTTGTTCCGCCTTTGGTAGTGATTTGTCTGGTTGGCCCCGCATTAGAGAGTCAACAATGTCAGCAGCCCATTCTGGTACTTTGTCCACGTTAAATAAGGCAACATCTGCCAGCTCATCATCAGGTTGGGTTGCAATCTCCTTTCCCTTGATTCGTGATACATGATCTTCCATGTGATGTTGTTTTCCCTTGCGAACTACTATCCAAAAATCAAATTCCAACAACAGAAGTAGCCATCTGGTGATTCTCCCGGTGTTGCAAGTTTTATTAACGAGATAGAGCAAGGGTTGATGGTCCGTATAAAAAGCAAAATGTGTGGCCATCAGGTAATGTCGAAATTTCTTAACCGCACAAATCATTGCCAGTGCTTTTTGTTCTGTGGTTGACTAATTCATTTTGGTATCACTAAGCTGTCAGCTTGCAAATCGGATTGGAAAATCCTTTTTGTGTTCACCTGGCTGGGTTAAGACTGCTCCAATTGCATACTTCGATGCGTCTGTATGCACGTGAAACTCAATGGACCAATTGGGTGGGTGTAAGATTGGTGCTGAAACCAATGCATCCTTAAGCTTCTAGAAAGCCTTTAGGGCTTCCTCGTTCCAATGTGGATCCGTTGTAAATTTGTAAATTGGTCGGGCTAACTCCGCAAAATCAAGAATGAAGATCCTATAATAGTTAGCATGACCCATGAAGATATAGACTTCGCGGATTGTCCCCGGTGGTGGTAGATCAATAATGATTCTGATCTTTGATAGATCTGTGGCGATCCCGTGTCTTGACACTATATGGCCGAGAATCAAGCCATGTGTTACCCAGAATTGACATTTTTCTGGATTCAGGGAGATCTGGTAGTCGCGGCATTTTTGTAATACCTTCTCCAGGTTGGATAAGTGTTCTGAGTCTGGTCCATGCACGCACAAATCGTTCAAGAAAATTTATTTTTTGCAGATAATCTTTGAATGCCGCCTACATGACTCGTTGGAAGGTGCTTGGGGCATTGCAAAGTCCGAATGACATCACTTTATAGGCATAGGTTCTCCATTCCATGGCAAATGCTATTTTGTGCTGGTCTTGGGGGGCTATCTTTACCTGGTTGTAACTGCTGAAGCCGTCTAGAAAATTGTAGGCCTCGGCGTCGGCTACTCTGTCGAGGACACTTTCCATAAATGGTAAAAGAAAATGATCTTTTTTGGTGACTGCATTTAGCGCCTTAAGATTCACACAAATTCACATTTTGTCGTTCTTTTTGGGCACTATAACTATCAGTGATACCCATTCCGTGTGCTCGATTTCATAGATGAAATCTACATCCATCAACTTTTGCAACTTCTGCTTGATCAGCTCAGTATAGTTCGGGTTGCAACAGTAATAACGGCTTACCTTGGGGACTGCTCCATCCACCAAGGGTATGGTGTTTTGGACTATTGTTGGTGGAATGCCCTTAAGGTCACTATAACTCCAGACAAAACAATCTTTATATTCTACCAACAACGATCGTAGTCTCTTGAACTGTGTGGGCGTTAACTGCTCTCCCACATACACTATCTTTTCTTCTTCACTTGGCTCGACAAGATTCATTGGCTATGTTCGTGCAGGTCCCTCAAAGACTTGTTTCGCTGGTGCCTGACTTTGATCAGGTTCTCTCTGGGCTTGCGGCATCATGATTACTACGTCGTCCAAGGTGTAATTCTTGAAAGTCTCAAGCATCTCGTGAACTGGCGCTCGTCGAGATTCCTCTTTCAGCATATTGATCTTAGCCTGACTGGTCATTTTTTGATTTTCTATCAACTGTGTAGAAGATGACGCTGTATCTGAGTCTATCTTGATTGACTTCAAGGAATCCAACACTTTTTTTTTTCTTTTTTTGTCATTTGGGTGGATTCATCCTTGTTGTCTTTCACCGGGACTGCCGTGACATTCGCCTCATGGTTGCGAATATCAACATCCACTGTAGCTATCGCCTCTTCAGGTAGATCACTCCATCGGATCATCTGGTTGTAGCGTTGCTTCAATTGATTCTTCTTATTCGCAGGTGCCTTGGGTGGATCGATCCTTGAGACCTTTGCCATAGCGGACTTTTGTGGTGGTTGAGCTGGTACTTTCTTGGTTCCGTAACAATCCGGGTCCATGTGATGTAGGACTTGTTCATCAATCAACTTAATCTCCTTATTATAAGCTAGAGCATGTTGCCAAGGGACTAGATCATCGTCCACTGGGTTCTCAATAGGCTCCGCTAACAGCCATGCTACGTTTATCATATTCACCCCAAATGTGATTGGTGTGTCCATGGTGTAACATTTGGGTGAAGAAGTAATAGGTTCTAGATCTGATTCATATTGACATGCCTGGCAGTCAATAGTTGCTAATGCATCTATCCATATCACGACATCCATCTTTGAATCATAGTGACCTCCTTTGGCCGGCCTTGGGCGATCAATCGTGTGATCTGTCATGGATGATCCGTCATCAGCTTTGGGTGCAATAGGTTTCACCGCCCATGTGGTTGGATCAACCTTTACAGCCTATTCTCTGTTCTCGAAGGTGAGTTTTCCCGTACCCCAGTTGTGTACTACTTGCGTAGTCCTTAACCATGGTCTTCCCAGTAAGACACGGTATGCAGATGGAGATTCAAGTATATCCTCGACTACAAAAGCAATCACAAACTGCATGTCTACTATCTTTACAGGGATATCGGCAACTACATCTTTCGATTTCACACGGGATTGATCTGCCAGTATCCTCCATCTACCATTGTTGCCTCGTCCTCACAACTAAAGAAGATCTCAAGGATGACCCTGACTATGACCATGATGCTGCAAAGTTATTTGCAAAAGATATCTCGGTAGAAGCACATGAAATCATCAACGTTGAACTAAAGACTGCTCCTGCAGAGAAGGTGGTCGCTTTCGAGGAAGAAGACGAAGAATCGCGAAGACGAAATTGTCTAGTGCTGTTATTGATAAACCAACCTCAAAATCAAAGACAAAAGAATATGACATCGTAACTGATATCGGATCTCTTCGACCAAACATCACTTTTGAACAGTTGTTGACAGATAACACTTATTACGGAAAGCAGCTGAAAGGCCTTTCTGTGCCTAAGAAGAAGAAGAAAATTTCTTTGCCATATGCTGGTGTTTTGTCCATTGATTTAGGTGATCTCGGTGCACCTGAAATTGATGTTACTATTGCAGGATGAATAATAAAAAAAGTGCCAATTGACTCTGGTTCCAGTGTAAATATAATAACAGAAGACACAGCTTATGCTCTGGGGCTGACTGACATTCAACCAACACAACGAAACATCAAGTTAGCTGATTCGACACGACAAAAACCTGTTGGTGAGCTGAAGGATGTCACTGTCTACATTCAAGCCAAGCCATTCACCATGAATTTCATTGTTATCAAACCACTCAGTTTGTCATCCTATTCTGTGCTGATTGGACGACCTTGGCTTTATCAATCAAATGCTAGTGTACATTGGAAATCCACAGAGCTAAGATTTCAGACTGGTGAGACCAATAACCGAGGCAAGCCAGTAGAACAAATCATAACCTGGAGTCGTGACAAATATGAAGGTGAAACTCCTTTGTCCGACACCAGTTTTACATCAGAAGAATCTTCGTATGCCTTGAATATTTTTTTCTCTAAATCTGATATTGAAGTGCAGTACTTTGAATGTTATGAGAATGCTAATGACGAAGAATTCTTCGATGCCTGCAACGATGAAGCTAATGTTCATATGAAGTAATTAACGTTGCAGACACAAACTCGAAAGAGTCTGATGATTCGAGTGACGAATCTGAACATGAATTTGGTAACAAGAACCAAGTTGACGACAAAAAAACATCTATGGAGTCAACCATGCACAAAATTCATGGCCATACCAAGGCCAGTATGACTGAAGGTATCATCTTACCAGATTCTACTGAACTGATTGAACTTGCACCTGGCAGATTTGTGCATGTTTCAAAGTCACTTGGAGAATCTGAGTTGGCGGAATTCACTGAACTATTAAAGGAGTATCAAGATGTTTTTGCCTGGTCGCACCGAATTGATCTGAAGGAAGATGTTGTACCTGTTTGACAGAGACAGTATCGTCTCAATCCTAAATACTCTATAATGGTCAAGGACGAACTTAACAAACACCTTAAGGCAGGTATAATCTATCCCATCTTAAGTAGTGAATGGGTTTCACCCATTGTTGTCGTCCCGAAGAAGAAGACTGGCAAAATACAAATGTGCCAGGATTTCCGAAAACTCAATGCTGCCACCAGGAAGGACCATCATCCTTTGCCTTTTACTGATTCCATCCTAGATTAGGTTGCTGGTCAAGAGCGTTATAGTTTCTGTGACGACTTTTCTGGATATAATCAGGTGGGAGTGCGAAAGGAGGATCGCTCAAAGACCACATTTACGATGGATTGGGGCACTTATGCCTGCAACAAAATGCCCTTTGGTCTTTGTAATGCTCCAGCGACTTTTCAGCGAATCATGATGTTAATTTTCGTTGCCTTTCTGAGAACTTTTCTCGAAATATTTATTGATGATTTCTGTGTGTACAGTGATATAAAGACACACCTGCAGAAGCTGAAATTAACATTGCACCGAGATACTTGTTTATCTCTTCATCCAGAGAAATGATTTTTTGGTATGAAAGAAGGAATATTGCTCGGACACAAAATGTCTAACAAAGGAATAGAAGTCGACAAAGATAAAGTCGAGCTTATAAAGAACCTCCTGACACCAACCAATTTGCGTGAACTAAGAGCTTTCTTAGGACACGTTGGTTATTACAGGAGATTTATTCAAAATCATGCTTCTATTGCTGCCTCTCTTACACATCTACTGAAGAAACAAGTGGAATACTTGTGGACGAATGAACAACAGAAAGCATTTGAAGATCTTAAGCAAAGGTTGATCAATGCTCCTATTCTGAGACCACCCAACTGGGCTATTTTATTTCACAGTTATGTGGATGTTTCTGCATTTGCTATTGGCGTCTGTCTAAGCCAGAAGGACGACCAGAAGAAAGATCATCCCGTCTACTATGCGAGTCGACAGCTCAATGCATCAGAGGAATATTCGGCTACAGAAAGGGAAGCACTTGGCATGATTTTCACTGTTAAAAAATTTCGGCATTATTTGCTGGGATATGCATTTATTTTTCATGTGGATCATTATGCTCTTAAGTATCTTGTAAATAAACCAGATCTATCAGGACGAATTGCTCGATGGGTTCTACTTCTGCAAGAATTCACTTATCAAGTAGAGCTTCGTCAAGGAAAGTATCATACAAATGTTGATTATCTATCGCGACTCAGCACTGGAAAAATTGAAGATCCTATCAATGATGATTTTCCAGACGAACATTTATTCGAGATTTCATCTATAAATTTGCTATATTCTGATATCATTACTTATCTCAAGGATCAGATATATCCGGATGGTTATGATTTGGAGCAAAAGACAGTTTTTCAATATAAGGTAGCACCTAATACAATTATTAACAATGTTCTGTACAAACTTGGTGCAGATCATCAGCTTCGAAGATGTCTCGAATCCGAAGACATTAAAAAGGTCGTTAAAGCCTTACACTCAGAAGATGTTGGTGGACATTTTGCTTTGAAGAACACAATTAATAAGATATTGACTACCAAGCATTGGTGGCCAACAATGTTTAAGGATGTATCAAACTTTATTTGTTCATGTGATCCATGCCAAAGATCTGGTAAGCCTACAAAATCAATGAATTGGCCGTTGACACCAATCCTTCCTCTTGCACCATTCGAGAAGTAGAGAATTGATTTTGTCGGTCGAATTAAACCTGTTACCCGACATATGAAATGTCGATATATTGTAGTTGCAACGGATTATGCTACAAAGAACGTGGAAGCGGAGGCGACAAAAAGAAATGATGCAAAACCTGTCGCGACGTTCTTATTCAAAAGTATTATCACCAGATATGGTTGTCCACTCGAACTAGTAAGTGTCCGAGGTACACATTTTTTAAATGACACTATACGGTTGCTGACAACTTATTTTCTTATCACACACAAAAAAACTACTCCGTATAATCCAAAAGCAAACGAGTTGACAGAAAGAGCTAATGGAATTTTATGTAAGATCTTGACTAAAATTACTATTGCACACGCAACGGATTGGGATCAGAAACTACCATCAGTTCTTTGGGCTTATCGTAATACAGAGAAAATCACGATAAAACAGACACCATATTTTCTGACATATGGTATGCATCCTATTCTACCAATTGAATTTGAGGTCAAAACTTTTTGTATCCAAGCTCAATGAACAAATGCAGACTGTATAAACGAAAGGTTGACTTATATTGAAGAACTAGTTGAAGCTCGTGAGTCTTCACAAAAATTAACAAAGGAAATCCAGGAACAAAGAAAGAAGAAAAATGACAGTCATAAAAAATGTGATCTTAAAGCTGATGATTATGTGCTGATATATGACAGTTGCCATCAAAAGTTCTCAGGAAAACTCCATATGCGATGGCTTGGACCTTTTAAAGTCATAGAGGTGTTTGACAATGGTTCTATGCAACTTCAATCACTTGAAGGGAAATTGTTACCTACACGTATTAACGGGTCCAGACTAAAAAAATACTACCTTTGACCAGAATTTTATATTTATTTATTTTTATTCTTATTATTTTCTAGTATTTTTCTGATAATGTTCGCGACTTTTTTTTCTTTTCTAGAAAATTTTCTAGAAATTTTCATGAACTTTTCTACCACTGTTCAACATTTGTTCAAACTGTTTCGTGAATTTTTCGAGAATTTTTCTTGTCTTTTCTTAAATCTTTTAAGTTATTTTTCAAAGTATTTTCGAGAACTTTTCGAGAAACTTTCACGACACTCTAACTGTGAAACTTGTCATTTTTTTTTTCTTTCGAAATTTTTTCTAAAATCTTTCTAGCATTTTTTTTCTCCAGTTTTTTGAGAAATTTTCTAGGATGACGCTTAACATTTTCAAGAATTTTTCGTGAAGTTCGATATCATTTTCTAGAATCTCTCAAGAATGTTTTGCAAAACATTCTAGAAACTTTCTAGTATCCTTCGAGAATCTCTCAACCTACCTTTTCGAGAATCTTTTGAGAATCTATCTACATACTTTTTACATCCCTCTATTAAAGATGATGGCCACGTGATCCTCATTATTCACATGTGTGTACGCTCACATATCAAAACAGATGTTGTTTCTCCTTAATTTATTTGTTTTCTTTTCAAAAAAGATCTTCCGTCATTAAAGATCGATCTGCCAAATCATAGTTTCAAACACTTACCCATGCACGTACTCCACAAATGGAAGTGACAGATGTCAAGTCACCATGCCACGTCATCATCCCTTCCACACCGCTACTGCATGTCAGAGTTATTTTCCATTTTCCTTCCTTATACTTTCTGCCTGCGATTTTATGCTTTCCTGCGCACATTCTCTTTGCGATCAAAGCATTCATTTGTGACCTATTGCGATCTACGAGCTTTCGTAAAAAAATTGAACAATGGCTTCTGGATCCAGTTCAAGCTCTAACATCATCTGGAAAGCACGCACAGGAATCCGCCTGACATCCGTCCAGTCCTTTTTGGATTGATGCAGGTTGGGTAATTTAAAAGTGGACCCCTCCATCATCCTCTCCAAAGTCAGTACGGAGTTTGTCAACTCCATTCATTCCATTTCGGAGGTGGATTTCAAAGTCCATGTGCGAGGCAAATTCTTCACTATCTCTGAAGACTTGTTATGCACAGCCCTTGGATTACCGATGGATGGGAAGATGATCTCAACAAATAAGAATTCGGTGGATGAAGCTGTCCACTTCCTTAACAATTGTTTCGTACCCACGAAGGGGTACAAGATCTCCATGATTCGTGATACCACATTTAGATGTTTTGTAGTAAATATGTGAACCAAGTACTCTTTTTGACGGATGCTGATGCGACGATTTTAGTGCAAAATTTTGGTTACATCTTAGACGCACTTGTGGGTAATCCTATTTGTTTCGGCACTATTACATATAAAGCATTTTTGCACTAGATCAAGCACCAAAAATTTTCTGGAGTTGGAGCACATGTCTCTCGACTATGCGCCCATTTCGACATTTTGAACGAGCAAGAGAAAACATTGCTGACGGGAAGGATGTTGGCCCCCAAGCCAATCGATCTTTCCCCTCGTTACTAAAATTGCACCAGCCGTCGAAGTAGCAGCTACCATTGCTATGGACATTGACGCTGCACCATCCCAGTCGGAACCAGTTCCAACTGTGGCAATGGAGACTGATGTTGCTGTTGATTCTTCACAGCCCGCATTTGCTTCCACATCGCAAAAGCAGCCGAGTGCCTCCTCCTCTGACGATGACGCAACTCAGTCTGATACATCAGACAAAAGACAAACAACTGCTGAAGGCGACACTGGGGCACCTATGGCAGATGACGAACAACCAGACGACCAGCCCCAGTGGTTTCGCACTATGACCAAGAAAGCCAAAAACCTAGTGGCTGAAGTGTATGAGTTGGACAAGTACCACCAACAACTTACGATGGAATTTGTCAACTCAGAAAGAAGATGCCAAGAGGATCTCAAGGCATCTTTCGAGAAGATTGATTCGCTCGAATCAGACAACACGAAGCTGATTGAACAAAATTGTTTCCTCGACACACAGCTTCAAACCTTAATAAAGGAAGCTGATTCTTTAAAACAGATCAATAAGACGATTGAGGCCAAGTCTGATAATTATCAGACTCAAAATGATTATTTAAAACAGCAACTGACAGTTGCAAATCAACATAATGTCACGCTCCAGAAACATTTCCAGGAGGAGCGAATGAGAAGACTGAAGGCATAAGCTGCTCTCTCTGTATGCTCCAATGCAGGGTCCGTTACAGTCGACCTCACGAAGCTAACCCAGCTCCAAGATCAGATGCTCGACAATTTTCGAGTTGAGTTCCTGCAACCACTTGAAGATTCGAAGGCTCTTGTCGAGGAAGAATTGGCGGAGCTAAGGGAGTTTTCGAGTGAAGCTACCCCATCTTGCAACGGACCAGATGCACACGATGAGTACCTGCAGACCTTACTCAGAATTGATGACCTTACACAACAAATTCCATCTGTGCATGCCTGCACCGGAGCCTCAGACCATCCCGAGTATCTGGAAGTAGTCGCAAAGATTGACAAGCTCAAACAGGAGCTGTCAGATCTCCAACAACAAATGGAAGATCAGAAGTTGGCTGCTGAGTTGCAAACTTAGGACTTGACAACTACATCTACACAGCCAAAATGAATGCGGCGAAATCAGTCGAAGGTATGTGCTGACAGATTCCGTGCATTTGCTGAACGCTTCTGGAAATGGTGTTCTATGATGGCGTATGGATTATATGATGCTACCAGGCGCAGTAGGCATCGCCTTCGACGATTGGAAGCGACCATGGGAGAAGGAAGACTTTCTCTGGTTATGGGCCCAGCTTTCTATCGAGCAGAAAGGATGTCTCTGCTGGGGCATAATCCGGGGAAAGTTTAAAGTCCTATCTTTCGGGTCAGCAGAGTTATACATAGGCTCTTCGGCTATGTATGCTCTCGAATACGTTCGCATCAAAGAGCTTCAATTTTTGCAGAACAAAGACAATAAACGACATTTTTGGAAGCGAAAGTCGCAGTTTCAATTATACACACCGAAAACTGTTGCGGATTTAGGCGCATTCGATGACGCAGGGTTGTTGATCAACATTAATATGGCGTATCCAGAATTATTCAGTCTATATGTGGATTGGGAGCGAAACCTTGCAGAATATTTTGCGGAGATTCGACATAATCTGCAGGATAGAAGGAAGTCATTCAGATATAAGCAATTTTGTACATATTCATTTTGGCAGTTTGGTACCTTTGCAGCAAAGACATTATTTTTTGTTCAGAATCTTTATGTTAAAAGCAATTTTATTAGATTCTCATCTCGATACTTTGAAGAAATCACTCTACGAAGTGTTTCAGACGAAGATACAAAGTTAACTCAGGAGTTGTTCGATGGAACATTACTCCCTGTTAAACTAGAAAAATTCGGCAACCTCCCAGTTGGCCGATATACAAAATCCAAAGAAGATTTTTTGTTGATCGAAGCTCAACAGAACTTGGAGCTAGCTCAGAAACTATATGAAGAATTGAATAATTCATAAATATTATTCATGTCTTTGTTATGCTGATGCCTATCTGTGATACTGAAGCTAGATCTTTGCAGTTTGAAGATGTTTTGAAGTTTGATTCCAGTTTTCATCAAACAATTTTTAACTCAAAATCAACCTACTCAACGCAACAACAAGACACATATTCTCTGAAGAAATATCTAAAGGATGAATCATATGAAGAAATATTTTTTTTTTGCCTCAACAAAAATCTGACGAACAAGAATGTTTCTAGAGTAATCCTCGAAATAAAGATGATATGTTCATGAGGACGTTTCACATTTGAGGAAGGGGATATGTGATGCCACGCAAATGTCAAAAATTGATTATCAACATAAATATGGCATAATATACTCGAAAATGAAGATATGAACTGATTAAGTATAAATCATGAAGAGGCCTAAGTCATTTTTTGAGAATATATCTCCTAGGTACTTGCCTTATAAATTAAGGGCTAGACTTTTAATAGGAAAAGACATTGCCTTGGATAACCCTTAACTAGGTCGTCCATACGAAACGACTATTTATGAAAAGACATGTTAAACTAGAGTAACTTTAACTCATAGTTAAGTATACCTCTTATGGTATAGTTGAACATATTTTCGGTTTAATTCTTAACTAGACCCTTTCGCGGGAGCGACGCACCTATTGTTTAAGAGGTGTCTTTGTTCGTCCCGTAGAACATATATTGATCTCACACTTCAGTCTCAATCATCGAGAGAGAAGAGTTTATGCTTATGTAAGAGATTGAAAAAGTGAATAGAGTTTTGTGAGTTATTCTCCCTTATCTCTGTTCTCCGCACTGCTGAGTGTGAGTGATCTTGAGTCTGCTAACAATCTCTAATGCATTTCATGAATTACTCTCTGATCAGACAGACGCTCTAGTGCATTACAGTCGTTTGATGTGTTTCCGTAAAGCACGCTCTAAAGAACTGTCTTAAAATCATCTTATTCGTCTGTCGCGAATACTTTCTTTTTGACACTCGAATAATGACTATCTTTGTGCAGTCTAGCACGATCATTGAATTAAGTTGTATGTATACAAATGAGATGATAGTCCCTGTCTGAAGAATTGAGTCTCTGATCTGTTTTCCTGATTGGCATTGACATAAGTTTCTAATGTGCTCTAAAACCATTCGTGCTCTTTAACCATTAAGTTGGGCTTTAGTTGTTGGGGACTATTGTCTAGGAACGAATAGTTTGCAAACTCGATTAATTAATTGTCTACGCAATTGCGAATACATCAAACAATTCTCGATTCTCTGTTGACACCTTAGTCAGCCAGAGTGTAGTCTGCTGTACTACTCTGATAACATTTCATTTGTAGAACGCGCTTCCTTCAACTTGATAGAGGCCAGATTGTTGTTCTGAATTCATTAACATTACCCATTCCAAATATAAGTAATACTGGTTACTTTTTAATGTCTGTCGACAACCATAATAACATTCGAAACCACCTGCCATAATTACACCAAAAACATAACTTTCTAACGCTATCCTCTGTGGGAACGATACTTTTCACTACAAAATCTATATTAAACCTGTTGGTATAGCACGATAGGGAGCCACTTCCTACCTCTTCTGCGCTCACGTAACAGCTAACACAGGAGCGTGGAATTGTCGTCCTTTCGATGGCATCCCTGCTGGAACTGTTGGTTGCTGTATTGCAATGAAATTAAGAGGTGCACTGGTTCCAGGTTTAAATGGACAGTTCTTATAACAGTGCCCATAACTGCATTCTCGACAGAAGGATGTATATTGTCCCTTGTAGGGACATTCCGCAATTCTGTGTCCTTTGTTGCATCCGTAGCAGTCGTTATTTCTTCCGCCTTGAAGCTGAGTTTGAGCTGCATAGGCCGCAACATATTCATGTATGGCAAGATCCATAAATGGTTCATCCGGTCCATACCATTGCTGTTGCTCAGGCTGAGGTGGCATTTGCATCTCTGGTTCCGCTGTTGTCATGTTTACATGGGCCACTTGTTGATTGGCTGGCCCTGGTGGAGCAGGAAAGGCCATACGTTGTGGTTGATTTGGTGTGCCGTACCTTGGTGCCGCGTTGGGTGCCCCTTGATGATAATGATAAGAAGTCTGATAATGACTTCTCTTCTGTTGAACAATCCGGGGGCTGAACGGGCAAAATGCCGTATCGTGCGATGTTGCATTGCACAGATGGCAGAATCTATGTGTCAGTCTCAGATTTTGCTTTAGGAGTGGACACTCGTTCACTGTATGGTTTTGCGTGCACACTGAACACCATACATTTTCTCGTCTTGGATACTGCAGCTGGTTTGGTTTTGATTGATGTGGCGTTACTGCTATAGCTCCCTATAAGGCCTTCAATTTCTGGTCAAACTGCGTCGTAAGTTGCTCCATCTACTATTTGTGTAATTTCGTCATTTGCTCCAACAACAGTTCTATGGATAGAGCAGATGTGGTTGATGATGATGATGCTAACGAGGGAGTAGGGGTGTGGGTGGATGGATATTCGTCGTCAGATCTCTCATCCTCTTCCTTGATGGCATCTTCCATAGCTTCTTGCAAAGTAGCGTACTGCTCCCGTCGTTTCAGTTCTCTTTTGATGCTTCGTGGTAGTCCGGCTAGGAACCACATGATCACCGCATGATCGGGAGTTAGGGCTGCACTGCACTCGGATCGTAAGTGTTTGACCCGCTCAATATAGTCCCTGACCCTTTCTCATTTTTCCATTTTGACTTTGCTCAGTAGGAGGAAAGGGTCTTCCAAAACTTTCTTGGTTTAAAGTGCGTAATGAGAGCCGCTTTAACTGCTTCCCAGGTAGATTTTTCTTCCTCTGACAGGTTGAAAAACCAGTCCTGAGCCACTGCCAATAAGGACATGGGGAACAACATCAACTTCTCCGAAGGTGTCTGTTCGTCGTAGATTTCACAAGCTTGCTCGTAGATATGGAGGAATCGGATGGGATCTGATGATCCGTCGTATTTAGGTATTTCCATCCGTGGTGCTCTCCGGAATGCTTGCAAGGGAGCGACAGGTACAGGTTGGCCCATTGGATACATTGGTACTGGTTCCAATTCTGCCTCTTGTTGCACGGCTGCTAATATGGGGAGGTGTGGTGCTTGATTTGCTATCCTTCGTGCTATTGATCGTCTTGATCTCAGATTCATCCGATGGTGGGTTCCAAAGTGATTGGATCTTGCTTATACAGTAGGATGTTGTCTGGATCTCAAGGATCTGGTCGATCTGATCGGTCGGAAGTGAATTTTAGGCCTTTTACGGTGGTTTTCCCTTGATAACTTTTTACTCCTTGCACTGATTGACCTGAGATTTTGACAGTAGCTGAATCTGATGCAGATCTTTTCACTAATCTGGTCTGTGAGGGTTCTCTTGTGCGAAGGTTGGATGTGCGATGGTTCTTTAGCTGTTTTTGCAGATAAAAAACCTGATATCTCTCTGATCTTTGGGAAGTAACTATCGCAAGGCTCATAGTAGCTGGATCTGGGTCAGATCTCACTATAGAATTCTCTACGAGAGTTAAATCTTGCAAGAAGTGAAAATTTCACTGTCTACGAGGGTTCAAAACCACTTTTTTGGCTTGATCTTCACCAAATCTCAAAACTAACTCTCGCAGGCTTCATCATTGATGTAAATTGACATTTTGAATCGATTGAGAGGGTCTGCGAGAGTTATTACTGGAAGGATTTGTTGGATTTTCAGTTTTTAGTGATTTTTTTGCACTTAAACCCAATTTTCTGGTTACTGGAATCAAACTAACTCTCGCAAGCTCTTCTGTGTCCTGGTCTCACTGAGATGGAACTTCAGAATCCTCTGCAAGAGTTCTTGACCACTGGAACTGAAAATTTTGCTGTCTGCGAGGGTTCACTAGTACTTTCCCGTCTTTTTTTCACTGGGAACTTCGCACAGGCATTTAGACGTCAAACTAACTCTCACAAGCTTCTCTGTGTCCTGGTCTCACTGAGATGGAACTTCAGAGGGCTCTGCGAGAGTTCTTATGAAGATTTAATTTTTTTTGAATTTTTTCAAGGGTTTTTTGAATTTTATATGATTTTTCTCTGATTTTTACAATCTGCTTGGAACTAACTCTCGTAGGCTTCTATGCAGGTCCGGGACAGTACCTTGGAGCTGCTGCCAGTCATGCAAGAGTTAATTCACACTGGTTCTGGAGATATACTTTTTTCCTCCAAAAATGCATATTGGTGTGTTTTTTGGATTTTTGGCTGGTTGGTTTGGGTTTCAAGCCCTTAGAGGCTGTTCAGGGCCTCCTCTACCCTCTCACACCTCCTCTGCTAGTTGTGAACAGTCCAAACACCAAAAAAATACAGAAAATTAACTCTAAACACCCAAAAATCTACCTAAAACTACTCTAAAAAGCAAGAAAATAGCTAAAATGCAGCTAAACTAGTTAGTGGAAACCTATCCCCGGCAATGGTGCCACTATAGGGTCATAGATCTGCGTAGTATAGCCCTTTCGCCTGTCAACAAGGGTTTGGTCACTGGATAGGTACCTAACTATGCATAGATGCTAATTTTAGTTAGTTTCCTACTTCCTCTCTAACTCTATTCACCACTAACACTACTCTCCCTTAACTCTACTCCTCTACTCTAACATTCATCATAATTTGGGTGAAGGAAAGGGATAGAAAAGGAGAGGAAGAGAGAAGAGAAGAGAGAAAGAGAGAGAGATGAGATGGAGGTTAGCTCAAATGCTCAATGTCATTGCTTATGAAAAAACCTTAACTAGCATAACCAAAAAGCATGGGAAATGAAAGTAACAAGCAATCACAACAATAACATAAACAAGATTGATTAGCAAATGGGGATGTTTGAGCTCTCAAAATGGTAGAGTCTCCTCCTCTCTATTAAGCATGAAAATAGTGTACAAATGGTGCCTTTGTATAAAATGGGGAAGGCCCTTGCCCCTCAATCCTATTGGCTAATATTCACATTGATCCTATCCATTCATCTTGGACCCAACTTGATCCAAGGTTCCATAAAAGTACATTGGAAATCACAAGATTCATGTGAGTCCAAAATTGGACCAAACTCTAAAAAGTAAACTTTAATTTTAGAATTGACTTTGGGCCTCAAGTTTTATTTTAATTACAAAGGACCCAAGTCTATTATTTTATTTACAAATTCACTTGTGTGCTCATTGGGCCATGGGCTTATACACGCAGGATGTCATGCCCTCGCAACACATTTTATTGGATGATTTTATATATTTACACTTTGTTGGGAATACCCCAACAAAATCTATTATCACAAAGGTAATGACAAATTAAACTTTTGCAATTTTTACCAGTATGTCTTCTACTACACCTTTTGGCCCGCTAATCTACCAACTTGATTTTAAAGTTTGTAGTTTTCAGCTTCGTAAAATTCCATTTTGCATACAATCTGGAAGAAATAAGATTAACTCATGAACCAACGTCAATCACTGCTATCTTGTGATTAATATAATTATGTTGGATTGGGAATGTGGTATTACATTGCTCACTTTTCCATGCCGCCCATATGTTGAGAATTTCATTTGAATCTTCAAAGCCAACACAATATAAAGATTCACATTGGACTTTTGGTTTTGTTTTGGATAATTGACCTGCTAATATATCCCTTGCATGAGGTACTATTCGCAAAAACTCTCCAAGGGTTATATCCATTTTGCTTGAGAGTTTATTTGTATTTGACATGAGCTCTGTTTGTGGAATCTCTGGTTCAATCATCTTGAAGGGCTCCTCTCAATGATGTAATTGGGTGCTTACATTTGTTCATTGATGAGAGCTATGTAATGGATTCTATGCATCCTCAGAAACAATGAGCTCAAGCGGTTTTAGAGCAATAACACTAGTAAATTCCATTGCCTCTTCTACTTGAAGATCTTTGATCCATTCCCATGTTATGATATTTCTTCTTTTTTGATTGTAGATTTGGATAGACTCCAAATGTGGAAGGTTTATCGATCGTTGGTATCGATTCTATGGGCGATAGATCTAGAACGACTTCTTTATGCTTTTGAGCTCTTGTAACAACCGTGATTGGTCTAGTTGGTTCAATTGCTTTTCTTTGAGATGTGGATGAGTTCAACTTTACAGTTTGTCTTGGTATGATATGTTATGTCCATGACCAGTACATAGGATACAATATACTCCTAGTCTTGGATACATGGTACTCCAGTGAAACAAGTTGTTAGTTATGCCACGTCATACTGGACATGACCTGAAAGTAACTAATATCCTTGTGAGGCCCAGAACACACTAAGTGGAGTTTAGACAAGATAATGAGACAGTGTATGCATGTGTAGAGTTATCAATTGCAATTCTATGAATAGTTGGTCCATGCATAGGACTCTATTCTAGGTGAATCTATGTATAGGGAACATAGGGCTATGCATGGCTATGTGCCCAGGATGCATTAGGCTCTATATAAGAGGACCAACCTCATCCTACTCCTCATCATGGTTCTTGATTCATTGCCAGGCTCTCACTCTACATTCATGCTTCTTGTTCCTTGGCTTGGGGGTGAGGCTTCTAGAGATTGATTGGATGCTTTTACTTGGTTGGGTGGTTTCTCCACAGTCTGTTATCCTTTTGTGTTTAGGATTTGTAAGCGGGATCTAAGGAGCTTCCCTTATAGTGGTATCAAAGCAAGGCTTACAAGCTTGGAGAGGTGGTGCTTTTCATTGGAGCTTGGTGGTATTCAACTAGTATTCTCATCCAAGGAGAGGACCAAGGTTGCAAGTTGGTGGATCTTCCCAAATTCAATTTGCATGTTCCATATCTCTCTCAAATTTCATAGTGTTTATGGTGAATTGTGCTAGGAAATCAATTTTGGTGTCTTTTTTGAGTTTTAGCATATGAAAACTAGTGAAGGATCTGAAATTTCCAGAAAGTTAATTCACTTTGAAATAGTTGAAAGTCAGTTTGCATGTTGGATCTTCCCATGTATATGGATTCTAGGCTCTTTTGTGGCCAATTTTGGCTTGTTTTCCATGTTTTTGGCACAAAATTGAGGGTAGAATTCAAAATCCAGCAAGATTAGATCAATTGATTGGTTGTAACTCTATATTTTGGATTGCATGTGGATTTGAGAAATGTTCTTACCATTAATTTCCAATTGTGCATGGTGAAAAAACCTAGAAAGGGCTAAAATTCATGATTTTTGGATGGTAGGAGGTTGTTAAACATCAATTGAAGCTGGGAAATGATGAATCATGTTCTTTTGAAGCTGTCCTAGAAGCTAGAGCCAAGAATTCCAGCAATTGGGTTTGTAGGAAGTCAAAAAGTGGCAAAAATTGACCAATTTTGGTGAATTTTGGGGGACAGATTTCTCTAAATCCATAAGAAGATCATTCTGGATTATTTCCAGCATGATTTGTATTCCTTGTTACCTTCCCAGCTATCAGACCTATAAATTGATGGGTAGAGGCTTATGTTTCAATTCCATCAAGTTTGTAGCAATTTTGACTTCTAGAAACCAAGAAATCATGGTTCTCAGCCCATACTGCTTCATAGTATCTGTATAAAGGCTTCATGAAACTCTTTTAGACCATTTAAGACTGTTTGGATCATCAATTTTAGGCTTGGTTGAGTGTTTGCATGTTTTTGGACAGATTGGTCTAGAAAAAGTGCGTCCTCCTACAGCTTAATTGGTTGTTTTGAACTCGCACATGTGAGTCCTATGTGGCAGGCTGACATGGAAAGTGTCTTGTTCACTGGGTCTCCCTCTATACTGAGCTTTACAACACCTAATTTGGTGTCCTGTAGCCAAAGATATGAGCATCTGAAGTTTTGCAATTTTGTGAGCAAAATTGGCAAAATTTCCAATTGTTTAGATTGCATGCATGACAATTTTCTATTTTGAAGTACTGTGCTTGCATGGAATGTCTGCATGTGGTATCTCTGAGTGATTCTGACATGCATGAGTGGGATAGATCTGTTTTGAGTGGTCATACGCATGTACTCTGACAAGTAGATACAAAACTAGATTTTATAGCTGACAATTTCCGTAGCACTAAATTTTTACGTAAAATTCCGTAAAGTAAAAAATCAATTTAATGTCACATGTCTTGCATGTCTGATGGACATTAATGAAATAAAATTAAGTATCGAACAGTTAATCGAATTTTCGATTTCGATTGCCTAATAACTAATTGTGATTTTTTATGAATTTTTAGAAAACGTAATTTTAAAAAAAAAACAATTAAAAGTGCGAAAACTCGAAATTTTTAGTTTTTTCCAGTTTCTTGTAATATCTACGAAATTGACTAAAAATAGCGGTTTGACCATGTTGGAGTCAATTTCAGTCAGTTTTTTGGTCAACAGTACTTCACTATGAGTTAATCAGATATTAACTAAATTTAGTAATTTTCAGGATAGATATATTGAGATGGGCGAAGAAACTTCAAATCTCGTTGCAAATCCAGGTGCACCATCTTATATGGTGATTTGTCAACAATTGAGTACGACACTAAATGACATGAATAATCGTAATCAGATGAGAGATCAGCAAATGGAGGTTCTTTTGAATCAAGTCAAATTGATGTCTTCACCCAATCTCGATTTTCAACCGGAGGTTTATTCGGTCGAGAAGAAGGAGAAGAAACTTGAGGTCATCGAGGACTGGCTGGCCAAGTGGAGTAGTTACTTCAATATGCACGGTGTTCCTGATGAGAAGAAAATTGAAAGTGTCGTGTTGCGGCAAAGCGTCATCGTGGTGGCGAGATTTACCGGTGAAGCCAACTACTTGGGATGCGTTTGCGAAAGTTTTCAAGAAAGCTTTTGTAGTTGCTAATGACGTGGACTACTACCTAAAGCTCGTGAACTGCAAAATAGGTACAAAGAGTTTAGACTCTTATATCCAGGAATTCATGGATCTATGGAATAGGGTTCCATCATTCGATGCAAAATTGGAATTATGGCATTTTGTCCTAGATTTGCCAGTCGACTATCAGAAGGAATGCAGGCGAAATGTGCTTCAAAGCCTCGAGGATGCGTTTTGGATTGCGAAAGCATATGATTCCACAGTGGTGGCATCCAAGAAGCAATTTGCGCAAATTCCAACCACTTTGAAAACCAAGAAGGGTAAGAAGCGCGGTCCAGACCAAGCAAAATATTTTAACGAATTAGATCAAGTAGCATCGAAACTCAGGAAGCCGAAGAGAAAGAGATTCAAGAAATCTATGTCTCGGGAAAAAGCTAAAAGAGAGAACTTATGTTTTGTCTGTAAGAAGCCTGGACATATGATGAAATTTTGTTCAGAAAGGAAGAAAGGGTCTGCTCACATGATAGAAATCCCAAGAGGCAATGGTAAGACTTTGGAGATTAACCGGATGGATTGTGAGTGTGAATGTTCTTTTAGTAGTACTTTTTTTTTGCCTAGTAAACTTTTTCGTTTAATAATTATTTTTAAGTGAGTATTTTATTGGACAGTGGTTCAACTCATAATTTTATTAATTCTTGTCTTGTGTAGAAACTCAGCTTGGGAACTGAAGCCAGCAATCATAGATATAAAGTTTATCTAGCTTCAAGAGTAGAGTTGGAGACTTGGAACATAAAAGTCTCGAAGCTCTCAGTTTTGGTGCAAGGACACACAGAATTAGTTAATTTTCATGTTTTAGACCTAGCTCGTATTGATTTAATTTTACGTAACGAATGGTTATTTAGGAAATCGCCTTCTCTGTTCATTGATTTTGAGAAGCATGTTCTCACTTTCAAGGAGGGTGATAAGGTAGTTACATTATTTGGCAGTAATTTTGTACGTCCGTTGGATCATATTTTTACAGTTAATAAAATGAAAGCATTGGATTATTCTGAGTATGAAGTTTTTTCAATTTATGCTATTCAAGTTGTGGATGTTCCTGAAATGAATCTAAATGGTTGTGAATTCTCAGTAATTCTTAACACAGTAAATTTAGATCATGAACAAGCAGTGAAAGAACAGATCATAAATGAATTTAGGGATGTTTTTCCATCTGAATTACCTCATGGTTTACCACCGTCTAGGTCAGTAGACCATAGGATTGAGCTAATTCCAGGAAGTCAACCTGTCTCTAGACAACCTTACAGGTTCTCTCAGAAAGAGGAAACAAAGATTTCAAATCAAATAGAAAACTATTTGAGGATGGGACATATACAACCTAGTAAATCACCACGGGGCGCTCCTGTTCTTCTTAAAGCGACGAAAGATGGAGGTTTCAGGATGTGTGTGGATTACAAGGGGCTTAATAAAGTGAGTATAAAGAATAAATATCCATTACCCAGGATGGATGACCTTGTAGATCGCTTAGGTGGAGCACGGTATTTCACCAAGATAGATCTCAGGACAGGGTACCATCAAATAAAAATTAAGTCAGAAGATGTATAAAAGACAGGATTTTGTTCTAGATTTGGTCATTATGAATTTCTAGTGTTGCCATTTGGATTAACGAATGCTCCAGCAACATTCCAGCAAATGATGAACGATTTATTTCGTCCATATTTGGGGAAGTTTGTAGTAGTATTCTTAGACGACATTCTCGTTTACAGTAAATCCTTGGTGGAACACGTAGAACACTTAAAAATCGTCTTGATGAAACTCCGTTAGGAGTTACTCTACGCTAAAGAGTCCAAGTGTGAGTTCTTTAAGAAAGAGTTGTTTTATCTTGGTCATAAGATCACAGTAAATGGGATCAAGATTGACGAGGATAAAATCAAGATTGTGATTGAGTGGCCAATTCCGAAAACTGTGAGGCAGGTAAAGCCTTTTTTAGGTTTTACACGTTTCTTTATTGAGAATTATGCTAAGTTAGCAACACCGCTTAATAATCTGACAAAAGAAATTGTTAATAAAAAGAAAAAGAGGAATCAACCTAGTCCGCTTGTTGTTTGGAACGAGGAATTGAATTAGTGTTTTGAAAACAATGATTGTTTCAGCTCCCGTGTTACAAATTGCAAATCCAAATTTACCTTACGTCATGAGAACAGACGCAAGTGATGTTGCAGTTGGAGCAGTTCTATTACAAATGGATAGGCCACTAGCGTTTGAAAGCAAAAAATTCATTGGTCCTCAGTTGCGTTATACTACGTGGGAAAAGGAATTATTTGTTGTAATCCATGCACTTAAAACCTGGAGACACTACTTGTATGGTAGTAAGTTTGTAGTGTATACGGATCACTAGCCTCTTAAGTATTTTTGTAATCAACATGATCTTCGGGGGAGAAAAGCTCGATGGGCTAAATTGATGCAAGAATTCGATCATGAAATCTGTTACATAAGAGACAGCTCTAATCAAGTTGCAGATGCTCTTAGTCGGATCGATGAACTGAACGAGTTGTCATTCACCCAGATTTCTACAAATCTATATTTTTGCTGAGAGAAAAATATGAATCAGATTCTCATTCTGGTCACATTTGGAACATTGTTCAGACCGGAAGAAATGTGGACAGTGTTGAGTCAGAAACACATGGGACTCAACTAACTAAGAAAGGTAAGAAGATTGTGGAACAGTTCACCATTCGCGATGGATTACTATTTCGGAATGGAAAAGTTTGCATACCTGGTGATGATGAGCTCAAACGGAAGATTTTGTTTGAATGTCATGACATACCCTATGCAGGACATCTCGATATACACAAGACTCTGGACTTGGTTAAGAGGGAATTCTATTGGCCAAAGCTCAAGCCATATGTCGAGTGATATGTTGTTAAATGCAAGCCCTATCAACTAGCAAAGGCTGAACGCCATAAGGCTGGTGGTTTGTTGCATCCGTTAGATATCCCAAATAAGAAATGGGAAAGCATATCTATGGATTTTGTAGTTGGACTTCCAAAGAACCAATGGCAAAATGATTCTCTTTGGGTTGTAGTGGATCGGTTAACTAAGTTAGCTGCATTCATACCAGTCAAGTCAACTATAAAGGCTTCTGATTTAGCCCAGATCTTTGTTGAAAGATTATTTTGGTTGTATGGTCTGCCAAGTGACATTGTTAGTGATAGAGATCCTAAGTTCACAGGTCACTTTTGATCAGCAGTATTCCATAAACTGGAAACGTCTTTGAGTTTGAGTTCTTCTGATCATCTTGAATCAGATGGCAAGACAGAAATGACTAATCAAACTATGGAAGATATTTTGAGGACGTATGTTTCTCACAGGAAATCTCATTGGGAAGATTATCTCCCACTGGTTGAGTTTGCATATAATAGTAGAAAACATTTTGCTATAGGTTACAGTCCATTTATGCTTATGTACGGTTTTCAACCTAGATCTCCAGTAAATATTGAGACAAAGTCTGTTAAGATCTTGAAGGTTGCTGATTTTTTTGCATGATATGCAAGAAATGTTGCAAGTAGCTAAGGATAGTATCCGAAGTGCTCAAGATAGAGCTAAACACTATATCGATTTTAAGAGATCTCCAAGAGATTTTAAAGTTGATGACTGGGTATATCTTAGGATTCCAAAAGATTCTAAGACATTACGTACACGGAAGCATTATAAGTTGTCTACCCGTTATTGTGGACCTTTCAGGATTGTACGTAGAATTGGTTCTTTGGCGTATGAACTCGATCTTCAAGAAAAATTGACTGCACACCTAGTGTTTCATGTAAGTTGTTTGAAACTAAGTTTACATGATGGTGATATAGTTGGATCGGATGAGGATTTATCGCATTTGGAAGATTTGTCACTTAGTGTACCTTTGAAACCTGAGAAAGTGCTTAGAACCAGAGATAAACAATTGAGAAATCGTTCTATCTCTGAGTGCTTAATTCGGTGGAAGGGTCATACTGAGGATGATGATTTGTGGGAGAGAGTTGATAGCATACAAAAGAATTTCTCGAATTTTAGTTTCTAAGGATAGAAACAGTTTAAGGAGGAAAGAATGTTATGTCCATGACCAGTACATAGGATACAGTATACTCCTAGTCTTGGATACACGGTACTCCAGTGAAACAAGTTGTTAGTTATGCCACGTCATACTGGACATGACCTGAAAGTAACTAATATCCTTGTGAGGCCCAGAACACACTAAGTGGAGTTTAGACAAGATAATGAGACAGTGTATGCATGTGTAGAGTTATCAATTGCAATTCTATGAATAGTTGGTCCATGCATAGGACTCTATTCTAGGTGAATATATGTATAGGGAACATAGGGATATGCATGGCTATGTGCCCAGGATGCATTAGGCTCTATATAAGAGGACCAAACTCGCCCTATTCCTCATCATGGTTCTTGATTCATTTCCAGGCTCTCACTCTATATTCATTGCCAGGCTCTCACTCTACATTCATGCTTCTTGTTCCTTGGCTTGGGGGTGAGGCTTCTAGAGTTTGATTGGATGCTTCTACTTGGTTGGGTGGTTTCTTCACAGTGTGTTATCCTTTTGTGTTTAGGATTTGTAAGCAATATCTAAGGAGCTTCCCTTATATGATTAAAACCAAATCGACTAATGTAGTTGTAGTTGGTGTTGGTACTTTTGGACTGGCCGACCAATTTTTATAACAATGTCCATATCCACCGCATTCATGACAAAATGGTTGGAATTTGTCTTTATCTGGACATTCAGCTATTTGATGATTTTTTCCACAACCAAAGCCCATTTATCAATTGTTGTTGTTTTGTAGCAGCGTATATAACATATTTACCATGACTAGCATCTAGATATTGATCAGGTGGTATTATCCAATGATCCTAACTTGAGGATGCTTTCGGCTCAATCATATTAGCTTGAGGTCCTTGAGGTACATGTTGGATTTCTATCCCCTCCCTCCCTCCCTCCCTCTCTCTCTCTCTCCCTCCCTCCCCCCCCCCCCCCCCTCTCTCTCTCTCTCTCTCTCTCACATTGAGAAGCTAATCTAGATACATTCATTTGCTGTATATAATTACTTGTATAGTCGAACACTCTGCAGAAATACACAAGAATAAAAAATAGGTGTCTGCTCGAAAAGGTATCGAATCAACAATTATCAAAGTATCTTGTAGGGAAAGCCATTGAAAAACTTAAAAGGATGGATGGAGAGGACCTCCAAATTTACTACATCCATCTAACATCCATCCAAGGGAGCCATGGAGGACCTCTCCCTTGGATCTTATGTGATCACTTCGTTTTTCTCTTTTTATTCGTACATTCCTTATTATTTGTCCGACAATACATCTTTATAATTGCTATGTATAATATATGAGAGAGAGAGAGAGAGAGGCGCGCCGCCCAACGGCAAGGTCAGGTCTCTCGCTTTATTACCGTGAGCCGGTGCTACAATCGCCTCTCCCTTTCTCGCTCTGCGTTTAGTGCTTGGAGACACGATGCTCCCTGCAAATTCAAAGTGACAACAATATCTTGAGTAGCAGTACGCATAGTTTAGGCCTTGTCCAGTGATCATCCTTGTTGATTCTGTGAATATTTTTTTCTTGAGCTGGTGTACTCGGGATTTCTCGGATATATCTGGTCAGAATGGCCGATGGCTATGACGATTATTCTCTCTCAAAAATGGTCAATACAACTAGTGTTGGTAATGGAAGCAAGCAGCAGGATCAAGTCTTAGATCTACAACAATACATGGGCTGTAGCTACGCAGATAAGTGTTCAATCACACACATGCTGCCGTCGGCCCCTAATGTCAACAGTGTCGGTGAATTACATATATTAGATGCAGCTAGCTATGCTCGTACTCAGAGTCGCATCGCAAGAAAGAAGCGCTCAGTTCTCCACCATAAAAAGGAATATTACGGATTGCTGTCTCCAAGATCAAGTGTATGGCCATCATCCAAACATGCTCATGAACGTGCTTGGGGAAAGTCTAGACGAGGGGCAACTCATCCTTCTGTAATTGCAGCAGCTAGTCAAAATCACAATAGTCATCGTGAATCAAATAACTCCACCGCCATTACCAAAAACATAAACAAGGTATCTATCGAAGCAATTCAAACTTCTGGTGGTGACGATCCTTTTGTTTTTTCTTTCTCTTGTATGTATGTCATCGTTTAGTATCTCCTTGTTCATGATGGGATTTAAGTTAAAATCGTGACTTCAAGGAGAGAAAGGAAGTCCTGACCACCTCACCACTGATTGGAAGACCTGATTGTGAAAATTGTTGCACAAGCTTTCTCAATTGCACTCTAAACAAGCAGATAGATTGTAGTAGCTAGTGAGGTGAGGTGATTTTCTCTCTCTCTCTCTCTCTCTCTCTCTCTCTCTCTCTCTCTCTCTCTCTCTCTCTCTCTCTCTCTCTCTCTCTGAGTCACACACACACATTGTCATGGATTGGGTTTGTCATCTGCATATAATGAAGTAGTGCTGATTTTCATTGTATGTTACGATGACAAAGGATGATGAACTTATCTATTTACTACAAAAAGAGTTGACACCAACTGATGTTGGGAGCGTTGGGAGAATCATTTTACCAAAGGTGAGTAACTGTTTTCAGTGTTCTAGCCATCCCCTTGCTAATCATCAAATCGTAATAGGCCTCATTAATCTTGTTTATAGCCTAAAAAAGGCCTGAATTATAACCAAATTGCTTCCTTCAAGCTTACATCTAACTTGCTGCTCATAAACGCACCCAAGTTTTAATGGTCAATATTTGTTTATATCAATCATTTAACCAGTCTTGTAATGTCAAGATTACTCGTTCACATTTTGATCTATGAGATAATATCGAAGTGAACAATTAACTAATTGATAAGTAACTTTGTCAAAATGACTTCCAATACGGGAATAATTTTTTCGGAGATTATAAAATGTAAAATATACATTTACGTGTTATCGCTTTGGTTGCGTAAGTTGAGTTCAAACGCTAAATAAGGTCCTGGTTAAACAACCGCAGACGCAAGCAGAGAAATTTTTGCCTTCTTTAGGCAATGGAGAAAACGTGTTCCTTGCAATGGAAGACTTTACTGGAGCTCGTAAGTGGAATTTCAAATTCAGGTATCAGTATCATCGACGTTGCTTTGTCGATCAGTTCCCTATAATGCATAACGAAAATAGATTCTCAATATTGAAACCACTATAATGATTATACTGTTAGGAGCTCAAGGTTTATTACTCATGCATTGCATGCATTTGTGATTTTTCAATGACGAAACAAACTTTCTATAATCTGGGCTGACTGCAGTCATTGGCGAAACAACAAAAGTCGAATGTATTTGCTTAAAAACACTGGTGAGTATTGCCTTTCTAGCCTCTAGGATCCCTTTCAGGTTCAGCTCTGCAATGTTTGGAATGAGGCTCCAGTGGTAGAAACACTCAATCTTAAGCTATCGTGAGGAGATTTATTTGAAAATGACCTATCAACCTCAATGGATAGCAACAATAGTTCGTTTGTTAGCATGAAGTAAACCCACAATGACGCTCTAGAGAGATTTTGACTTGTCTTATTTTGAGTGCAGGAGAATTTGTCACGTATCATGATCTGAAAGCCAAAGACGTGATAATCATCTACAAAAATCATGCTCTTGGAAAATATGTAAGTACTCAGTATTCACTTAGTTTGATATCCATAATATATTTTAAAAATCACAAAAAGGGTATAAGATTTTGATCTCATATTTCTACAAAAACATTTCTTTCAAAAAGGTTCACTCATTTCTGTTATTTTTTATAGGTTGTTTTTGCAGAGAAAGCTCTAGAAAGATTATCTATAACATCTAGCAATGCTCTAAGACTTCCCTTGACTTGTCCATCTCAAGAAGAAGATAGAAAGAGGAAGGAGCATGATGCTTGTTTTCTTTTAGATTGTCAAGGTGCAATAGTTGAGGAGAATCCCCTACCTACACATAGCATGAAGCCTAGTGAAAACACATCGTCAAGGGATGAAATTCAAATGTTTGGAGATATGAATTTGCCATTAGAGTTTCAAGGCAAAAAGTATGAAGAGCATAATCTACCTCTACATGGTGAAGATCAAGTAAATAGAATCACAGGTACAATAGACGACCTTCACGTGGTTGATGTTGACCTTGACATGTTTGACGATGTGGACATTTGGATGAATGATCAAACAAATAAAACCACATCTATGATTGATGACCTTGACATGTGGGTAGTATATGATATTGACAAAATACATATAATCATATGTACACTTATGACTTTGAATGATGAACTTGAGCATGATTGACAACCTTGTGAAGGATTGAAGCACTTCTTTGAGTTATAGCCATGATGACGAATATAAATGACAAGATATGTAGTAATGGTTTCCTTGTATAGTTTTGGGTTTGAAAATCATCTATTAGCTTGAAGAGTTGTCTTCAAGTTGTCAATCAAATTATTCATTTGCAGAATGATCTCAACAACTATAAGCATTGCAAAGTCTATTTAACTTTAACTTCACAACCACATGAACTTTCACGTGTCATCAAAGGTGGCTTCTCATTCTTACTATCGTTTTTGTTTCCATTAGGGTGTTTTAAAGTTAAATCGAGCCTATTTTGTTGGTACATATTCTTAATCTAAACTACGAAATTTTTTTTTGGCAAAAGTTACTTTCCACTGCTACATTGAGTTATGGACATGTAATTAGCACAATATTTTCATGATTGGTCTTGTTACCTCAAACATGTGTTGATTGCAATGACTCCATGTTTTCATCACTTGAGGTCATTCAAATCCTTGAAGCACATATTAAAATATTCTATTTATCTTATTATTCAATATCATATTTGTAGCAGATTGATATTTAATCTACATTTTGCTACTTGTTTTAATTTTCAATGAATGTTTTTCAATGAGCTTGTATGTATGTGCACTTAAATTGCTAATAGAAAATTTTTGAGAGAAAGAGTGGATATCGCTTGTTACAAATTCCACATTTTCAAAATTCATCTTGTTTTAGTGTATTTTTGCATGTTTGAAAAAACATTTCTATTTTTAATTTAGGGCTTCCTTTTGCAATAGGATATCGTATCATAGTAGCAAAGCATATCTATCACATATGAGACATACCAAGCTTTGAATTATGGTTTTAGCTAAAGAAATTCCACTTGTATGTTGGAAAAAAACAAGTACTTTTAATTGTACATTTCTAGTGACTGAACTAGTATAATGCCACAAAGCCATTAAATGTTGATCCAAAGTTGGGAGAAGCAAAATAAAAATTCTAGAATGTCACTAGAAAGAGCCAAGTTGTCTCAATTCTTTATATTCATGTGGCAGATATTGTGATGACTCTCAAGAATGACCTAGGATAATAAACAACCAATAGGAGCTAGATATATAAGTCAATACAACCCAACTAGCTGAGAAGTAGACATCTGATACTAGGATAACCATGGCATGAGAGTAAGCCTAATTATGAGTAGAACAAGCACACCAGCTAGCAACATGTATTGTATACACTAGCAATCATAGAACAATGTGATGGATAGAAAATAGTGCTTGACATATGTAGACTAGTACACCACCCTTCTACCTTTAGTATTTCTGGATCCTCACATCCTATGCCTAAAAATAAAGTGTCACCTTTAATAAAATCTAAGCCTAGTTCTTAGGACAATAAATAGTCATAGCTATTATCATTGGATATTATTGAATATAGGATGCATAAGGCCCTTGAACATTAACAATGATATTTTCAGTGCCTGCTGTGAAGCTTGGTCAACTGGGGTTAATCAATGACATAGCATACTTTTTTTCCTAAAATTTTTGTCCTCATGGAATTCATAAAATTCCATCTCTAAAATTCAATCCCCATTTTTTTTTTACTTTTGATCAATCTTTCCATCATATCAAATGTTTAAAAAGCATATATTTTCTCACACAATTATCTTGAATTTGGCAAATCGAGCTATGTATTTTGGTCATTTGACTTGTTTGGCCACATGGCCATCATTTGCACATTATTTGATTTTACTTATCAATCCAAACCTTTGTTGGTGAATACAATGATGAAAGAACAGTAATAACTGTGTTACTAGGATCGTGGATTACTTAGAGAACGGAGATTGTGAGCTATTCTTTTGTGTTGAATAATATTATCAGTGTAGGAGTCTTAGACTCTCGTGAAAGAGAGATTGCATAAACGATTAGGCATTTGAGACATCCATGCAATCCTCTAATGCTGATAACCTGAAATGAAGAGAATGTAGAAATGACTTAGGCGTCAGAGACAACCATACATTTTCTTATAATGATGTTTGTGTAAGAGGAGTGAGAGTTAGTTTCATTCAACAAGAATGCAAAGATGTAGAGTAGTAGCGAATCTATATAATGTCGTAAAACAACAATCAGACCACAATACAATTGCGCTGATAAGCGCGTGATCCTCCTTACAAACTCAAATCAATTGCTAAAGTTTTGAATATATCTCTCTCTTTCTATAATCACTAACTCTGAGGAGTCAGCTACTAGAAGACCCATTTTGGTCATTTGATCTCTGTTGGAGTATATCTTTCTCAGTCATACATCCATCTCTTCAATCGCTCATTTTTCTTATATAGCAGCTGGAACATCGCATGTTATCTTAACTTTATAATTGCAAGATAGTTAACAGTTGTTAAACTGATCAATAGACCAATTTATTATTGGAGCGTGAAGACATAATGGTCTGTACTTGGGATCCCTTGTAAATCTGCACACGGTCGTCGTGACACTCCTTGGCTTTTGGCCTTTGCCTTTACTTAAGGGCAACCTTCGCAATTGTTGCCTATGTGGAATCCCGTGTAAAAATGCAGTGTCGCATTTTTCACATTTGTCGCATTTTATGCGAAGTGCCTGAAATGGCCTAAAAGTTGAGTTAGCACAAGTGTCGCAAAACACTTAGTTGCTCATGATAGCCTGAAGGTGGAAAGGCGACACTGTTGGGTTTTTCGCCAATGGAAATTCCTGAGTAAAAATATAGACTATAGCGACAATCAGTCTAAAAATACAGACTGTTGAAAAACAGTTCATTTTCAGCAGGTTTCATTTGAGAGAGTAAAATTGAGAGAAGGAAGAAGGGCTGTTGGGATGAGTAGGAGTTAGATAAAATTCCAACACTCCCCCTTAAGCTTAATGCTACGAATCTGAACTGCAATTGAGATTTATCATATCTACTAAAGTAGAATGTTTATCTCTAGACAATGGCTATGTCAAAATATTAGCCAACATACTGTCTGTATGACAGTAACTTAGTACAACATCTTTATTTAAAACTTTCTCTAAAAAAATGGAACTAAACTTCTATATGCTTAGTTCTATTATGAGTTCGTGGGTTCAGAGATAGAGCTATGCAGCTTTGATTGTCGCACTGGAGTATGGTTGGACCGATCTGTGGAAATTGCAGATTCTGTAGTAGCCTTCTGAGTTAAATTATCTCCTTCACTGCTGATGTAGCTGCAACATATTCGGATTATGTAAAGGACAACCAAATGCATTTCTGCTTTTTGCTATTCCATGAAATGGATCCTCCTGCAAGGAAACAAATATAACCTGATGTGGATTTTTTGGTACCCACGTCTCCTACCCAATCTGAATCTGAATATGTGATTAGTGTGAGTGCAGCTTGTGGTTGAACAGTCATGGGTCTGGGCCCATCGATGGTGAGTGGAGTTGTTGGGACAAACTCCTGCATTTGAACATTCGTAGGTCGATGCCTATCGATGGAGAATGGAGTTGTTGTGACAGACCCCTACATTGGCTGATGTGGAGTGTAGCTGGCTGTGAACTGATGGTGCACGCCACATGATGATAAGTAGTCTGCCATTTCATTTGATAGGTACTCTCCCCATGAATCAGACCGCAGGGCCTTGATTCTCTGGCCAGTCTGATTCTAAGCATATTGCTTAAATTCTTTGAAGCAATTGAATGCTTCTGACTTGTTTTTTTATGAACATGATTCCGGTGAACTGGAAGTAGTCATCAATGAATATGATAAAACATAGAGCTTGACCCAAGGAGGGTACGCTCATAGGACCACATAAGTCACTGTGAATCAGTAATAGAATGGACTTCGCTCTCTTGGCTTGTCCTCTTGGAAATTTTGTTCTAGGTTGTTTCCCTAGTAAACAATTTTCACAGACAATCTGGTTAGCTATAGACACAGGATTGATATTCATATCCTTGACCAATTTGTTATGATGCATGTACAACCTTTGCAAATGTCGCCTGCGTAGAATCTCGTGTAAAAATGCAGTGTCGCATTTTTCGCTTTTCTCGCCTGTCAGAAATTGCTTGTAAAAATGTAGTGTCGCATTTTTTGCATTTCTCGCATTTTATGCAAAGTGTCTGAAATGGCTTAAAAACCGAATTAGCACAAGTGTCGC
>CM055095.1:12819317-12910529 GCA_029204225.1 Diphasiastrum complanatum | reverse complement strand
GCCCCATATGCACCAACAAGCACACAAGCATCAACTCTAGCTCCTTTCAATTTGATACAACATTCACATTTGAGCAGTTGGATGTGCTTGAGAGTGAACCATCTAGTGCAAGCTCACCCCAAGAAATCCTCTCGCACGATAATGCAACACGCTTGGATGCAGGCCAGGGCCAAGCAAGCACTAGCGTCAAACATGTTTTTCAAGCATCCCTTGACTCTAGAGAGTCGGTCCAAGAGTTCCAAGCCAAATACGCCTTGGAGCAGTTCTTCCAAAAGAACCATATTTCAATTGATCCAAAGGTGTGACAAGTGGCTCTCAACTGCAAAGAGCTCTCTTTCCTTAGTTATTTTCAGTTTCGTTGAGACCGTTCCTTGGGTCCTTTGTATTTTGATCCCAACACCCTCTTCTCAGCATGAAATTCCAAGACCAGCTCATGGTGGCACGAATTTACTATCAAGCACCTATGACTACGCCCCAGGATGTAGCACGAGTGGAAGAGTGGCAAAGCCCATAACTCACGGACAGTTACAACAAGCTCATTCAAAAGATCCACAATTAAAACAAAGAACTAGACACTGAGCAGCAAGGGGCTGCTACCAAAAAAAGAAAAGATAACATCCACTAGTTGCCATGGGACTGGCAACCATTTAGCAGCGGGGGAGTGTGGGGGCTGGAATACAAGGCCTAAGGGGCATTTCAATGGAGCTTGGGAGAACTGAGGAAAGTAGTACCTTACAGGGAAGAAGCCAATGTAAATATCAATTTTGTGTAATCAATGGCCCAAGCATGGCATCATGCGCATATAAGCCCACCTTGAAGAGCCGTCAGTAGATAAGTTGTGTTAGGCCCCAAGTATGGCACCCTAAGTCCAACTTGTGGTGCCATTAGTCACTAGGGGACAGGAAACCAATTTTTGCAAGTCTCAAGGTTTAAACTTAGACTTAAAAAAGTATGCAAAAGTCAATGTCAAGATTCTAAGAAAGAACTTGCATTCTATATTGAGACTTGAAATTCCTAGTCCCATAAGTAAGTGTGGAAAGGAAACTCCACAACTTCTATAAAGAGAAGCTCTTTTATGTAATTTAAATCCTTAATGTATGAGAGCTAAGTGCTGCCACTTGGCCACTATCTAAGACATTTTCTAAAGAATGAGATCTGTGTTGCCCATTCGAAGTTCAGCCCAGTTGGGGAGACTCTTATAATGGCAGTTGAAGCTTTATCTTATTATCTAGGTGGACATAAATTTGTTAAGACAAATAAGGTCATTTTTGTCAAGAGATCTTATGTTTTGAACATTCTAGGTTTTACTAATGAGAATTTTCTTTAAGAAGTTCTCATTATTCATTGTACTCTACGTATATTAAACTTAGTGGAAACAAGGATAATGCACATCTATTAGATGCATACTCAAGCAGAGAATATTTTTTTCATGACAATACAACTATAGAAAAAGATAAAAAAACTAATAATGAAGAGTGAACACTTTGTTTCCTTTTATTATACAATCAATACATTTACATTGAGTAAATATCATTTGCTTATGATGCTCCATGAATTTGCAAGCTTTTTTGAACTTGTTATAATTTGATGACAATGATGACTGAATGTCTTTGTTATATTAAAATCATTTGTATATGGTATATTTTGAAGAAGAATGTAATCTGCTATTCAACAATCTGTGAAAAGTATAGTACTAAGGACCATAAATGGATCTTTGAATGATCCACAAGGTGATTGTATGCTTGTTAAACAATCTATCAGAAACTAGTCATCAGAAAACAAGATCTAGTTTAGCAGCTTGATAGGAAACAAGTAGAGACAATCAAAGCATTGATCAAATAGTATAATCCAACTCCACACGTGTGGAAATAAGGCTGTAGTACGGCCTGTAGACAGTGTTTACAAAGTGCCAAAGCTGGGTTTCATTGGAAATCAAGAGTAATCACCATACAATGAGAGGAAACTCGAGTTTCTCCTTGAGGCTCCAAAAAGTTTCTATCTTCTCACTATGGAGAATGGGAATACATAGTAAAACACACTTCCTTTGCAAAGTTAGGTGAAAATCCAGCATGTAATAAGGAAGTAGACTCCACTTTCTTGCCCTAATGTGAAAACCCTAGCCTAGATCCAAGAGTCATGCTTGGTAGGTACAAATCTCATCATAAATCATGGTCTAGATCCTACAAAGTAGGAATCACTACCAAATAGACACAACCACTCCTCTTGACTCGTGGTAACCTACTTTAGGTGTGTATGAACAAGTGGCACTTTGGCCATTCAAGTAACCAACAAACAATATTGACAAAATGTACAATATTCTACATGGCTAGATTTGCCAATGTAGGCAATTTTTCACACAATCTTCTATCTTCTCTCTTCCTGTATGAACTTGTATGCTTTACTACACTTGCTATATTTTGTGGATTTTGTTATATGTCGAATCTGACTCTACGGTAGAACCACTGAAATAATTGACAAATATAGTTTCGTTTTTCATTGGTTCTTCCATGTTGTGTATATCGATGAAATGTTGCCCATCCTTGCCAATGTGACTTCTCCATCCCTTGTGATGACCAGACACTCAGACTTCTATATGTGTTTGCAAAAAATATTGTATGATCTCTTAGTATGTGCTGCACATGTCAAAATCGTAATGTCAGTTTTATGCTTGGATGAAAATATATATTTGAATTGAAAGCAACTCTAATCATTGTAGTGGCTCGATTTCCTATCATATCCTCAACCCAAGATCCAAGCACACAAGCATCAAGGAGATGAAGTTAGTCGTCACGCGGAGGTTCGATCCCATGAGAGCGATAGCATAAATCAAATCCAGCATGCATAGATGATCCACGATTAACACTAACATCCGCTAACACTACACATTTACACTACATCCATTAACACTACGATCCACAATGAGATATATACTTGCTTCTCTCTCTCTCTCTCTCTCTCTCTCTCTCTCTCTCTCTCTCTCTCTCTCTCTCTCTCTCTCTCTCTCTCTCAAAAAGCATAAGAATATACAATCCCAATAACATTCAGATCTAACAATTAGCAAATACAACAAAAGCATGAGAAATGGAGAAAAAAAATAAAGAGCAAGGACAGTCACAAGTCCATTCCATAAGAGAGCCAATCTGCTTATATTGAAATGAAGATTTAAACATGAGGAACAACTCGAGTTTGCCTCTATTTATAGTGGAGAGGAGGGCCTTGGCCTCAAAATCCTATTGGCCCATTTCTACCTCCCTAACTATTCAAACTTAAAAGAGTGAAAACCATCCAAAATTGGAGGGAACCAATTTGAAACTGAATTTGAACCAATTTGGGTGGGAGACCCAACTTTATTCACTAACTTGACATTTAGGCATGCAACATTAAAAGTCTCGCAAAAAGACATAAAGTCCTTTTATTAACTTGTAACTATTCAAATAACTATGTGATCATCAGATTGGACTTACACACACAGGGTGCCAAATTCCTCGCACTTATTAACTAGGGTTAGGGCTGCCTTGGGATCCAAAAACCCTCAACCAGTATTCCTCACCAAAACTGGTGGCGGTCCCGTGACACCTCGCGAGATTTATTCACTTAGGGCTCTGATTGGCCTCTCGTTGTACTTTGATAAGATGATACTGCACCTTTTCCATGAATTTCAAGCCCGTCATATTGAAGTCTTTCTTGTACATTAAAAAGCACTTATTGGCCTTGACAATCCATTTTGACGTGGTCCATGCCGTAAATCTTGATTTCCACTGTCCGCCTAGCATCGTAGCACGATAGTACAATCTAGCAAGTGGCAATTGATCTTGAACACTGTCGGACGCCATCGATTTATTTGGATCAAAAGCCAATTGAGGTAGGCAATCATCCCATCTTGTTGCTACGACGCCAACATTGTCAAATCGTTTGCAAAATGCGCAGATTGCCTAATGTTGGGGGTATTCCCAACAAAGTGTAAATAAATAAAATCGTCCAATAAAATGTGTTGCAAGGGCATGGCATCCTGCGCGTATAAGCCCATGGCCCAATGAGCACGCAAGCCAAAGTGTAAATGAAATAAAATAGACTTGGGCCTTTGTAATTAAAATAAAACTTGAGGCCCAAAGTCAATGTTTACTTTTTAGAGTTGGGTCCAATTTTGGACTCACATGAATCTTGTGATTTCCAATGTACTTTTTGTGGATCCTTGGATCAGGTTGGGTCCAAGATGAATGGATAGGATCAATGTGAATATTAGCCAATAGAATTGAGGGGCAAGGGCCTTCCCCATTTTATAAAAAGGTACCATTTGTACAGTATTTGCATGCTTAATAGAGAGGAGGAGACTCTACTATTTTGAGAGCTCAAGCATCCTCATTTGCTAATCAATCTTGCTTATGCTATTGTTATATTTGCTTGTTATTTCCATCTCTTCTATGCTTTTTGTTTGCGATTAGTTAAGGTTTCTCCATAAGCAATGACATTGAGCATTTGAGCTAACCTCCATCTCATCTCTCTCTCTCTCTTCCTCTCTTCTCTTCTCTCTTCCTCTTCTTATCTATCCTTTCCCTTCACCCAAAAGCATGATGAATGTTAGTGTAGAGGAGTAGAGTTAAAGGAGGGTAGTGTTAGTGGTGAATAGAGTTAAGGGAGAGAGTAGGAAACTAACTAAAAATAGCATCTATGCATAGTTAATTACCTATCCAGTGATCTTTTCCTTGTTGATTGGTGGGAGGGCTATACTACGCGAGATCTTCGACCCTATAGTGGCGCCATTGTCGGGGATAGTTTAGCTGCATTTTAGCTATTTTCTTGCTTTTTAGAGTAGTTTTAGATAGATTTTTGGGTGTTTAGAGTTAGTTTTCTGTATTTTTTTGTGTTTGGACTGTTCACAACTAGCGAAGGAGGTGTGAGAGTGTAGAGGAGGCCCTGAACAGCCTCTGAGGGCTTGAAAACCAAACCAATCAGCCAAAAAACCCAAAAAAAAAAAATACACCGATCTGCATTTTTGGAGGAAAAAAGAGCCTAAAATCTCATCAGACTTGCATGACTGGCGCAGCAGCTCCAAGGTACTGTCCTAGACCTGCATAGAAGCCTGCGAGAGTTAGTTCCAAGCAGATTGTAAAAATCAGAGAAAAATAATATAAAATTCAAAAAACCCTTGAAAAAATTTAAATCTTCATAAGAACTCTCGCAGAGCCCTCTGAAGTTCCATCTCAGCGAGACTAGGACACAGAGAAGCTTGCGAGAGTTAGTTTGATGTCTAAGTGCCTGTGAGAGAGTTCCCAGTGAAAAAAAGACGGGAAAGTACCAGTGAACCCTCGCAGACAGCAAAATTTTTAGTTCCAGTAGTCAAGAACTCTTGTAGAGGATTTTGAAGTTTCATCTCAATGAGACCAGGACACAACAGAGCTTGCGAGAGTTAGTTTGATTCCAATGAGTAGAAAATTGGATTTAAGTGCAAAAAAATCACTAAAAAGTGAAGATCCAGCAAATCCTTCCAGTAAGAACTTTCGCAAACCCTCTCAATCGATTCAGAATGTCAATTTACATCAGTGATGAAGCCTGCGAGAGTTAGTTCTGAGATTTGGTGAAGATCAAGCCAAAAAAATGGTTTTGAACTCTCGCAGACAATCAAATTTTCACTTCTTGCGAGAGTTAACTCTCGCAGATAATTCTATAGTGAGATCTGACCCAGATCTAGCTACTGTGAGCCTTGCGAGAGTTACTTCCCAAGGATCTGAGAGATATCATATTTTTTATCTGCAAAAACAGCCAAAGAACCCTCGCATAGCCAACCCTTGCACAAGAGAACCCTCGCAGACTAGATTAGTGGAAAGATCTGCATCAGATTCAGCTACTATCAAAATCTCAAGTCAATCAGTGCATGGAGTAAAAAGTTATCAAGGAAAAACCATCGCAAAAGGCTAGAATTCACTTTCGGCCAATCAGATCGATCAGATCCTTGAGATCTAGACAGCATCCTACTGTATAAGCAAGATCCAATCACTTTGAAACCCACCATCGGATGAATCTGAGATCAAGACGATCAATAGCACAAAGGATAGCAAATCAAGCACCACACCTTCCTAGATTAGCAATTGTACAACAAGAGGCAGAACCGGAACCAGCACCAACAGATCCAATGGGCCAACCCGTACCTGCCGCTCCCTTGCAAGCAGTCCAGAGAGCACCACAGATGGAAATATCAAAATACGACAGATCATCAGATCTCATCCGATTCCTCCAGATCTATGAACAAGCTTGTGAAATCTACGACGAACGGACACCTGCGGAGAAGCTGATGTTGTTCCCCATGTCCTTATTGGCAGTGGCTCAGGATTGGTTTTTCAACCTGTCCGAGGAAGAAAAATCTACCTAGGCAGCGGTTAAAGCGGCTCTCATTACGCGCTTTAAACCAAGAAAGTTCCTGGAAGACCCGTTCCTCCTGGTGAGCAAAGTCAAGATGGGAAAACGAGAAAGGGTCAGGGACTATATTGAGCGGGTCAAACACTTACGATCCGAGTGCAGTGCACCCTAAGTCCCGATCACGCGGTGATCATGTGGTTCCTAGCCGGACTACAACGAAGCATCAAAAGAGAACTGAAACGATGGGAGCAGTACGCTGCTCTGCAAAAAGCTATGGAAGATGCCATCAGAGAAGAGGATGAGAGTTCTGACGACGAATATCCATCCACCCACACCCCTACTCCCTCGATCGCATCATCATCATCGAACGCATTTGCTCTATCCACAGAACTATTGTTGGAGCAAATGATGAAATTACACAAACAGCAGATGGAGCAACTTACGGTGCAGTTTGACCAGAAACTGAAAGCCTTACAGGGAACTGTAGCAATAACGCCACATCAACCGGAACCAAACCAGTTGCAGTATCCAAGACGGGAGAATGTATGGTGTTCAGTGTGCATGCAAAACCATACAACGAACGAGTGTCCAGTCCTAAAGCAAAATCTGAGACTGACAAATAGATTCTGCCATCTGTGCAATGCAACATCGCACGATACGGCATTTTGCTCGTTTAACCCCCGGATCGTTCAACAGAAAAGAAGTCCTTATCAGACTTCTTATCCTTACCATCAAGGGGCACCCAACGCGGCACCAAGGTACGGCGCACCGAATCAACAACAGCATATGGCCTTACCTACACCACCAGGGCCAGCCAATCAACAAGTGGCCCATGTAAACCCAACAGCAGCAGAACCAGAGATGCAAATCCCACCTCAACCTAAGCAGCAGCAATGGTACGGACCATATGAACCATTTATGGATCCTGTCATAAATGAATATGTTGCGGCCTATGCAATTCAAACTCAGCATCAAGGCAGAAGAAATTACGACTGCTACAGATGCGGCAAAGGACACAGAATTGCAAAATGTCTCTACAAGGGACAATATACATCCTTCTGCCAAGAATGCGATTATGGACACTGTTTCAAGAATTGTCCATTTAAACCTGGAACCAGTGCACCTCTTAACTTCATTGCAATACAACAACCAACAGTTCCAGCAAGGATGCCATCGGAAGGATGACAATTCCACGCTCCTGTGTTAGTTGTTATGCGAACATAGAAGAGGAAGGAAGTGGCTCCCTCACCACCACCATCGGTCACTGACGACCAACTCTCAACTTCCGTGCCATATCCGAATGTGAGGGAAGAAAGAAGACAGTACCAGAAAATAAGACATTGGGTACAGAAAGCACAAGCGGAGGAAAAAGAGCAAGAAAGAGACTATCCCACAAAACCTCCAGTTGGCGTTGAACGGATACCGCAAGCAGGCTCACCACTGCGCACTGATCAGAATGATTGGTTGCACCAACATGAACCACCTTTTCACATGGTGGAGCCCGAGGAACCACGCACTGAAAGGCTCACACTTTTATTGTCAAGTCGTGTTAGTTTACCACTCGGAGAACTACTACGGATTGCACCACAAGCGAAAAGCCTTTTAGCTGAATAACATCCTCCACATCGGAGCAGCATGGGAAAGTGAAGAACACAACATCACTTTACCAATCAAACACAAGAGATACGAGGACAAGGCAGCAATGGTAGATGGAGGATTGGGTGTCAATTTGATCTCCACTACTTTGTATGAAAAATGGGGTTTGCAAGGGTTGAAGCCAGCAAGATTCGCCATCAAGCTAGCAGATCAATCCTATGTGAAACCAAAAGGTGTAGTTGCCGATATCCCCGTAAAGATAGTAGGCATGTAGTTTGTAATTACTTTTGTAGTCATGGATATACTTGAATCTACATCTGCATATCGTGTTTTACTAGGAAGACCATAGTTGAGGACTGCGCAAGTAGTACACAACTGGGGTACAGGAAAACTCACCTTCGAGAACAGAGAACAGGCTGTAAAGGTTGATCCAACCACATGGGCGGTGAAACCTATTGCACTCAAAGCTGACGACGGATCATCTACTACAGATCACACGATTGATCATCCAAGGCCAGCCAAGGGAGGTCACTATGATTCAGAGACAGATGTTGTAAGATAGACGGATGTGTTAGCAACTATTGATTGTCGGGCATGTCAATATGAATCAAATCCGGAATCCAGTACATCTTCACCCAAGTGTTACACTATGGACACACCCATCACATTTGGGGTGAATATGATAAATGTAGCATTGCTGTTAGCGGAGCCTATTGAGAACCCAGTGGATGATAATCTAGTCCCTTGGCAACATGCTCTAACTTATAATAAGGAGATTGAGTTGACTGATGAACAGGTCCTGCACCACATGGAGCCAGATCGTTACGGAACCAAGAAAGTACTAACTCAACCTCCGCAAAAGTCTACTATGGCAAAAATCCCAAGGATCGATCCACCCAAGGCACCTGCGAATAAGAAGAATCAGTTGAAGCAATGCTACAACCAAGTGATCCGATGGAGTGATCTACCCGAAGAGGCGATAGCTACAATGGATGTTGATATTCACAACCACGAGGCGAATGTCACGGCAGTCCCGATGAAAGACAACAAGGGTGAACCCACCAAAATGACAAAAAAGAGCAAAAAGAAGGTGTTGGACTCCTTGAAGTCAATCAAGATAGACTCAGATACAGCGTCATCTTCTACACAGGTGACAAAAAATCAAAAAATGACCAGTCGGGCTAAGATCAATATGCCGAAGGAGGAATCTCAACGAGCGCCAGTTCACAAGATGCCTGAGACTTTCAAGAATTATACCTTGGACGACGTGGTAATCATGATGTCGCAAGCCCAGAGAGAACTTGATCAGAGTCAGGCACATGCGGAACAATCTTCGAGGGACCTGCGCGAACACAGCCGATGAATCCTGCCAAGCCAGGTGAAGAAGAAAAGATAGTGCATGTGGGAGATCATTTAACACCCACACAGTTCAAAAGACTACAATTGTTGTTGGTGGAGTATAAAGACTGTTTTGCTTGGAGTTATACTGACCTAAAGGGCATTCCACCAACAGTAGTCCAACACACCATACCCTTGGTGGACGGAGCAGTTCCCAAGGTAAGCCGTTATTACCGCTGCAACCCGAATTATACTATGCTAATCAAGCAAGAGTTGTGAAAGCTGAATGATGCAGATTTCATCTATGAAATCGAACACACGGAATGGGTATCATCGATAGTTACAGTACCCAAGAAGAACGGCAAAATGCGGATTTGTATGAATCTGAAGGCGCTAAATACAGTCACCAAAAAGGATCATTTGTCTCTACCATTTACGGAAAGTGTCCTTGATAGAGTAGCTGGCGCCGAAGCCTACGATTTTCTAGATGGCTTCAGCGGCTACAACCAGGTGAAGATAGCCCCCCAGGACTAGCACAAGACAACATTTGCCACGGAATGGGGAACCTATGCCTATAAAGTGATGCCATTCGGACTTTGCAATGTCCCAAGCACCTTCCAACGAGTTGTGCAGACGGCATTCAAAGATTATCTACAAAAATTTCTGGAAATTTTCTTGGACAATCTGTGCGGGCATAAACCAGACTCAGAATACTTATCCAATTTGGAGAAGGTGTTACAAAAATGCTGTGACTACCTGATCTCCTTGAATTCAGAAAAATGTCAATTCTGGGTGACACATGGCTTGATTCTCGACCATATAGTATCAAGACACGGGATCGCCACAGATCTATCAAAGATCAGGATCATTGTTGATCTACCACCACCGGGGACGATCCGCGAAGTCTACATCTTCATGGGTCATGCTAACTATTATAGGATCTTCATTTTTTATTTTGCGGAGTTAGCCTGACCAATTAACAAACTCATGACGGATCCACATTTTGAACGAGGAAGCCCTAAAGGCTTTCCAGAAGCTTAAGGATGCATTGGTTTCAGCACCAATCTTACGCCCACCCAATTGGTCCATTGAGTTTCACGTGCATACGGACGCATCGAAGTATGCAATTGGAGCAGTCTTAACCTAGCCATGTGAACAAAAAAAAGATTTTCCAATCCGATTTGCAAGCCGACAGCTCAGTGATACCGAAATGAATTATTCAACCACAGAGCGGGAAACACTAGCAATGATCTATGTGGTTAAGAGATTTTGACACTACCTGATGGCCACACATTTTGCTTTTTGTACGGACCATCAACCCCTGCTCTATCTCATTAATAAAACTTGCAACACCGAAAGAATCATCAGATGGCTACTTTTGTTGTTGGAATTTGATTTTCAGATAGTAGTTCGCAAGGGAAAACAACACTACATGGCAGATCATGTGTCATGAATCAAGGAAAAGGAGATTGCAACCCAACCCGACAATGAGTTGGTAGATGCTACCTTCCAAATTCACCCTATAGCAAGGAGTTCCCAGGCTCAATACATAATCATAGCCACAGACTACCTTACCAAGTGGGTCGAAGCAAAGGCAGTAAGAGTAGCTGATGCTAGGACCACTGCCAAGTTCCTTTATGAAAATATCATTGTGCACTTTGGATGCTTGGTAGAGCTAGTCAGCGATCGCGGAATCCATTTCATCAATGAGACCATCAAGGTTCTTTTGGAGGAATTTTTCGTGATCCACAGAACCAGTACGCCTTATTATCCTCGTGGTAATGGGCAAGCAGAATCATCCAATAAGATCCTGTGTAGCGTGCTCATGAAAACAGTTGAAGCTAGCAGATCAGATTGGGAACACAAGTTGCATGCTGCACTATGGGCATTCAGGACAGCATATAAAGGCCCATTTTATAAAAAGGCACCATTTGTACAGTATTTGCATGCTTAATAAAGAGGAGGAGACTCTACTATTTTGAGAGCTCAAGCATCCTCATTTACTAATCAATCTTGCTTATGCTATTGTTGTGTTTGCTTGTTATTTTCATTTTTTCCATGCTTCTTGTTTGTTATTAGTTAAGGTTTCTCCATAAGCAATGACATTGAGCATTTGAGCTAACCTCCATCTCATCTCTCTCTCTCTCTCTCTCTCTCTCTCTCTCTCTCTCTCTCTCTCTCTCTCTCTCTCTCTCTCTCTCTCTCTCTCTCTCTCTCTCTCTCTCTCTCTCTCTCTCTCTCTTCCTCTTCTTGTTTATCATTTTCCTTCACCCAAAAGCATGATGAATGTTAGTGTAGAGGAGTAGAGTTAAAGGAGGGTAGTGTTAGTGGTGAATAGAGCTAAGAGAGAAAGTAGAAAACTAACTAAAAATAGCATCTATGCATAGTTAGGTACATATCCAGTGATCTAACCCTTGTTGACAGGCGGGAGGGCTATACTACGCGAGATCTTTACACCTAACGATTGGATCTGGCAAATGCCTATATTCGGCCGCATAAAATTGTAAGGCCCTGTTGAAATCCATGAAGATCTGCCAATTATACACTTGGTGTATGATGGGCCAATTTGGAGTATGGATACTAATTTGATCCAATGGAATCCCCAAATCTTTCCATTTACTGCATCTTGGCATTGATAAATAATAAGGATCTATCCACAATTGGCGAGGGCTGGCAAAATAACTCCTGATGGAATTCGGAGTCTTTTCAAATACAATGGTTTTCTATGTCGGTTGATCTCCCAATGTTGATAGCTTGTCCAGCTCTTTGCCCTCCTCTATCTCGGAGGTATTGATTATGATTACCCATCCACCCCTCGAGGACTCATGCGGATGTTGTTGTTGAAATGTTTGGATCTGGTCCTCGATGGTGATCAGTTTTTTAAACAAAGGTCTGGGCCTCGATGTGGATGGACCTTCTTCTGTGGCCTGGACGTCTGGTATATCTTGGATTTCTGGCCCATCCAGACCTGTATCCAAGCCTCCCTGATTTTGATGCTGAGGAGAGAATTGCGGCATCACATGAACTAAAATCTGAGGGCCGGCTTCCAACACTTGAGCTGTTGCCTTTTCATAATCTTTGATAATTGCTTTTGCCTTTGCCAATTCAGTGGTTGCCGTACGTTTGAGTTTATCAGATTTTTTTTGAAACCCTACCAATGAAATGCAGTAGGTTTCAACTTTTCTGAACAGGTATCTGATTTCATTCGGTGTGACTGGATGATTATGCACTTGTGTCTGAAGATAAGAAACACGTTCAAGGGTGGTCCCATCCAATTCACCTTGAAGACATTCACGTTCCAGCTCAACCATGTCCAATTGACCAGCCAGCAGCAGGACCTATTGTTTAGCATCTTGGACTGCTTTGTCCACTTGATCTTGTGTTGTTGTCAATGAATCCTAAAGAGTTCCCACATAGACTTCAAGAGCATCAACTGTTTGTTGGGCTTTCTTCAGCTCAGCTTCAGATTTGGCCTCATGTTGCTTGGTAATCTTGAACTTGCAATTCAACTGAATGACCTTCTGGCTTATCAGGGTATTCTTGGTACCCAGCTCTAATATGCATTTGTCCATGTCTTTTTTTTCATCTATCATGGTCTGGATCAGACTAAACCTAATGCGTCACCAGAATCCACTTGGGTTGTAGCAGCAACAGCAGGAATAGCACTTGTGGGGACGGTGTTGGTTTGGCTCTGGTGTCTAGCCGGTTCTCCCTCTTCAAAAGTATCTGCTTCTTCAAATTCTTCTGGCACCGTGGCTTCGAACTGCTTCGGAGATTTGACCACATGAACGACCCTGGTGATATCCGGTGCTACTTCAACTTGATCTTGCTGATTGATCTTAAAAGAGTCATAAAAAACAATAGAATTGTCATGGAACTGTTTGAATCTTTTTTCAGGGGATTGGGGATCAAAGGGTCTTGGACTCTTGGTCATTTCAAAAATTTCATCTGGGCCCAACGGGTTGGAATCATCGAATATATCCATAAAAGCTTGGGTATTTGGTGAAATCACTTGAGTGTGTGGGTTTGAGGCAGCTACGATTGGAATTGTAGATCCAATGGTCACAGACTGACCCTGTGAGGAAGAGGAGGCTTGGGCATCAGTGGATTGGGACATGGGAAGTTCAATGCGAATGGCAACAAGGGGTGGAAGCGCAGCTGAAGATGTCTGTAGGATTTTGCTCCTTCCTGAGGTTGCCAACCATCAGGAAGCAGGTGAGCGACAGCACGGATAGCAGGATCTCGGATGGACCGAGGTAGCCATCATTGGTCCAGTAGAGTTCATCAAAGGTATCAACAAATGGTATGATGGCAATTTTGGCATGCTTATGAGTTTGGTGATGGCTGTGTGCCAGAAGTTATGCCTATGGCTATGGGTTGTCGTTTGATAGGTGATATAAAATTTTGATTTGGCCTCTGTCTAGGTGCTAAAGGCCATGGTTATAAAATTCATGTTGATCTTTCCAGAAAAGGCACAAGCAAAGGCTCGGCAAGGTTCATCCACTGAGCCACCATGCTTGTGCTAGGGAGTACCATGACGTCCGTCTTGGTCGGAATGCCACGATGAATGACATAGTGCGGACACTGACTGGTATCTTATCTCAATGTGCTTGCTTCTGGAATGATACTTGGGATTAATAGATAAAACTGTACTCTAATTGTCCCAAAAGGTGGAAGTTGCTTGTAATTGATTAAGATTAATGTCCAATAATAGACATCTTAATTAGATAGCTTGTTTTGTAGCATGTGCGGTGACAATGTACTGTCAAAGATAATGTAGTCAAATTTTGCTTCTTGCTATTCCAAGAGATATGACCTTTGTTGAATACAAAGACATATATCTTGATGTCTTTCTACTGTGAACATATTCATCCCAATCTGCATTTGTAAAACCTTGAAGAAGATTAGCATGGTCATTCAAATCATCATTCGAATTTCCACCATAACAAATGCAATGTCGTTTGTAAATATCGAAGAACTCTAAGTAGAGTTTTTCGATGATTGAAACCTGGACTCAACACCATATATTGGTTTAGTGTACTAATTGATAAAGCAATGTCAGGTCTAGTACATCTCATGGCATACACGAGAGAACAAAAAATAGAATGATATGGATCTTGTTTCATTTGTTCGACTTTTTTGAAAAACTGGGAACACTGCAGTGTCCTTCGAATATTTCAAACCTGGATTCATTGGAGTTTTGGCTGGTTTACGGTTGGCCATTTGATATTTAAATAGCAAGTTACAAATGTACCTTTGCTTACTAATATAAATCAATCTACGATCACGATATTTGAAAATCTATATACCAAGGTAAAAATGGGCCTCTCTAAATCTGTCATATCGAATTCATTCGATAACATCTCTTTGACATCCTTCAGCATTCAAATGTCATTACTAAAGAGTAATGTGTCATCAACATATAATGTAATAATAACGAAAGATCAATTCACTGATTTGTAGTAGACATTACAATCAGCTGAACTTGGTATAAAGCCTTGCTGAATAAAGAACTCGTTGAGAGCTCTTCAAAGTTTGCATACCTGATGGATTTCTCTCCAACTCATAGTCTTCGGGTTGAGACATATAAATGTCTTCTTCGATAATTCCATGTAAAAATGTTGTTTGTACATCCATCTGGTGAATCTCTAGATCTGCCACTACTACAAATGGAAGTAAAAGTCTGATTCGACAAATGCTTGACCACGAAACTAAAAGTTTTTGAATAATCAATATTTGAGATTTGAGAGAATCCTCTGACAAATAATCTTGCCTTTCATCGATCAACTGATCCATTAGCCTTGGACTTGATCTGATAAACCCATTTGCAAGAAATGATATTCTTACCAACTGGCACATCTGTAACAGTTCATGTCTGGTTTTTAATGAGAGATTGTTATTTTTTGTCCATCGTTGATTTCCATTGATCTACTTTTGGACTAGAAATTGTTTCAGAATAATTGATTGGATCCTCGACAAAATAACAAGTGGCTATAGTGTTGTCAATAAATCTGTTAGGAGGAAATCTGTTTTGATTCGATCTTCAAAGAATTGGTTTTTTGGGCTGTTGCTATTGTGTCTTTGAGAAAGATACTATCTATACTAAAAGTAATCTTCTTAGTCATTGTATTGCAAATTCTATAAGCTTTACGATTCGAATAATACCCAACAAAGATAGACTCTAAACTAAAATTTGTGCGAAAGCAATACAATCAAAAATTCGAAGATGCCTTACCGAAGGTTTTGAACATGCCAAGGCTTTGGTTGTAAGTCAATTTTGAATTTATGCAGTTCTCGAGATGACTTATGCCCAAAAATTCTTCGATGATCCTACATGTAGAATCATACTTTTAGCACTTTTAACAAGTGTACGATTTTTACGTTCAACCACTCCATTCGACTATGGAAAATGGTTGGTGGTATATTAGCATAAGAACACCGTGAGTCTTGTAGTAATCTTTCAATTCAATCGAAATGAACTACTGTCCTCGGGAAAAATCGTCAATGAAGGTCAAAAAGTATTTTGTTTTCCCTATCGAGAGAGTTTGCATGGGCCCTATATGTCGTTGTGCATAATATCTACACACCTTTGGACGTGTGTTGCGAATTAGATTTGAGAGGAGTTCTAGCATGCTTGGCTACAATGCAACTTTGACGAACTGTACAGTTTGAAATATTGTTGTGGTTGAGATCTCAAAAAATCCTTTTTGCTGACATATTTCAAAGACAAGCAAATTTGTAAATCACACATGCACATGCACATACACATACACATACATACACATACACATACACATGCACATGCACGTGCACACATACATACATACACATATATGTACATACACATACACATACACATGCACATGCACATGCATAGACATACATACATACACATATATATACATACACATATGCACATGCACATGCACATGCACATGCACACACATATACACACATACACATACACATACACATGTAGATACACACACATACATACATATACACATACACATACACATGTAGATACACACACATACATACATATACACATACACATACACGTATACATACATACACATACACATGCAAATACACACACACACACACACATATATACGTACAGATATTGTTGGAAATTAAGCCCACAGTTGCCTCCTTGGTGAATGACTAATTTCTATTTCAAGATTCTTCTTGCGCGTTTATTGATCTTTGATCTAGGGTCAAGTGAAACCAACTTTGGTTCTACGTCTGCTCATATGATACTTGTAGGAATCACAACTTAAACAACCAAACTATTTGAAGAACATCTACAATGGGCTTCCGGCTGATCTCCAGCAAAGGGTAACCAATCTTATCATATTTTCATGTTCAAAGGTTAAGTTCAATTCTTTGAAGATCATTGAAGACTTGGCCATCTTCAAGGACTTCCACGAATTGGCATTTAGAACAAGTCTGCAAAAATACATTACTTTTTCGACAGTCTGCAGAATCATACTAAGTGTCGCGACAGTCTGTAGAAATACTCTAAGTGTTGCAACAGTCTGCAGAAATGAACTATGTTTTTAACAGTGTCGGCTTTTTCGCATTTTTACGAAATGCGACAGTGTCGGCTTTTTTGCATTTCCCCAAAATGCGACAGTGTCGGCTTTTTCAATAGTTTAACTATTTTGTGACAATGTTGGCTTTTTCGCACTTTCTCGAAAAATGCAACACTTACCTTCGGCTTCTTCCTTTCAACTATTTTGAAGAAGTTAACTTATGTGCAGTTCAAAGGTTAAACTATTTTAAAGACACCTTCACGGTTTTAAGGGCACTATCGGCTTTATAAGGGCATCTTCATATTTTTAAAGGCACTGTCGGCTTTTTTGCAAAATCCCGAAGAGAGAGAGAACCCCGAAGGTTGTCTATTTTCAACAAGGAACGTTCCAAACACTTCCCAGAATTTGTAAAGTGAGAGAGAGCCACTTCACATAAAATGCAAAGTGAGAGATTTGTAGCATCCTCGCCCGCGTCAACATTCCTTGATTCGTTGACCGTATATACTATGTATAGTTGTCACAAAAGCCAAATACTTCCAAGTACAATGACTTACCTGATTAGGAGACAAACATTCACTGTAGTTAGTACATGGATGAAATCTATAAATGGATCATCTAAACACACTCTACGTGATGCTCCGTCCATGAGACGAATGATTTTGAGCCTCCCAATTACGCCGTCATTCTGGTTGTAACTGTTATTTTTGTTGTGCTTCAGTGTAATATAACACGCTTTTGTATCTGTGTATAACGTAGATGAATGCTTGTTGTGATTTGAATGCACTTCATTGTTGTTTGATAACATTTGTTCACTCACTCTGATCAAAATACAAATGTCTCCGACTCCTCAGTTTTTGATCAGACGATGGCCGGCTTTGACGCCTAAGGAACTTCCGCTATCATACTACTCTTTCAATCTATTTCAGAACTAAACTTCTGATTAAATTCATTTCCAGTAATACCATATACAAATCATTTCTAATCTCTTCGGTGGACTGTACTCATTTTATTTTTCTAAGTATGAACTAATTTATGAGATCATGTTGGGCAACAAAACATTTAAGTTGTGATTACATTTAATGATAAACAATCTATTAGACTATTTTGCATCTAGCAGCCCATTGTAGCGGGAGAGTTGTTCTGCAAATATTCCTGCTCTCTTCTTCGCTCGCGTTCTCCATACTCCCTTGCCCCATCAGATTGGTATCATAGCCTAGTTTGTTCTATTTGTTTTACTGTTAACATGTTTCATATTGGTAGCTCTTTATCTTCATCATCCAACGAAGCTAGAATCATTGACAAGTTCAATGGTTCTAACTTTTACATCTGAAAGTTAGAACTCCGAATGATGTTGATAGATAGAGATCTTTGAGATGAAGTAGAAGGTTCTGACCTAAATCGAGAAGATGGTGATCATGCAAAGGCATGGAAGATCAAAGATCAAAAGGCCTTAGCATGTATCACACTCAATCTGGCCGACTCCCAAATATTTAGAAGACAGTTCACCACTTCCTATTCACCTCAATAGAACGAGGTTGCAGAAAGGAAGAACCAAACTCTTCTCAACTCAGCCAAATCCATGCTACATCAATCACATCTACCTGCGAAGTTTTGGGCAGAAGCTACTGCCATAGCCTGTTACTTACAAAATAGATCTAGCACCAAAGTCATCAACAACAAACAACGTATGAAGTTTGCATGGACACAAGCCAGTGTCAGCCATTTAAAAATCTTTGGTTGTATATATTTTGTTCAGATTCCTAAACAGCTTAGGAAGAAGCTGGATCATAGGACAAATAAATGTATCTTCATAGGCTATCCTGATGAACATAAAGCTTACAAAGTTTATGATCCATCCACCAATGTAGTATTTGTCTCTAGGGATGTAATATTTCAAGAACATACATACTATGATTTCAAACAACCATCGATAAATGATGCTATGTCATTTCATCCTATTTTACGTAGCATGGAATCTTCCAATGATAATGTCTCTTCTAAAGAACCTGCAGCTACAGCTACATAAGTCGAGCAGCTGAAAATACTTGTCATCAGACCAGACCAAGCTAGCTCAAGCAGATCTGGAGAACTTGAAGAAGAAGCATCATCGCATCCTAGTCAACCAAACATCCGCAGATCTTCATGGACTCGGACAGTTTCTAAGAGGTATACACCTCAATCATTATGGACTTCATCAGAAGAACCACAGAGACTAGCCGAAGCAATTGACTCCAGGTATGCTGCGGAGTGGCAAGAAGCTATGGAAAGCGAGTACAACTCACTTTTGATGAACTAGACCTAGACACTGGTCGACTTTCCCACTCACAAGAGAGTTATCGACACAAGTGAATCTTCAAGAAGAAGATCAACTCTGATGGTTCCAATGCTAAATGGAAAGCACGATTGGTGGCTATTATCAAAAAAATTTCAATCATGTTGTCAAGATGCAGTCAATCAGGACTCTGATTGCGTTAGTAGCCGCGAAAGACAGCAATTCTCAATGTCAACATTATACCTTCCAACCGGAAGGATTCAAGGTAAAAGGCCAAGAGCACAAAGTGTGCAAGCTGCACAAAGCAGCCTATGGTCTAAAACAAACCGCAAGAGCATGGTTCGATAGAATCAACTCTTATCTTATTCAATTGGATTTTGCAAACAATTCAGCTAATTGTAATGTTTATTCCAAGCATATAGGTATCTATTCAGTTCACATAGCTCTTTATGTAGATGATGCATTTATCTTGTCTAACGACACTTCTCTTCTGCACACTACTAAGAGTGATCTGTCAAAGAAATTTGACATGATTGATTTAGGAGCTGTTCATTCTTTGCTAGGAATTCACATTACTAGAAATAGACTTTAGAAGAAGATCTATTTTAGCCAGCAGACATATCTAAAAGGCATTTTAGAAAAATTTCATATGTCTGATTGCAAACCAATTGATACTCCAATGGATCCAATTATAGTATTGACTAAACCTACTTGTGCTGATTCTGATAGTGAAGTACTCGACATAGCGAAGTACTCTTATCATTCACTCATAGGATCATTGATGTATGCAATGTTGTGTACTAGACCAGATTTAGCATACACCGTTAGCACGTTAAGTCAATTCATGTCTAATCCTAGGATCTCTCATTGGAAAGCATTAAAGAAAGTGATGAGATATATTCAGAGAACTTTAGATCACATTTTATGTTACAATGGAAATGCTATCGATCCACTTGTCCTGCGAGGCTACTCCGACTCAGATTGGGGAGGAATAGTCTCTACCAGAAAATCTACCTCCGGGTCCTGTTTCTATCTGGCAGGGGGACTAATTTTGTGGACCTCAAGAAAGCAAAAAGCAGTCGTGTTTTCTTCAATCGAGACAGAGTACATCGCAGCATGTCAAGCTTCAAAAGAAGCTGTATGGATTACGCTCAGGTTATTACTTCACGACTTACATCACACTCAGTTCAATGGTACAACTTGAGTTGTATTTCACTGTCACTGAATTCCAGATTTCATGGCAAATCTAAGCACATAGAAATCCAGTATCATTTCATTCGGGAGAAAGTTTTCTCAGGGCAAGTGATCCTTCAATACTGCTCCATAACATAAATGGCCCCAGACATCTTCACTAAAGCGCTTCCTAGGATCAAGCATCAGAAGTTTTTCAACATGCTGAACCTGACAAAGATACCAAGGCACTAATCGTGACCTTAAGGAGGACTGTTGGAAATTAAGCCCATAGTTGTCTCCTTGGTGAATGACTAATTTCTATTTCAAGATTCTTCCTGCACGTTTATTGATCTTTGATCTAGGGTCAGGTGAAACCAACTTTGGTTCTACGTTCGCTCATCTGATACTTGCAGGAATCACAACTTAGACAGCCAAACTATTTGAAGAACGTCTACAATGGGCTTCCGGCTGATCTCCAACAAAGGGTAACCAATCTTATCATATTTTCATGTTCAAATGTTAAGTTCAATTATTTGAAGATCATTGAAGACTTAGCCATCTTCAAGGACTTCCACAAATTAGGATTTAGAACAAGTCTGCAAAAATACATTACTTTTTCGACAATCTGCAGAATCACACTAAGTGTCGCGACAGTCTGCAGAAATACTCTAAGTGTTGCAACAGTCTGTAGAAATGAACTATGTTTTTAACCGTGTCGGCTTTTTTGCATTTCCTCGAAATGCGACAGCGTCGGCTTTTTCAGTAGTTTAGCTATTTTGTCATTAATGTAGAGAGGTTTACAAGTGACAATGGCAGTTTCACAACGAGCAAAGGCTCTATAATAGCCCAATTCTTGGTGACGATGACATGATACCCTTCAATATGTGCTCATGCGTAATAGATTTGCTTGGCATTTCACTTCATGTTCCTAGAGAGGTTTTAACTCTACAAAGAAATGGCATCCCAAAAAAATAATAGCGTTGAGGTTTTTAGGCTATTAGAACACACCGATTAAGGGACTCCATCCATATCCACTTGATGTGTCATGTTCAAAAAAACTTCAAAGGCAATGAGAAGAAGAAACACCCTAATGCCTTTATTAGTAGAAAACTTTTGAGAATAGTGATGACAAAGACATATAAATCCCCAAGGAAAACTTTACAATCTAAAATTAACAAGAGAGGAGCTTGTACTACAACTAAGATCGCAATATGATCTTATTATAAGCACACACACAAAAAACTATGATGTTGTTCTTGGAACTTCGCCAATTGGATGCATCAAATCAAAGAAGTGAATTGGTGGTGAGTCAGCTAACAAAGGGAAGTGAGAAGAAGCCAACCCAGCCACCATCGCACTTTGCAGGATTGACAAGGCCTAAGCTTGTTGCAAGGTGATGGAAATTCATTGTCTAAAGAAAGTCATGAGCACTGAAGCAAGAATCCCCTTACACTCTGCCACCCCCGATGAGGACACATGAAGGGTGCCATATGTCTCAATTGCTAGAGGAACAAATCCATTAGTAGGGTGCATGTTAGAGTTTCTTTCCTTTACTTGTGCTTCCACCTCTTATGCTTATATTGGTATGAAAACTAAGCAAGAAAATAGATCAACACGAGTCGACAACAATAATATTTGCCAACGTACAAATCCCATCATGAGAAAAAACCCTATCAATGCGCCTGCGTGAATAGTGAGGTGTGGCTAAAGGGAGAACGAGGACATGAAACTCTCCATCTCATGCTATATAGGCTATTGCATCTCTAATAACATCATGGGTTGCTATTTGTTCATTGCTAGAAGGGCACTGAAGGAGATGGATGGCAAGAGCATCAATAGGTTAACCACAAGCACACCTCGAGAGACCCAAGGCTTCAGAAGTGGTAGGTCCAAGAACCAAACCCTGGCAAATGGCCCCGCACAAAATACACAAGGTCGATGCAAATCTAAAGGTGCCTCAAAGAGCATGCTGCAAAGGTGAGTTTGTTCACACACTTCAAGAGAGTCTACTACAAGCGATTAAAGTTGTAAGTGAGAAGCTGCTCAAATAGAGGAATTCATGTTTTGGCAAAGGTCTAGTGAAACTCCCGCACAGCTATGAGGCAATGCTAAAAAGGCAAAGAGTCATTGTCTAAATGAGCAACGGAATCCATCAAAAGAGGGTGATGATCACAAAGAAACCAAGAAGATAAAGCAAGAGCAACAAGAGCCTAGCACCCAAGGAAAGCTACAAGTGCAGAAGTAGCAATAGAAAGAAGACTAACACCCCTAGAAGAAATAGGTAACATAGCTTGCTTTTGAACCAGTGTTGTCTCTAAACCATCCAAAGAACCAGGTCCAAAAGGGTGACCAAAGACATCCATAATGGTGTAATTGAAAGCATAAAAACTCGCATAAACTCCAGTGTAGGAGGAAAAGTCTGCAACGGATACGAAGGACGTTGATGAAGCAAAACATCAAAATCCCAAAAGCCATCTGTATTGTTAAAATTGGAAAAACAAATCCATATTTATTTCTTGGCTTGCTACAAATGTTGTACCATGCAAGTATGTAGCTCATAAATTCAAAATGCCAAGTTTGGCCTACATAGAACTCGAGCTACATGGTTATGTAAAGTCTAGATTGAAGAATACAACTTGCATATAGTTTGTAGACATAGAATTGGCAAAGTCATGCTTGTAGAAACTCGTGGCAATTCACATGCATTAATTGTAAGTGATCCATAGTGACATGCAAGGCATGCACAAAGTGTAATGGACACATGCATGATGATTTGTACTTTGTTAGTTAGAACTGGTACACTTGTAAAAAGTTGGTAGAATTTCATGCATGGCAAGTGACAAATGTCACAGACTCTAAATGTCACTTTAGTTGTCATTTTGGAATGGATAGATGTGGTTCTACCTCGAGCTACCTCAAACTCCATAAATATGTGTAGCTCTCCTCACAATCAATGATGAAGAACCAAAGTTTTGCAGCTACATCATGCCATTTTGGATATATCTAACCCAACAGGGTTGGCTTAGCTGGTTAGCTTGGCATCCAAAGTTTCTTTGGTCCAAGGTTCGAGCCTCCTCTTGGAAACCAAGAAGCATTTTGGATATAAACTATTTTGTTTGTTATCTCTCTAGCTTTCTCTCTCTAACTCGTGTTGAAGCCAATGCTAATACATTGAAATCTTGTACTTTTGTTCATTCTTTGATTTATTGCTATCATAATCTGATGCTTAGCATGCTAGATTGTGGTTAAGCCATTTCTTCTGAACTAGATCTTACTAAACAATCTAGAATCAAGTTACTGTGCTAATCACAAAGCTTAATCAAGATCAATCATACTTGTGGACATTCCCCACACGTGTGAATTCTGGAAATTTTGTCATGGTATCAGAGCCAAATTAAGCTTTGCATGCTAACATCTCTGATTATACAAGAAACTGAGAGCTAAAGCAAACAAAAAAGTAGTTTTGCACTTTTACTCACCTTTCTCTGAAGTGTATTTGGATCAAATCGGAATGGAACTGAATTTTCAAATCTGAAAAGTGGTAGTACGGAATTCTGAAATTCCGCACGTGTGAAAATCAGAGATTTTTAGTCCTTTTGTTCTCCTTGCTAATAGATCCAAAGATAGCAGTGTTATAGCTTAATGGAAAGCTTATGATCTGTACTTTCCATAGGAATTGAAAGCAAATCAATCTGATGTGTCTAGCAAGAGTTATAAGCTCTTAAAGAGGATAGGGATAGGTCCAAAATCCGAGTGACAGCATTTTGATTTGATTCAATCTTGCTTTGTTCCGAATCCATTGTTTTGAACATCCTATACAAGAAACTGAAGATTAAGACTGAGTTTGAAGTAATGAACACCTTTTGAGCCTTGTGAGAGTCAATTGTGTTTTCTTTTGATGCATTTCACACGTTCCAAAAGTAGGATTCAAACTAGCCAAAGTGCCTCAATCCACTTTGTGTGTCTGATCTAGATAACTTGTTTTGTGGAATATTTGAGAGTCATCTCAAATACATTTGCAAGTGTTTCACATAGGAAGGTAGTACATCCTTGAAAATACTTATAGTGAAAGAGAGCAGCAACTTTAAGTCTAATTGGAACAAGCTCAAACATATCTCAGTCCAATAACTAAGAAGTCTTCATTAAAATGGCATCTCAGGAAGGATATCTTCTAGAAGCCAGTGAAAGACTAAACACTTCTAATTACTCAATTTGGTAGTTCAGAATGGAGTCTATCTTGATACTCCAGGATGTTATGGATATTGTGCTTGGTGTTGAGGAGGAGCCTCAAGCACATGCTGAAATTCTTAAGTATAAGAAAAGAGCTAGAATGGCTCTACATTTCATTAAGATGAATGTATCTAATGAAATTTTGAGAGAGAGAGAGAGATAGGATCTTGCACTACAGCCAAAGAAGCTTGGGATGCACTAAAGACCATCTATGAAGCAAAGAATACTTCTAGAATACTCACTCTTAGAAATCAGATTTTCCAAAGTTTCCAAAGAAGTGAAGAGAGTGCATCTAACTATGTTCTAAGAGTTAAAGATTTACATAGAGAGCTTTCCTGTGTTGGTGTTACTATTAACCAAGATGAGCTAGTTCAAGTCATACTGAATGGCTTGAGAGATGACTATGATAATCTTGTACAGTTTTTTGCTATTAAAGAGGAGTTGCCTAATCTAGAAACTCTCCAAGGAATTCTTATTTCTGAAAAATCTAGACAAAGCTATTAACTCTCCAGGATGAACAAACTTGAGCATGGTGTAAGTGACAAAGCCCTCTTTGTCAAAGGCAAGTAGAAAGAAAGGAGTAAGAACCAGTTCTCTCAAGCATCCAACAAAGACAAAGCCAAAGATCAAGACAAAGATGGTGAAGAGGATGATACATCTCATCCTTCTAACTCAAAGACCAAGAAGAAGAAAGTGAGTGTTTCTTCTGTGGCAAGAAGGGGCACTATGCCTCTAATTGATTCAAGAAGAAAAACCAACAATGATCACCTCTAGTTGTGCTGAATATTGGGCCACCATGGTGGAATCAAAGATGCCCAAAGTATTGTCGTCACAGCCATTGTTTCTTGAGTCTTGAGCTGCCCCCTGATCGTCGGCTATGACATCAGCTTGCGTTGCCCTCTCGTCTGCTATATCGGCTCCTTGAGCTTGCGAGGCCTTCCTGACTTTCCGTTGGCGGGTGGATCTAATCGTGGATGTGCCTAGAGGGAGGATCCTCTTGAATGTTTGTGCACGCAAAGTGGTTTGATGTAGCACGTCTGAATACTTTGTCGTGATTTCAAGTATCCTTTGTGGGCATTGAGGTCCCAACCATTGAGTCAGGATCATACCGAGGGTATATCCCACCTTAGTAACTGCCTTGCGGGCCACCAGTGCTGCGTGGAATTTCTTGACCAATTTGTCCGCCTAATTGTAATAATGAACATGTTGTTGCCCCATTGCGAAGGATAAGGCAAATAGGTCGCTCGGAGGAATTCGGTCCATTCGGGGGTTCAGCACTTCAACAAGTAGGTGCACAAGTTCTGCTGCTTCTCTGAAAAAAGATGACAAGCTATCAGATAAAACAGGAAATATTCCATGCAAGCCGAGCATTGGAGGATCCAAAGCTCGAAGATTTTTATCAAATTATTTTGGCAAACAATCCAAGGTTCAATACACGATTTGGAAAGAAATTATTGCAACAACTCAAAATTTTGAAGAAGAAGGTTCTACTCGTATACACAAAGTAGAAGTTTAAAAAAAGTTAGACAACATGGTGAAATACTTGAGAAGATAAATTTTCAAATATTGATGTACAAATGATACAGAAAACAACCACTGAATTTGTGGATGTAGTTCAAAGTGCATGGGGTGTTGATCATATAACACATTATATGGTAAGATTTTGATTTTACACTACGATAGACAAATATGTGCAATTAAATTAGATACTTTTGGTACTGATTTAGATTATGTTTTTATTATGACATGCAGCACATATTACAACATCATTCGACATTCTTTGCAAGAAATAGTGGAAGTCTTAGCATATGGTCATCGCAAGGAATGAAAAAATCTCGTTGGCAAGCAAGAGCGGCATTTCATAAAAGTACACAACATGGCAGGACTAGCACAAAAAACAGCTATATACTGCAACTTTTCCAATGGTTTTACAGAAGAATCCAAATTTGTCATAATACAAAATCGACGGATTATAAAAAAATTTCAAAAAGCATGCAAATTTATATAAGCCAGTAGGCTATAGACACACAATAAAATTTTGTATATTAATTAAAAAAATTTACAATGTACAATTCAGCAGCATCTACTCTGCTTCCGATATTTCTCCAGTGAAAGTTGCAACTTAGAACATGCAACAATTTTCTTCTTTCGTATGGATCCAACAGCTCATAGTTTTCATATTTACTCAGATCAACGTAAGCAACATACAATGCAAAATGAGATGATCTGAACATGGAATTCACTGGTCCATATCCTAAAATTTTAACCGCAATGGTTTTCTTTACAAAAATTATTTTATGCACCTTATTGAAATTATGTCCTCCAAGAAAATGAGACAGTGCCTTGATTGTCATAATCATAGTCTCACCATGTTGATGAAACTTTGAATGGGCAACACTTATCTCATTATTCTTGAAGAACTTCAGATAGTGCCCCAGTGCATGATCTCTTGAAAATTCTCCAGCAGAAGATCTCTGCCCTCCTCGACGAATTGCGAAATCATCAAGGAAAATCGTTTCCTAAATTGATAAAAAAACAAAGTAAGTTCCATTATATAATCTGACATAACGAATCTACTAGTACATGATAAGATACAAAAACTTACGCATTCGGCTTTGTCTTCCCTGATTACTGTCTCTCCATCAACATTATGTCCACCTTTCGATGTCAATATTGTTGGTGAATAGACAGTTGGTTGTAAAAAACCAAGTTGACTTTGGATTCTAAGAAACTCCTCTTCAGAAGGTAGATCATCTTCTTTGTTGCACATTTCTTCCACAGCCATTTTCAAGCAATCTTTCCCTAAATAAAACTTATCATTATATACATCGTCAAAACAGGGAGAAGATCATCAGCATCAAAATCAATTATATCCGAAAATTCATCAAGCTCTTTGCTCAAAATGCAAAGAGTCTCAACTTCAGTGAAGTCAAAAAGATCCGATATATCCAATATTGTCAAAAAGAAATTATTATCTATATTATAAGTAGGCAAAATGATCAAAGATTTATCAGAAGGAGAAAGGGTAGTGGGTGTTTCAGGGCTTAAACGATGCCCTATTTTGAGCAGAATCAAAATATGAACAATCATCTAAATTAACGCTCGTATCAATAAAAAAAAGTATGTATATCTACAATCTTTGACTTTTCAGACTTTGTACCACTAGAAGAAACAACTTCAAAATGGAAGGGACAACTTCTGAATTGTCAGAAATATTTAACAAAAGAAAAAAAATCAAAAGCAGACTGAAAATCAACAGATCTACATTTTTTATTGTGAATTGGGCACTCATCTACAGACTTGAAATCATTATGTAACTTGGTAAACATTCTGTCAAGCTTAGCTTTATAGATATGCTTGTCGAGTGCCACCAAAATCTAATAATGAATCATGTTCTTATTCTGAAATTTGAATAACGGAGTACTGAGCAGGGACTTAAATCTGAGATATATCTCAGAAAATGCCTCCACACCAGGTTCCTCAGTTATAGAAGGAAGAATAATAAGAAAATGAGAAAAAAGATATTTGAAATACTCCAAACTATCAGTAATACCAAATTCATGAAAAAAAAAAAGCAAACTAAAATCAAGACATTTTAAACAAAAACAACAGATGTAAATTCCCAAATATCGCTCTCAGGCACAAACTGTAGGTCAGGCAAGCACCTCCAGGCAATGTGCGCTCGAAAGAGATACTAGAAAGTAGAGTATCGGATCTGAGCACATGAACACAGAGCACAAAAGAAAGGAGATGCAATGCGCGCTTGAATGCGATACCGGACGAGGCAGTATCGGTTCCAGACGCAAGTTAGTCAACGTAGGGTAATCAGTGCAAACGGCGCGCTTGAAATCGATATCCGGCCTAGAAATCGTAAATTTGCATGAAAATCTGAGCCGAAAATGACCTATTTATAATATAAAAAAATTGCACGTGTGGAGGAGTAACGAAGGAACACGTGTCAACGGGTGATTGGTCAGAATTAATACGTCGTACAGAGAATGATTGACCTGAAATCTGTCACGTGCGAGAATGACACGCGTCGAAAAGATATTAGTGCACGTCGTGCAAAAATTTCGTATATATAAGACCTCGGAATTTTCATTTTTTTTTGGAGAATTTTTGGTTGACCTTATCGACTGAATCTAACCCAACTAGCCTGCTTTCCTTGAAGCCTTTCCAGGGCTGGACTTCGCATGGAGGTTTCGGGCTCTATACCTGACCGTTCAGCGTCTCGTCTGTCCCTGCCAATTCTCCTCGATGTTACCCACTGCCCAAAATAGAAAGCAGGAGAAATCGGCTCTGTTCGCTGGACCATGCTCGAAAAATTGTAAAACTAGTCCATTTTGCATGCCCTAATAGGGTTCTTCTCGGCACGAAGGGGCGTTTTTGGGCAACGATGTCGAAAATGAGCAAAAATGGATCCGTTCGGTTCGTATCGGGTTCATGAATCTGTGACCACTTCCCGTCTAGATCTTCAGACGTTATCAACTGAATCTGACCCGACCAGCCTGCCTTCCCTGAAGTCTTTTTGGGGCTGGACTTCACATGGAGGTTTCGGGCTCCATACTTGATCATTCAGCATCCGGTCTGTCCTTGCCAATTCCCCTCGATGTTGCCCACTACCCAAAATAAAAAGCAGGAGAAACCGACTCCATTCAAAGAAACTAGACCCATGGCCGAAAAATTGTAAAACTAGTCCATTTTCCATGCCGCCCTGATAGGGTTCTTCCCAGCACAAAAAAGCATTTCTGGGCAAACAACGTTAGAAACAAGCAACAATGGATCCGTTCGGCTCGTATCGGGTTCACATTCTAACCTGGTCAGAAGGTGTCGAAGTAGGTTGTTTGTGTATACATGTAAAGTATGGTCGTACTAATTCAATGGAAAAAAGTAGATTGTGATTTTTATGTGCCTAAGCTTTGTCACTTGTTGTTCCAAGTTTTTATAAAATATGTGACATTTACTTTCATAGATGTGGTTGGATGATTAGGTTATAGAGGAGTGCACATTGCATATGCAACTACTCCACGCACATGGACATCGCAGGTACAGCAGTAGCCAATGCAATATGTTACACATGGACGTATTTTTAAATATGATTTGAGCACTGACTTTAATTTCTATTGAAAAATCAAGTTCCAAAATCGCATCGGGATACTACACTAACATCCATTGGAATAGACACTACGATATGCATGGAAACGAGATCTTCATTACATGAGCTAACTACAAACTTATGTTCTTGAAAAACCTTCTCTTTTTTTTTGGATAAATATTATAAAGAAATGTAATTACTTTCATTGTCTTGCAACAACATTACCACATTTTTTGGTTGCTCTCATTTATAGGGTCCTAATTCAAAAGCCTCCTACAAGAGCATTTTGTAGAGATGATTCACAATGGAGTGCATATATTCCAACAGCTCGTGTCCATGACTTCATTGAGGGGGAAAGCAGGATGGAAGCACTTCCAACAAATTTCATTATTGAAAAACACATTGTCCATGCACCAGGATCTTTGAAGCAGCCTTCTTTCTTGGATTCCAAATTGTAAGTGACCATGCAATACATGAAAGCTATTTTATCACTTATTGTAGAGTTTGTTTGTGGCATTGGTTCAATCTTCACAATTTCACTGATGACATGCAGATATCACTGTGCATATGGTACTAGATCAAGAAATTTTGCCGAGGCACCTAGATTTAGTAAAAAAAGAGGATGCATGTGTTGTTTTCAAGTCAATGTACTATATCACAAACCTGACTTAGCCAAGGTTAATTTCAAATGCATGCTACATGTGGACGTCAATGGAAATGCTTGCCATGGGGTAAATGATGTTGAAAATAGGGGAAAAACTTTTTTGACCGCCCCTTGTATCTCTGTGCAAATGTGATCATGGATTAGGATGCAATTAGAACTAAATATCACACCCCTCCAAATCATGTCAGAGCATCAAAAACGTGTTCTCGGCAATAACATCCATCCAGCAAGGTTTGCACGACCAATGACGACAAGAGACAAATATCTAGACCAAGATACGATATTGAACATTGAGAGAATTTATGTAAGGTGTTTGTGGAAGTTGAATGAGCATGATGAGCGAAGTGCTGCATTATGGATTGAGAGGAATTGTGATAAAGTGTTTTTCCATCAGGAATAAAGAACCTACATTGATGGAAGTGGTCAAGAAAATGTCATACCATGCATATTGGGTTTGCAAACGAAGTGGCAAAAGCAAAATATGATTTGGTTTGGTCACAACAGTACGGTGTCCATGGATGCAACCTTTGGAACAAACAAATACCATGTATAGAGTCATATCCTTTTCTAAAGCATTATTGTTTTGTTGTTTTTAAGATACTTCTAAGTCCTTGTGTGAAATGGCAGTATCAATTATTCACCATGTTGGTGGTTGATGATTACTGCAATGGCATCCCTGTGGCATGGGTTTTAACTGCCTCTGGTAAAAGCGTTGATACAATTTTATGGATGCAAAAGCTCAAGCAAAAAAATTTTTACAATTGGCACCCCGACGACGCACTTGCAGAAATCAATGCAATAAGGTATCTAAAGCTTTATACCAAATTATGTTGTTATGATTCATTTTTTCTCATTAATGGTGCCCCTTTTTGGTCCATATTTCATTTTAAAACTCCAATTTGCATGTTGGTAGTTTTGTAAATTTATGATGATCATTGAGGCATCACTTTTTTTGGGAGTACACGCTTTTTCAAACTAAAAGCTACAAAGTAGTTGTTGCATAAAGCTTTAGAAACAAAAATTTTATATTAGTATAATGTTGCTGCATCAAATTTATACTACTTTCTTGTCACTTCATGATGAATCAAACTTGTGTAATAGAAGCTTTAAAACTTAGCCGTGGGATCAAATTGTGAATCATTGTTTATGCAAAAGTTACATACGTGATATAAGGTAGCGTTCATGTGGTCCACTAATTTTGTTGATGCAAGGGAAGAAGAAAGAAACATTGTAAAAAAAAAAACATTGCATTTGCACCCATTTGCACTCAGGAGGCCAAAAACACAAAAATGAGTCTCAAACTCTCTTGGAATGATGCAAAAAGTGTAGAAATGGCACTTTGCTATAGATTTTTGTTTGCAACAAAAAATAACAATGATCCCCCTCAAACTGGTCCTTTCAATGGAAAAGGGCGAGTTTGAAAGGGGCCCTTACATCCATTTCTAGTTTGACTGTGAATGGGCTGAGTTGGGAAGGGCACCCTGTTGAAAAGGGGTTTGAAGGGATCGTTGAATGGGGGGACGTTGAAGCGTGAACGGGGGCCTGCGCCTGAAGGAGAACGTTGAAGAAGCATGGGGGGGGTGGGGGGGGGGGCTAAGGGAACAAGCAATTCAGGTGCCTACAACGGACTTGTAGAGCCAACGTGCAAGCAAGGTGAGGAATACACTGGCCCTTGAATTAAGTAGTGGGTAATGGCCATTGGGAGGGCCACTACCATAAATAATTTGGGACCCGACAGCAAGTGGCGGAAACCACGATCTGTCCAACAATTCGGCTGATTTTTTTGACATCTCCCTCTCTCACCGGTGCTCTCTCTCGCTCGCTCTCTCTCTCTCTCTCTCTCTCTCTCTCTCTCTCTCTCTCTCTGCCTGTTGTGCGCTGTACCTCTCTTTGCTCCGTTGTCCCTCTCTCTCATGCTGCGTTGTCCCTCTCGCTCTTTCTTGCGCTCGCTCGCTCTCTCTCTCTCTCTCTCTCTCTCCTACTCGCTGTCCCCCCCCCTCTCTCCCTCTCCCTCTCCTTCTCCTGCGCTCTCTCTCTCTCTCTCTCCCATGCTTTATTTCTCTCCCCTACGCTCTCTCTGTCTATTGACTTCTCTCTCTCTCTTTCTCTCTCTCTCTCTCTCCTGAGTTCTCTCTCTCTCTCTCTCTCTTGCACTCTATCCCATTTGATTAAAAACGAGCAAAAATAAATGAGCCCTATTTTGTATATTATGCAAAATAATACAGGGCCCAAAAAGACTTTAAAATCAGCCGAACGGCAATTCCCGTGCCTTGCAAGGGACCTGCGGAGCCAGCGTGATGGGGCCAGTGTGCAGGCAGGGTGCGGAATACGCTGGCCCACAACATCGATTGTTGGCAAATGATCTGCGCCCAATTCCTGTCAGAAAACCGCCTAGTTTCTGTCCACATGCGACCTTTCCGCTAGGCCTACTAGGCCTATAAAGTATAAAGTCATTTCCTTTATGGTTGAACACCGCGACTATAAAGTAACCTCACAAAGCATATCACGGCCCCCAAACATTTCGTAAAAGGAAGTTTTCAATAGAGATCAATGCTCATAATGGTAAAAAAAGGGTGACCCATATAAAATATTTAGCTATTGAAGGGGGTATTCATTGCCTCTGAAAGGATTTTCCAGTGACTTTCCATGTTCATATTAAGTTTGGTGTAACAGCCTCACCACGAAAATAAGATTGTTGCCTTGTCAAAGATCTTTAGAAAATCATTTCCCAATAGATCTTCGTCATATTTCAGACATTTGCGAGAAGAAAGAAAAAGTCGAAACCGTTAAGCTACACATGGACAAGGTGAACATATTAAGGAGTGTCAGTGTCACTAATACAATGGGCACATTCACAGCTTATCGTTGTGATATGACGTCCAAAACCCACTTAGAAAACCAACGTGCATTTCAGAGCTTTGCATGCAGCATGAACAGTCTTTTTGACAAGCTCCCAGATAACGTTCTCGGATAAGTAGCTTGAAATTTTAATTTTTGAAAGCCACTTGATGAGAATGGACTGAGTGGCTGGCCCTGGATAAGCGGAAGATCAAAATTGAATATCCTAATAAAGCAATGTTGAATGAGCAAACAGATATTCCTATATACAACTTCATTTAGATTTGAAACTTCTTGCCAGGTCCGTTTATTTTTTACTCCCTTCGCCCAAAGGAAAACGTTGAAATTGACAGGAGAGTCGAGACACGTCGGAACAAGGCTACCGTTGTAATAATAGCATACTTAAAGTCGTGAAGCAATAAATGGTGTGCTATGCTGCAAATATGCGGCAGCTGCAGCTACACCGCTTCCCAACTTCACAGGGTAACCAACATCCCTCAATGTCATCTCCACTCCAACGAGAGCAGCTAAAACTTGCAGCTGCATAACCAACGTTTTCAGGTGACACCAGCGTTTCACTTTCTTGAAAAAATCATTTGACCCTTTTTATCATGATTCTACTAGTTCGCTCTTTGCTTAATAACATCAACTCTCAAGAAATGGGGAGAACATACCTCGTTAATGAACCCAAGGTGCCCTATACGAAAAACTTTTCCGGCTACTTCGTTTAAACCAACCCCAAGACTAAGGTCGTACTTTTTCCATGCAAGTCTAACTACGTCTCCACTATTAATATGAGATGGGACACGCACTGCTGTCACGGTGTCGCTATACCACTCCTCTTTTTTAGTGCATAGCTGCAAGCCCCAAGCTCTTACGGCTAATCTGCAAGCAACAATCGTGATCGTGTGGCGAAGCATCGAGCAAAAGAAGCATAATTATTAGCCTACAGGCAACATTGAAGGTTATGTGGTAGCTTGAGTAATTTCAAGAAGAAGCTAAACATTTCGCAGACGAGCTGAGAAAATACGTAAGAATTAAAGTAAATCAGGTGCTGGAGAGAACGGGTGACCTATTCAGCCAGGTGGAACCGACTGGATGAACGGGCCACATGGAAAGAGGCCATCATCCAAAAGCCAATGATCGTCCCCGAGCATCTAAAATGTATGTGATAGAGATTGTGCTCAAAGAGAGAAAGAAATACAAAGAATGCAACGAAGAAAATGCTACTTTTCTGAGAAAAAAAACATGATGTTTTAATTGGTCCATCTACATCTAGCCATTTTTAGAAGACCATATGTTTGACTCATTGTGATGGTTGGATAACTTGGATGGGCTGCATGACACCTTGCTTCCAATTTCCGTATGTTTGTACATCTAGCCATACTCAGTACCCTATGTTTGATTCATTGTGTTGGTTGGATGGGCTACATGACACTTTGCTTCCAATTTCCATATGCAAATCTCAAGCCATTTCTTGAACACACAAAGTTGAAGAAAAAATAGGTCAAAAAAATGAGCCAGGCTTAAAATTTTTGGAGATCAATGAAATAACTGGGGAAAGGATGAAAACCCTGAACAATGGAGGGGGAAAGAAAGGTTCAAGAATGTGATAGGATTTATAATAAAATAAATAAATAAAAAAGACAAGGAAAAGAAACCCACATAATAAAGGCTTAATTGGGCAAAGGGAGTTGGGTGAAGTGGTTGGGCCCCTTGAACTTCCTTGGGTTTGACCACAGTTTTAATCTTCCTCCCATCCCTTCATAATTCCTAGGTCCCTCTTCCCCCCCCCCTTCCCCCAACCATTTCATTTTCTTGTGAGTATTTTGATTCACATTTCACACTTGTTGACTATCATCATTCATGGATCTTGTTTCTTTTGATGATTTTTGAAAAGACAAGAAAACAAAACTGGTATGACTTCGATTTGGCAAAGACAACTCACGAAAAAAAAAAATCAAATCAATGTACCTTGTTGCATGACCAAGTCGATGATGCCTTTTAATAACATTATCAACACCTTCTTCGAGTATCAAATCAAGAGCAGCACGAAGTCCATACAATAATTGTCCAGAGGGAGTGTATGGCCAATAAGAGCCAACTTTGTAAAACTCAAGGTAGTCAGCCCAATCAAAATATGCTCTAATTGACTTGGACGTTTTGGATGCCTCTATTGCTTTTGGACTTGCACATACAATACCAAGGCCTGTAGGAAGACCAAGAGCTTTTTGTGACCCCGTTATTGCAACATCCACTTTCCATTCATCCATGCGAAAATCGAGTGCACCTATTGATGATATGCCATCAACTAATAACAATGCGGGATGTTTGTATGCATCTGTAAACACATAAAGTTTAGTTGCTTTGAAAAGGATCTATTCCATTCTAAAAATGCTATGTTTCGGATTGAGAAAAGGTGCTTCTGTGTTTGCAACTTAAAACTTATGCTTGTTATAGAAGTAGTTTAAAGCAAGATAGGAACCAAGTTTAACTTTTGAAACATATCGTTTGTAAAAATGTTAAAGTTGTAGAAACAAATAAAAAAAGCTTCACTTTTTTTCTTTTTTTTTGCCAAAATGAAATTCACTTTCAAAATTCTCTCAATTTCTTTGGTGAGAAGAAATGAATATGATTAGATTGCATACTGGAATGAGAGGTTTATACATCTACATGATTTAAACTAAAAAGATGACCATCATTTTATTTCCACAGCAACAGAGAATTTCTCAAATATGATGTGGGAATCAAGTTAAACATATGTTGGAACTTGGCCTATGGAAAGGGAGCTGCTAAACTCATCATGACTAGTCTAAAAACTTCTAACGTCTTTGTCTTTAGCTGATTTTGAGAAACTCAAGCAATGAATTGCTCATTGGCTTTCATAATGCAAGGTGCTCTTTTTTGTGGGGGGGAAGGCCCTGCCAGAGGGCCTTCATGCTGGGAGGGTCATTGCCCGAGGGCGGGAGCCCGAGGGCAGGGCCTGAACTGCATGGAAGGCCCGAGAGCTCGGGCCTTCCGTGCGTAATGCTCAGTGCGAAGGGTGCATGAGAAGGGTGAGATTCCTGCAGAATGGACTACTAAGCCAGCTGCCAGATCCATCATTCCGGCAGAACAAGCTAGTAATCCAGCTGTCACAGGCATTCTGCAGATTGTGGAGAATGCAGATTGTGGCATTACGAACTGTCTGCTTGAAAATTCTGTGAAAGGAGGTGCCTCCAAACTACACACGAACTCTTAGCACTGAGTATTACATCTTTGTATTTCGGAGTCAACCTCCAAAACATAATTTTTAAAAATATCTCAGAATTAAAGGCAAAGCCTACCTTAAACTCTAGTATTAGTTTTATCAAATTTGACTGAAGAAGATCGTCCACAAAAGTATCAAAACTGTTAAAATAGATGCACTGTTCAGATATCTGAGTGAAGCTTCAAGCTGATTATTGCAAGGACCAATTATGCCCTCTCTTAGTGCACGACATGTCCACTGGATTAAGGACAAAAGGTAACCGTTTTTTGACCCTTTTTGTTTGTCAAAAGAATAAAAAGTTAAGAGGACTAACCAAGAATCCCTCTGATTGCTGCTAGGTCGTTTGTAACTCCAGTTGAGGTCTCGTTATGGATTATGCAGAGAGCTTTGATAGCAAAATCGGAATCCTCGTCGAGTTTTTTCTTCAGAATTCCAAGGTCCACACCAGTTCCCCACTCAGAATCTACTACATCTACATCCAACTTAAGACGCTGCATCATTCTGATCCAAAGAACTCCAAATTGCCCACTTCTGAAAGTTAGGATTTTATCTCCAGGTGACAATGTGTTTGTTAAAGATATTTCCCAAGCCCCAGTACCTGCCGATATGACAAAAATCCATCAGCAGAAGAATGCAAGTGATTTAAAACAGCTCCAACTTTTAAATTAAAAGCTCCCCTGTGTGCCAACGGACACCAAAAGCTCTAGGATGATTACAACAGAACAAATAAGCAATGCGCCGATATCTATAATATAAATTAAAGCAGAAGAATACAGGAATGTTTCTTATGTACTAAGTGCTCCAAAAGGTAAGTAGGCCAGAAAGATATACAAATGCAAATAAAACTCTTGAAATAACAGGGAACAGTTTTACTGATATTATCAAATCCAAGCGAAAAAAGTATATCGTAATCAAAAGAAAACGAAAATTTAAATAAAATTGATCAAACGCGTGCAGCATTCTAGGCTTGCTGGAGATTTAAGAAATCTTAAAAACCCCGCATAACACAATTTCAAAAGAGGATTTCGTTTATCAGAACGCTTGCGTTAAAACCTGCTTTTGAAAAGAAAAACACTAAAAAAAGCCCAATCCAATCTGATGATCCCTGAACGATTTTGTGCCATTTGGTACCCGCATCATGTTTTCGTGAGTGATTCTCAAGGACCACTTCAAATTTCTCTCCCTACATCACAAATGGATAGATAAAACGGTAAGAGACTCGGGCTTTAGCACGTACGGCTAAGATGCTGATTTGTGACCCTCAGTATTTTGCGCCAAAAGTCGTTTTCTAACATATCTAATTTGCTTCTCTTATGTGATTGATTAGCTTTGTGGGCATCTGCTAAGCATACATCGATGTATCTTATTGCCTCATGCTACTATACTTGGCAGAACGAACTCTCAGGATTTAAGCAAAGTGCAACTGGAATAGGTCACTTTTACACTTTCTTCCTTTTTGGTGCACTTACATGATTACCAAAAATGGGTACTGTCTCGACTTCAATAGAGATTCAAAGGTCTAACAAATGATATATCTGAGCTTTCTGTAAATTACACGCTGCATTCTATTCGTCGAATGAAGTAATGGCCCTAAATGAAAAAACTCTGCTTTTACAGCATCAGCGACACATCAGGCATAGCATCTACTTCTTGAATTTACGAATAACTTGACATAAAAATAATGAAAAACATCGGAGGTTAAATATGGAATCCTTCAAAATAATCCGAGGAGCTCATGGGCCTTGGTTCATCCTTCTGAACGCAGCGTTCCGAATGGTGTTGCGAAGGCGTTCTGGAATCTATGGGGAACTATTATTTGTCGTCATAAAGTACGATCACTCCAAGTAAGCATGAACATGTTCGTATATAAAAGACCTCAGCAGAATGAAACCAAGGTATGTGCATACAGTTGCATCTTTGCTATTAGAGTAGCCGTTGATAGTAGTTGACAGCCTCGAGCTGTTTTGGACAATATGTAGCAGCCCTAATGAAATCAAGGTATGTGCATACAGTTGCACCTAAAGTATCACAGAAGCCATTGATTGTATTTGACAGCCTTGAGCTTTTTGGACAAATGCAGCAGCTCTTAAAGCCAAAGCTCAAGAGGTAAAGGAAAAAAACTCCTGATCGGCTTTTTTGCAACTTTACTCCGAAAAACAATATTCCAGTTTGATAGAGTCACGACAGCCGTAAGGATATACACGGAAATTTTATCCACATAAATAATTCCTAGTTGTAGCCAGCTCAAAAACGAGCGTCTCGGGCTGTTGAAGTTACAGTATGTCAATGCTCGGCAGCCATGCTTCCAACAATACTTCTGTACATAAATAATATAGCTTCAATATTGAAGCATAGACAACTTTTTAATTATCACCATGAAAAATAGTGCTTAAGTGACGGAAAGAAACGTTGAGAATTTTCTGCACTCATCCCTCAATCAGTATGTTCCAAGTATTCTTCAAAAAAACCATCCGTGCGGGTTAAGTAAAATAAACTAAGCGCTATCGATAGGACTGAGGCTTTCACGTTCACCCTTTTCAGTTCTGAAACATAGGTTAGAACTAGATTACGAGCCTGTCTCATGCGGGTTAGTTAGCCTTATGACTTCAGCATATAGTTATTTCCCAGCAAACAAGGCATAGGCATGAATGGCTTTAAATTATCAGACATCAGGCAGACTCAGTACCTGTGCTAGGAAAGATAAAAGATGTGGAAATTTTTGACTTGAAGATTTGCTTTACGTCTTCCAGAAGCGACTTGGAGAACTTGGGAAAGGCTGGGGATCGATGGTCCTCGTTGTTTCTGGCCATTGCCTGCTGGACCTTCTCTGGAATATTTGAAGGACCAGGCACAAAGAGATGATTGCGGCCGGTACCTGGATAGTATTCCATCTTACGCTGCTTAATGAATTCTAACAAACTTTATACCAGGTCTCAAAACTATTCAAGAGATTTGTAGTCCTAGTTATACCAAGATTGGATTCGATTATTGTTTCACTGCAAGAACTACAGAAGGCCTTTCGATGCTACAAACAATTCATGCAGCACCTTCAACATTAAGGCTATATTCTTTGCACAAGTGCAAAAAATGTGAGGGCCGAATGATCTTATATACTTGAAATGCGTTTCTTCTTTTTCTCCGAATGATGAGGATGCATGTGTGGCAAATTCAGATGTATTCATGGACATACAAGAGAAAACAAAATTCAGATTTATTCATTGACCGGGAGCGTCTACAATATTTCGATCCTAGTCCCCTTTGAATTTGCTTCTCGTCAAAGATCGGAACGCCAACAGTGCTACTGAAGAAGATAACGATTGACCCTGTTCATCTCAACAGTCATAACTTAGAAGAATCATAGTGCGTGCATGAAAAACAGAGCAAATATCGTCGCATCTACAACAAAAAACAAACAGGAGAAAGCATAGAAACGGTATATGACATTGATCGAGATCTTATAATCTACCGCTCGCAAGCTAAAAGACATCTCACTGCTGACCGTTCGCGACGCATGAATAACAAATGGGAGCGAAGGATCGTATGAAGGAACGACGAGGAAGGGGAGGGGAGGAGACACAGCCCCAAGGTCCCGCTTAAAGACAATGCCTCGCGAGGCCTTTGGGCCCGACCCAGTTATTTATCATTAAAATCACCAAAATGTTAGGTCTACTCCATATTTCATGTCCATGGAAGGGTTGGGTAGTGTTGTAGTGCCTTGGAGATGCAAGAGACCCCAAGCCCTTGCCCTTCCGTGTAATGAGATTGCTATGAATGGTCATGGTCGTTGAGACTTGAGATGCTCAAGTATGTAGTATGTACATGGCTCTTTTGATTTTATAATGAAGTGATTTTGTAGGTAGTTAGTTACAAATGCACACAAGCAAGCTATCAAAGACTCGTGGTGCTCCTAGGAAGGATCACTAGTGGTTGTTGGAAATATGTGATAATCATGTTGAATACGTATTCGATAATGATGTGAGTGTCGACAATGCAGAAACACTATCACACATACATCTATGACTGAGCTACAACGAACTATTATTTAGAAAAGAAATGAATGACAATAACTCAATATGCTTGGATTTTTCTCAACTACTATAGGTTGGATGCAACAAACTGTAATAACAAAAGATTCGAATAAGATGAATATTGGCACAAGTAACTTGTTTATTGAAATTCAAATAACATAGATGTAGTAATGCTAAGCAAATAGCTTTGCTTATTCTGCTATATTAATCACTCATACACATATTGTAATCACGGTAGCTTATTACAATAACGGAATAAGAATCAAACTCAGAGAAAATAATGAAGTGTGAACACTTGAAAGTTTTCATAACTAAAATCTGTACACTGGATATATCATTTTGTAGTAGTTGACTCAATCCTAGATGAAATCCGTTGTTATCCATGTGGCAATTGCTAGGTGGCACTCAGAATATACTCTAGATCACCTTGGAGTTGCTGCGGATAAGGTTTCGCCTTTTGTCCCGTTATTTTGAGTATTTGAACTTCTTTCGAATTTTGTTCAACAATCCTTCGAATTCAAAAGTTGTCAAAATTATACAAACTTCGATGTATTTTTGCAAATTGTGCAAAACTGCATGTAAAATTGCATATTGTTAAAAAATATCATATATGTGTATTTACAACTGATCCTCATTATTATTGATTCTCATCTAAGATAGAAATCCAACACTCCCCCTTAATGTGGATCTTGAAAAAACTAATCTTTTAAATTTAGCATGTTGCTAAATTTGTATGATTGTCAATTACTAATGCCTTTGTGAAAATGTTCGTTCCCATGAACTGTGTTCTGCAAAATATTAGAATGATCTCCCATTCGAATATTGTCTCATACGAAATGATACTTTATGTCAATGTATTTGCTCTTGGAATGATGTTTGAGATTCACTGATAAAGCAATTGTACCCTAATTATCACATAGAAGTAGAGACTGACTAATGAAGGCTGATATTTGACAATAAACGCCTTGTCAAATTGCCTCTTTTGTAGCATGTGCAGCGGCTATGTATTCGACCTTTATCAAAAATAATACAATAGAATTTTAATGTCTGATATCTATGAGATAGGTGTTGAATACAAAGACACAGTCTTGTGTTGACTTTCACATGTCAAAATCTCCAGCCCAATCTGCATCTGTAAAACCTTGCAAAAGATCAAGTTCGGTATTTGAATTATTATTTGAATTTCTTCCATAACGTATGCAATACTTTTTAGTCATTTTCAAGCTATGAACTTTCAATAGACATTTCCAATCAATCAAATCTAGATTCAACATATATATTGGCTCAACATACTAACTAAATAAGCAAAATCAAGTCTAGTACATATCAGGTCATACATAAGAGAACCAATAATTGAATGATAAAGATATAGTTTCATTTTCTCCACTTCCTCAACATATTGTGGACATTGATCCTTTGAAAATTTCAAACGTGGATCCATTGGAGATTTGGCTAGTTTGCAATCAACAACATTATACTTTGTGGTTGATAAATAAAAATCAATCTTTGAACACGATTCTTGACTATTTGAGTACCAAGGCAAGAATGGGCCTCCCCTCAATCCATCATGTCGAATTCATTCGAGAACATCCTTCAACATTTAAATGTCAGTACCAAAGGATTTTCTACCCCAATTGAGAAAGAGAAGGTTCACAATTTTTTTCCACGTGGTTTTCCAATATTGAAATTTAGCTACTTTGGACTAGCAACTTCAGAACAACTCTTTTTCTATTCGTGAATCATCAAGATCCAAGGACATACATTGACCAAGAATAGATGGAAAGTGTTATCTCATGAGATATGAAGAGTTTGCTTATCAAAAGATAGTATATGGAGCATACAATAATCATCCTAGAATGAACATCTGACATTTAACTACACATAAAGATATGAGCTTTATGAGTTGCTAGTATTCATACAGTCAACCCTGGATAAATGCTACCTCTATATATGTTAACCCAGTCTATTGGTTACTCTCAAGGTTTTTACATAACAAAAATGTTATTTCATAATTTACTCTCATCTTAGAAATCTGGATAAATCTTATTTTAGACGGATATGGGGATTTCAACATTTTAGGGTCTAGAGATTCATAAAAAATGCTTTAAAACCCATCAATAGGTTTTTCAAAACTCACTTCAATTTTCTCTTTCAAGGCATTTTGCTAGCCCCAACCCCCATGGGGACCACCCCTCGAGTCCAACACATCATCATCAAATTTTCTACAGTTACGCATTGCAAGGATCATTGATTTTTTGGCTATAAATTGTTATCCCTCTATATATGTTAACCCTCTCTATTAGTTTTCTGCTACTCCCAAGGCCTAACATTTATCCAAGGTTTATTGCACTACATTTGCCTTTGTCCATATTACCCACTTCTACCACTTTTATCCTCTTATTGACCTTGAAAGATGATCACCCCAAAGAACCAATCTTTTTCTATCATGTTTGATATATAATTTTGGTTTTTAACAATTACATCGCGAAATCTTTGTTGAGGTCCAAAAGTAGAACTTGTAATTGACATAGGAAATAAATTTGTATCTAATAGTTCAAGGAGTAAGGTGAAGTGTTCTAATCAAAGTTGAAACATGACACCTCAAAATGAGGACAATGCTCTACATCCAACTTTCTAGAAGGCAAACTACTAGCATCAACAAAATCCATCTTATTGTCGCTTATCTTTATCAAAAATTATTGGACATCTTCTTGAACTTAGGGCTCTTTCTCTTCCCAATGGAAAAGTTTTCTTTCTTACATGGGCCTAATAGGTCCTCTCTTTGCTTGCACAATCCCCATTTCAATTTCTCCAACAAATGCCTTTGGCCCTCCATGTAGATTCATCCTCATTGCATGTTTTCAAAAGTGTTTTTTTAGGTTTTACCTTAGTTATATCGCCTCCCAAATCCTCCTTATGCCATTTCTTCTTCTTATCAAAACCCATGACGTATCACTAACAACAACCCATCTAGCCTGCTCTCTTTTAAAACCTCTTTCATCGATTCTTTAGGCTCCTTCTGTATGTCTAACATGACCTTATATCCCAAGAAAGACACAACAATAATAGCAATACCCAAAGAACAATAAGATCTCTTAGACATCCCTTGTAGTGCTTTCTAACCTCTTTTTGTTGTATCTTAATAGCAAGATAAAGTAGCAACCTAAAACCTCATAAAATCTAGAAAGAATAAGCCTTTCCTCATCAGAGACTTATGGGTGCAAGCCTTTGGCCTTTAGATAAGTCCATCACCTCTGCAATAACAATTGCCACCTTCATATAGGAAGCTCTCATAACTAGCACTCTAATTACATTATTTTGGACCCTCCCCACTTGGAGTCTATGGTCTATTCGTGTACATGAACATTAGCAAGATATCCATAAGTGTCTAGGTCACCCATGTGAAACAATCATTTTCGGTTCATTTTACCTTCCTGCAAACAAAACAACCTAGTGACTTTAACATGTTTAAACTATTATCAATATTATGGAAATTAAACTTCCTTCCCCTTTGATATTCTACCATCCTTTGTCTTTGGAGATTTAGAGTAGGATATGATTTCTCACAAAGATCCTTAGTAGCTTAAATATCACTTTGCCATCATAATTGAAGAGCACCCTCTAGTATTAATAGATGCTTTTTTGTTCACAATATCCATTTATTATCCCATTGAACCTTATCATTTTTGTGTTAAACCATTCATCCTTTATAACTTCATGATAGAAGAACTTTAGAATTGCTCTTAGATTTCAAAATTCATGCCATACTATTTTTTTTAATAATAGTTAGTGCTCAATAGCAAAAATAAAAAATAGACGATGAAGATTGTAACAGAATAATTTTACATTGGTCAACAAAAGACAATACAAAATCACACAATCAAACCTCTAGCCAAATCATAAGGACCCTTAGAAATCCTTAAGAAAACAAGCCAAGATCAAACACTTGAAAGAGGGGTCACCATCAAATCCATTCATCTCCTTTCTCCTTGTCACTCATTCCATTATAGGCAAATCCTTCAACTTGACAAATTACCCCTACATCCTACACATCACAAGCCCCAATATCAAATAATGGATTTCTAATTCTGGTCAATTTTACAAATACAGATACATTCCCTTTAATCATTAACAAGTGTTTTGTTTTCAATACACTCTTAAATAATTTTTTGCTTGTATTTTCTCTATGCTTAGTCATCAATGCATCTGACAGTGTTCCACATTTGCAACTACACATTCTTTTTTTCCTTTGGCAACCTCTACATTCAAATTCCCTACAATTTGAATTTGAGCTATTTACAACTCTATTATATACCATGTCATGACAAATATGGTCAAACAAATTTGTGTCATTACCACTTCGAATCCCTACCACGCTCCCTAGATATATATTTTTCATTCTCTTATGACCTCTCTTTTCCATTAACTTGCTCTTCCATAAACTTACTTTGGTACCATGATTGCATATATTCCAAATCAACACCTTAAATTGTCACTCTTAAAGCCTATTCTATATTTGAGCACCTTGTGAATTTTCATAGAAATAGGTCTACCAATCTCCATAACTAGCTTTGTGGTCATGCACTTTCTTGTTATAATCGTTACTTCCATCAACGACATATTTGAATATCTACTATATAGTTGTTTATCTACAGTTACGAATATCCAACTTCGACCTCCCCAATTATGCTCTTATTTAGAGATTCTAGCCAGCATAAAAAATCAATATCATGATTTCATACCCTCTTTTCTAAGTCTAAATTTTTTTTTAAATTTGCTTGATTTTAATCGCTAGATGAAATATGACATGTGGTAGACATGCTCATTCTTTGGGTCAATCCCATGTTCTTTGGTGCTTGTTTCATGTCATGTCATTATTGTGTCCTTAAGTAGGTCTCTTTATACATATTGGAACTAGCCTTACTAGTCCATGTGTCGAATTAAATATAAACTATAGATCATCAATCTTGATTCCATATCTTGGAGGAATTTAAATATAGGGTAAAAGAGCAAAAGTCTATATCACACCATCTCTATGTATTATATTTTTATATTGGTCTTTGGCCTAGATATGAGCTTTCTATAATGGGTAGCTTAATTTGTGTTAATATATAAGCTGACTTGTCATGTACAGTTAAGCTCAACATGGTATTCAATTTCCATTTTGTATCATTTGCTTAGAAGATGCATATTGGAAAAAGAATCTTTGTCAATCTATATAGTAAAAATCATATGTGTGTGTGTGTGTGTGTGTGTGTGTGTGTGTGTGTGTGTGTGTGTGTATGCCATGCTACCACATCATTTGCATTTTTTAAAGGGAGGAGAGAGTGCATTCTATTATTTTATAACAAAATCTAGAAAAATAAGGTCTCATAAGAAACATTCAAGCTATTTTCATTTTTGGGGGGCTTCATGCTTGTATTGAGCCTACACCCGTACTAGTCAAGTGAAAATGTAAATATCCATACATTATCTCTATTATGATGCCTAGTGCACAATACTAGTATGATGAAGTGTCACTTGACCTTAACAATAATGAAATATTTTGCCTTCTACGAGGGGGCCATCGTATTCAAGAATAAATCAATACATTCTAAAATTTAGAATGTATTCCTATCTTTTTATGCTAGTGACATACATGTCGGATGTCACAAGAAGAAAGGTACCCTTGATGCAACTCATATCTTTCACATGGTAATGTCAATTATGTTATGCGCCATTATAAAAAGCACTCACTTGATGCAACAACTTATGGAGTATAATAGATTGATGTGCTAGGACTAACCTCAAAGCTATACTTAGCAACTGTAAATTCGGACTTGAACATCTTTCAACAAGTGACTAGAGCACATAACACAATTACATCATCCAAGTTATTTGATTCTATGTGGCCATGTGATTACACCTATACATAGAGTGCAAACAATGTAACTTTCAAGGGCAACTATACTGATGGACTATGCACTTTGTTGGGTGACTAAGCATGCACTACAACATCCTTGTTGTGTATGTACATGGCACAACTAAAAGATTAATATACTCATATATTATAACTTGATATTAATTGTTGGTAACTATGATAATGAGGTCATTTTATTCATTATGTAAACAACTATAATGTGTGGATGTGAATAAGTACATGTGATTTATCTTAGGCAACTTGAACCAAAGAAATCCATGAATATTACTTCAAGAGTTTGACCACGCCTATAAAACAACTTTTGATGTTTGAATTAGCACTAGAGAAATTCATGAGAGGTCTTTTTAAGATGTACTTTGTTTATTTACTAATTACATAATGCAAAAACATTATATCCAAGATCAATTTGTTGATGCTAGGAGGTATCATTCTCAAAATAGCTTTGCCACAAAGAAAACATAAAAGGAAAAATAACTCATAAAAAGTTGTGAAGGACACTATCAAGTGAGACTAGCATCTTTTTAAAAGCAATACCCTTGTTGTGGATTGCGGCTAGAATTCCTTTGTCTCTTAACATTTTGTCACAACTCATGCATATAAAAGTATTAAATGCATAACTCCTTGAAGATACTTTAAAGAGTGGGATGGGCATAAGAACAACACATGATAATTAGCAATCCCTTGTCATGATGTGTAGGAAGTATATTGAAGAGTGATGCATTTTAAGATTGTTAAATGCAAAATGAATATCTAATAAAGTTGCAGTGACAATTGTTGTTCTTTGCTCCATGGTGATAAGTGCATAATTTCAGGGGAATTTGGATTGGATTTGTAGTAGAAAGTCTGAAATGTATTGCATCTAAAATGTGTGTGTGTGTGTGTGTGTGTGTGTGTGTGTGTGTGTGTGTGTGTGTGTGTGTGTGTGTGTGTGTGTGTGTGTGTGTGTGTGTGTGTGCATCTCTCTCTCTCTCTCTCTCTCTCTCTCTCTCTCTCTCTCTCTCTCTCTCTCTCTCTCTCTCTCTCTCTCTCTCTCTCTCTCTCTCTCTCTCTCTCTCTCTCTCTCTCTCTCTCTCTCTCTCTCTCTCTCTCTCTCTCTCTCTCTCTCTCTCTCTCTCTCTCTCTCTCTCTCTCTCTCTTACACATCTTGTTCTGGAAAAAGGGTGGCTACGGGCCTTGGCGTCCAAAATAATAGGCTAAGCATGGTTTTTTTCATGGCTTATTTCAATATGGTAATTATCACATTCTACATGGAGAGAGAGAGAGAGAGAGAGAGAGAGAGAGAGAGAGAGAGAGAGAGAGAGATGAGATGAGGGAAGGGGAAATTTAAATTCGGTGAGAGGGGGAAAGTAGGGTATAGGAGAGAGACAGAGGAGGGAATCACAAAATTCAAATAGTAGGTGTGTCACATACATACATCATTTGTTTTTCCCATACATCATACATACACAATCTAGTCTAAAATTAAATTATAGCCATACATCCTCTTCCATCATATATACATACTACTCCACCCATACATATCTATACAAATATATATGCATGCATGGGAGGAGGGCCATGCATGCTTTCCCCCATACATGCATCCTCCTCCCCAAGTTTTTAGTTAGAAAAAGTACATGCATGGGTGAGGGGAGGAGCATGCATGGTGCACCCATACACATGCGCAAAACTGTACATAAGTTTATATATATATATATATATATATATATATATATATATATATATATATATATATATATATATATATATATATATATATATATATATATATATAATGCCGACTGTTTGCAAGAACTAATTTAGTCCCCAAATAAGATTAAGAGACCTTAGGTCCATTTAGAGAGTATATGAACATGTAGTTGGATAGTGAAAGTGTACAGTGATAGTGATTGATGTAGGAGTTTGAATATGCAAAAATGAATAGTCAGGATGGACCAGGCATCCCGAGATCTTCAATCTGAGTGGTATCTTGAAAATGTCGATTGAAATTTTTTGCATCGGCATTTCCACTAAGTAGTCAAAGTAAAGATTTTTGCCGATCAGTGAGATTGGCATTTTTTGACTTCTACTAAACTCCATGTATTTCTGCAGAAAAAATTCTAACTATGCCGAATGTTGTATTCTTCCACAAAGAAAATGCTAACTAGTTGGAGTCCATGTATTTCTACAGACTATCCACGTCTTTCAGACTAACCGATATTTACAATGAGTTGAAGGATCTCATGAGGCCAAATGAGGTGAGTAGAAGCATGAGTAGCTCCAACAAAAAGGAGTGGCCATATGTACCGTATCGCTTGATGGAATCTATCTCCTCATACATTGCTAGGTCACAATGGGATATGACAACAGTTGAGGCTTCTATTTAGCAAGAATACGGCCGCTCTCACAGCTCTGGCCCAAAAAGAATCTGCAATTCCCATGTGTGCCATCATTGCAACAATTGTGTGATTCTTCCTTTCAGCTATCATTTTGTTGAGGCATATCAACTTGTGCAAATTGTTGTTTGATTCTATGCTCCTTAAAAAAATCAAGAAAAGTTGTAGATCGATACTCACTACCATGATCAGATCTGAGTACTTTGATCTTGGTACCTGATTGATTCTCCACCAATGCTTTTGAAGTTTTTGAAATGTCCAAATGCATCAAACTTCTCTCTAATCACGTAGATCCAAGTTTTCCTTGAATAATCGTCAATAAAAATCATAAAGTAAAAGGCATTGTTGATTGACATTACCTTCAGTTGTCTACACGGATCTGAGTGCATTAGCTCAAGCACCTATTTTGCCCTTGTTGCCCCTTCTTTATTGAACTTCTCCATGTGTGACTTGCCTAGCACACCCTTTTCAAATGGACTCTTCTTTGTCATCCAAATTGGGTAGACCTATCACATCTTAAGTTTGTGAAGTAGCCACAAGCTTTTGAAGTTCATATGCCCTAGTCTATGCCACAAATCACTCTGACTCCACATCCCTTATTATTTCACCAACTACGATCAACTAATCTCTCAATTTCTTGATTTGCGTGAAGAGGTATCCTAATTTAAAACCAATAGAATTTTTAAATCATAAATTTTGCATCAAAAAAATATAATATATTTTCAATCAATGGGTCTATTATTGAAAGGAATTATACTATTCATGGTAACGTAGAATTTGCTACCACTTTTATTAGAAATTTAAAAAAAATATGAAGATACTCCAAGAAGGAGAAGGAAAAATGTAGTGAAAGGTAGGTTGGGGGAATTATGATATTAAATGGAGGAAACAATGACTGAGCCATGTCCAATTAAGAACATTTGTGGCTAAGAGAACTATCTTTATGAAGGAATGTTTTCTAATGTGAAGGAATGTTTCAAATACTATTATAAGTTTTTGTAAGACAGAGACAATGATTGAAGAGTTAAAAATAGTATTCAATTAATAACAAATTAGAAGCTTTCAATACTGAAAACCTAAAAAAATCTTTGTTAGATAAAGGACTAATTGAAGAGAAACTTGTTGGATTATTCTCTTTCCTACTAATCGACTAGTCGATTTTTAATCTTCATCCAACTGTTTATCCAATTTTGCAAATTTTCTCGTGTCTTTATACAGTCTGTAGATTTTTGGATTCTAGAGCTACTCAACATAATTGTTATTCTGATTCTAGTCAAGCTTTGAAAACCTCTGTTCTTGTCAATAAAGCAATACTATGGCATCATCGCTTAGGACACTTGAATTATGCATATGTTTTAAACATGTCCATACAGTCCATGGCTCTTGATCTTGACTATCCTTCTAGTAAAGTCGATCTCCCTGTCTGCCATAGCTGCATCCTTGGAAAGCATACTAGGATTCCTTTTAGATCAAGCCATAGGCATGCAGCAAAAGGTCTATTAGATGTTGTTCATACAGATATATGTGGACCTATGCAAACTCCTTCATTGCTAGATGCAAAGTATTTCATTACCTTTTATTGACAAATTCTCCAGAAAAATAACTGTTTATTTCATTAAACAAAAATCAGAAGCTTTCATCAAGTTCAGACAATTCAAAGAGCATGCAAAAAATCAAACTAGTAAAAACTCTAAGCACTGAGGTCAGATAACGGGGGAGAATATATCTCCACCGAATTCAAGGAGTACTACCTTAACAACGACATTGAGCAATAATACATTACCTCATGTCGCCTCAGTCAAATGGTCTTGTTGAGAGAAAGAACAAAACCTTTGAATCGGCAAAGTGCATGTTATACATGCGATACTTCCAAAGTCCTTCTGGGCTGAAGCTGTTTCAACAGCAACCTATATTCAGAACAGATGTCCTACTAAAGGTCTCTCAGACAAAACACCATTCGAAGTTTGGACAGGTACCAAACCTTCTTTATCAAACTTATGAGTTTTTGGATACTGTTTATGCGTAGATTCCTCACGATCTCAAAAAGAAGCTCGACTTCCAGAGTATCAAATGTATTTTCATCAGCTACACTACTTCAGATCAATCCTACGAGTTGTTTGATACCATCGAGTCGAAGATATTCACTAGCCAGGATGTCATCTTCATCGAAGATCAGTTTCAAGACCTCAAGGGAAAAGGCACAACCCATCCAGCCGACCTGTCAAATTCTCCTGACATATTAAACTTTCCAATTCCTCAGTCGACTATTCCCCTTGAAGGACCAAGCTCATCTACTCTTGACGAAAACAAATCAATGGCGAATCAGAAGATGATGATATTGCAGTTTGGCAGCTACAGTATGATGAAAATGATCAACTCCCTCTATTTCCTAGAAGATCATCGAGAGCTAGCAGACCACCTATCATGTATATCGACGAGTCTATAGCCTACCTTGTTCACGAGCCGACGATTGTCGAAAGGCACTCAGTTAGCCAGATTTAGATCTCTGGAAAGAAGCTATGGATAAAGAGTATTCATCTCTTATCAAGAACCAAACATGGACAATTGTCGAATTACCAAACCTTCTCTATCAAACTTATGAGTTTTTGGATCTACTGCTTATGCGCAGATTCCTCATGTCTCTTATCAAGAGCCAGACATGGACAATTGTCGAATTACCAAACCTTCTTTATCAAACTTATGAGTTTTTGGATATACTACTTATGCACAGATTTCTCATGTCTCATGAAGAAGCTCGACTTCTAGAGTATCAAATGTATTTTCATCAACTACACTACTTCAGATCAAGCCTACAAGTTGTTCAATCCCATCGAGTCAAAGATATTCACTAGCTCATCGAAGATCGGTTTATCGACCTCAAAGGAAAAGACAGTGCCCATGTAGTCGACCTGTCAAATTCTCCTTACCTATTGAGCTTCCCAATTCCTTAGTCGACTATTCTCATTGAAGGTCCAAGATCATCTACTCTTGACAAACAACATGTCAATGGCGAATCTGAAGATGGTGGTGTTGTAGTTCAGCAACTACAGTATGATGAAAATGATCAACTTCCTCTATTTTCCAAAGCGCTGGATCCCAAAGCACAACAAATTGCTAACTCTCACAGCTTTCTCTCCTACAACGAGATCGCAAATTGTATCTAGATAATTTCGAAAACGTGGATGATGCCATTGATAGACAAATCAAAATCACAAGATAGTTTCAATAATTGATAACAGGTATTAGACAACTTTTGTAATAGACAAAACTGAAAAACAAATCATTTTCTAGTGGTAAAACATTGAAAAGAAAAAAAACAACGTGTGTTTAGATTACTAATCTCTTTGGAGATAGCTTTGTTGGCCTCAATAAATCCTTCCAATGACTCTTTCACATGGTTCCTTCCAACGGCTCCTTGTATCTATCCTTCTATCTCTCTCAAGCCCTAGACTGTCTTTTCTCTACTCTCTCTCTCTCTCTCTCTCTCTCTCTCTCTCTCTCTCTCTCTCTCTCTCTCTCTCTCTCTCTCTCTCTCTCTCTCTCTCTCTCTCTCTCTCTCTCTCTCTCTCTCTCTCTCTCTCTCTCTCTCTCTCTCTCTCTCTCTCTCTCTCTCTCTCTCTCTCTCTCTCTCTCTCTCTCTCTCTCTCTCTCTCTCTCTCTCTCTCTCTCTCTCTCTCTCTCTCTCTCTCTCTCTCTCTCTCTCTCTCTCTCTCTCTCTCTCTCTCTCTCTCTCTCTCTCTCTCTCACGGTCGCCTCACATTTGGGGGGGGCCCTCCTGGAGCCGTTGTTGCAAGGCAGTGTGCGGTTACTGAACAGGGTGCGACAAGTGGTTGTCGTCTACCTAAAGTCTGATGTGTGCCTCCACATAATCCTTTAAAGTAATTTTTCATTGCCCGTCGTGCTCGACTTTGTTATGATGGGAAGGTAGTCTCCCAGGGGTACTTTCCGTCGTTGTCCCGGTAGTGGCTTCATAGCTCGAAAAAGCCAGTCGTTGGGACTTGATGATTTTTCTAAACCTTTTTCCGACAAGGGCAGCTACTTGCGGGCGAGGGGCTGCCCACGGCCATCTCACTCCTAGCGCTATGGTCATTAGGTTTACAAGGATGCCATGATTGAGATTCTTGACACGTGGTGTAACTGCCATGTGGAGCATTGGCAATAGCTAGATCAGGAAACTTGGCCAAATTGAACAGTCATGATGAAATCTAATAGTAAAAGATTATGATTGATCCGTGCCACTAAGATATGAGCCTCCTCAAGCGTCTAGGATGTTAGCATCTGTGCTAACACTGGAAAAAATAGAAAATAAAAAAAATAAAACTTTGTGGCATGTGTTTTGTAAGTCCACGTACGAGTGTCTGTTAATAAACTTCTGCTATGGCATGTGTTTGTAAGCCCATGAGTAGAAGCTTAAATAATAATAAAATTGCTCAAACTTAGATTTAGAACTTAGACTTAGGAAACTTAAGAATTAAAATATTTTGTCTTAAGTTTTCCTACCATAAAGGTAATGCCTCCAAGTTCTAAGTGCATGTATCACAACAAATAACTCTTTCTCCTGAGTTGTATAACGCAACTGAGGCCCCGTGAGTTTCTTGCTTTCAAACGCTATCGGCCTATCCTCTTGCAGAAGAACTGCCCCTATCGATGAATCACTTGCGTCAGTTCGCACGACGTAAGGTATATCAGGATTCGCGATCTGTAAAACAGGAGCTGAAGCAACCATTTGCTTGAGTTTCTCAAAGCATTGGTTCAATTCATCATTCCACTCAATAGGCTCGCTAGGATGACCTCTCCTTTTCTTTTTATTGCCTTTAGTCAAATTATTTAAGGGTGCTGCCACTTTAGCATAATCCTCAATTGACTTACGAAAGAAAATTGTAAAACCGAGAAAAGATGTAACTTCTCTAAGTGTCTTCGGTATCGGCTAATCAAGCATTGTCTTGACCTTACTCTCGTCAATCTCCAACTCACTACGGGTGATCTTATGATCGAGGTACAACAACTCATGCTTAAAGAACTCACATTTAGATTCCTTAGCGTAGAGTTTCTCTAGTCTGAGAATATCTAAGACAGTCTTAAGATGACTCAAATGCTCCTTAAGTGTTCTACTGTAGATGAGATATCATATAAGAATACAACCACAAACTTTCCTAGATATGGATGAAAAAGATTGTTCATGGTCTGTTGGAACGTAGCTGGTGCATTCATTAACCCAAAAGGAAGCACGAGAAATTCATAGTGACCGAATCTCGTCCAAAATCCAGTCTTCTGCACGTCACCCAAATGAATCCTAATCTGATGATATCTGGTTCTAAGATCTATCTTTGTGAAGTATTTAACTCCACCTAATCAATCTACCAGATCATCCATACAAGGCAAAGGATATTTATTTTTAATAGTTACTTTATTCAACCCTTTGTAGTCCACACACATCCTGAAGCCTCCATCTTTCTTCGCTTTCAGAAGAACAGAGTGCCCCAAGGCGACTTACTTGGCTGAATATGACCCATCTTCAAATAATTTTCAATTTGCTTAGTAATCTCTACCTCTTCTTTCTGAGAAAACCTATAAGGTTGTCTAGAGATAGGGTGACTACCTGGAATTAATTCAATCTTATGGTCTACCAATCTGGACGGCGATAATCCATGAGGTAATTCTTCTGAAAATACATCTTTGAATTCAGACAATAACTTATTTTTCTCAATTTGCTCCTGATCTAAGTCTGCCGAGTTAAGAATTTTTGACAATTCACAACTACTTAGATACATTTTAGATAAATCCAAAATTGGCTTAGCAAATAAAGAATAAGCTTCATACTGTGAATCAAAAATCTCCATTACAATAGCAAATGAACTCATCCCATATGGATGTACAAAATTGTCTCCAAAAACGTAACTATTTCTTTACCCTCCTGAAAAGAGAGAACATGCTTCTCAAAATCTATTTCAGGATGCTTATTAAATAACCATTCGTATCCTAGAATAATATCCGTACGTGCTAAATTTAAAACATGGAAATCAATTAACTCTCTATAGTCTTGGATCCAAACAGGGAGCCTTGGAACTTTCACATCCCACGTCTCCAACTCCGCTCCTGAAGCTAGATATACTCGATATCTATAGTTACTGGCTTCAGTATTGAGTCCGAGTCTCTGCACAAGACCATAGTTAATGAAATTATGATTAGATCCATTGTTCACTAAAATACTAACTTCATGTCCATTAACAGTGCCTTTCAAACGAAATAAATCATTTGGCAAAAATGAAGTAGTACTGAAAGAACAATCACACTCACAATTAATTTTATTAATTTCCAACTTAAGATTCTCTTTACCAGGCATCTCAATCACTTGAGCTGCGTCTTTCTATCGTTCTGGGCAGAATTTCATAACGTGTCCAGGCTGACTACAATGGAAACAAACATTGGTCCTTCTAGCTTTTTTCCGGGACAACTTTTTCTTTTGTCTAAATTCAGATGCAGCTTGATCCAATTCGTTGAAATATTTTTTATTCTTATTTCCACGAACTCTTTTCTTCCCTTTTTTCTGGCTGGGTCCAGATGATCCAGATGGATTCGCCTGTAACTGCTTCCTAGATGCCACAACCGTGGAGTTGTACGCTTTCGCGACATGAACTACATCATCAAAGGTTTGAAGCACATTACGCTTACACTCATTCTGATAATCTGCAGGCAAACCTAGGATAAACTGCCACAGGGCCAGTTTTGCATCGAATGAGGGGACTTTATTCCACAAATTCATAAAATCTTGTAGGTACGAGTCCAAACTCCGAGTACCCATTTTGCAATTCAAAAATCTTTGGTAAAAATCCAAGTCGTCCACAACCACAAACGACTTTCTGAAAACCTCCATAAACTCGTCCCATGTGGTAGGTTTAGGTTGTAAATCACGCCACCACGACAAAGCTTTACCATGGAAGAACAGAATAACACTCTCTATCTTTTTCTCCTCAGGAATTCCGTGTAGATTAAAGTAACCGGTCCACTTGGTTAACCAGTCATCCACAATTTCAGGCTTCTTCTCTTTTTTCTCCCCCAAAATGGTTCAGGCTGATAGCTCAAATTCGGAACAGACAAAGCTCTCACTTGATTTAACAGTACTTCCATTTGTTGATAACGTAAAGTGTTCCTATTGTTTATCTCAATAAGCGCTTGGCTTAATGACTGACAAATTTGCAGATAGGTAGGCATTGGCACTTGACCATCGAGAGCTGCATTTGCATTATCGTCTGCCATATTGATTTTCCGACATGCAAAATTTGCTTAAATTAGTCGAGATCCAATCATCAACCAATAAGTGAAACGTTTAAAACCTTCATAACTGGCTGATATCATTCAGCAAGGTCTTTCACTAATTTGAGCAAACTTTCACAAAATCAATATCAAAACAATTAAGCAATGACAACTTTTTATGACCAACCACTAACTTTTACGAAAAATTAAGATTTTTGAAATCCGTTCGAAATGGACCAACTGTGAAAATCGATTAATCAGATCAATTTTGGAAAAACACAGGCACTGTCTCAAATCGATATCATTTCGAAAGATCCTGCATGGAACTAACTCGACATACACTGACTTTTCCAAAAAAGTAAAATTTTTTCGTAAATAGCCTAGTTGCTAGGAAATCTACTTTTTGATCTAGAATTGCCAAAAATAGTCACATGCAAGAATCCTATTGATCAAAATCACTGATTACGCATGCAACATGCATTTAAGCATGCATACAGGTCTATCCATATATTTCTATCAACAAGAAAGCACTATACTGATTTACAAGCATGCATGCATCAGAACAATTCCAAAATTTTGCAAATTTTAGCTCAAAATTGCCAAACTTCAGATGGCCATAACTTTCTCTACAGGACACCAAATTGGTCACTGTAAAGCACAATACGGAGGGAGAGTGGGTCTACAAGGACTTGCCATGTCACCTTGCACCCCTGGCTTCACACGTGCGAGCATTAAATGGCTGAAAAACAGGTAGGAGGGCGCATTTTTGTGGAGAGGTATCATCAAAAAACACATCCTAGCCCAAAAAGCCTTGGATCAAAGGTTACAAGCACTCTAGTAAGGTTCATTAGAGAGGCATAGAAGCTTCTAACAGGTCCAACAAGCAATCATAAGCTCAGATCATGCAAAAAATGCATTTTTGGCCTCCTTCAACAAGCAAAACTTCAATATGTTGGTGTCTAATGCAAATCTATCCAAATTGGATGCATGATGGCTCAAATCAAAGGAAATCCAACATATCTTTCAACTTGTAACAAGAAGCAACAGACCCCCAATTAAGAGGTATTCATGCTCAAAAATCATAAAAAAATACACTATTTTTGAATGTTTTGAGCCCCCTAATGGTGCCTAATCCCTACCAAACTTCATGAAAGCTTAGGGACAGCTTCATTACATCTCTGAAAACGTCCATACCAATTCTTGGCTGAGAATTTTGAGATCTACCCCAAAATTAGTCCAAAAAACATCAAAAAACCATGATTTTTGACCAATTTTGACCAATTTTGACCCAAATTCATGGGGGGGAATCCACAAATTCGTGCCTTCAAATCCAAATCCCTGTAATTACATTGCATGCAAGCACTAAAAGCTATGATTCAAGTCAAACATGGTTTCCATAGCCCATTTATGATCCAAAAACCCCAATTTTTGATCCAAAACCACTATCTAATCAACCTTTTGACTTTCCAACCAACATGCAATCATTAAATTTTGAAATTAATGACTGCAAAACAGCAAGTACAATCTGGAAAACGTACCACACCAGATCCTATAATCATTTCCTTGCAAAAACCACCAATTCTAGGTGAAAAATTCACTAAATTCATCAAAAATCCAATGATTTCCTTCAAAATTCATGGAACAAATCCACAATTATTATCTTTAGACTGAAAGTACACCAAGGATCTGAGAATCCACCTACTTGAAATTGAATTCCAACACCTGGAAGAAGAAGCAAAGAGCTACACCAAAAGAACTGCAAAATCCAAGATCCTCAAGCTCGGTGTTGGGAGGAAGTACCACCGGGCCCCTGAGGATTGGTTGGTGGTTGAGCTTGTGGTCCTTGAGACTGCCCTTGAAATGTCGAGCCTTGATTATTTGTTGGCGGTTGTTGAAATACTATCCCATCGCCACCATCTGAACCATCAAAGTGATGACCGGAGTCATGAAAGTGAGCATGCTCTACATGGACAGAAGGTGTGGACTGAGCGGCCGCCTTCAATTGTTCTTCCAAGGTGGCTATGTGTTGGTCAAGGGCCTCGACATAAGCAGTGTATGATTGTTGGAGTTTGGTGTGCTGCTTCGTCGTGGCTTTGAAATTTTGGGCCAACCGTTGATACACCACCACTGGAATTTGGGTTCTCTCAAGAATAGTTGGTGGTGCGAAATCATTGAAATCGACCAGTTTCAGTTTTTCCTTCATAGCAAAATGTGCGGCTTGGGCATTTGCTATGGCCTCGTCTCGTTCTGCCATGAGGTTGTCGATGACGGTTTGCATGTTAGAGATTTTCAGCTGGAGTTGGTTTTGTAGGTGGCTGAGCATCTAATGCTGCTGTTGAGTGTATGTGTTGAGGGTATCGATCTGTTGTTGTTTTTTAGCAAATTCAACCACCAACCGTTGATTTTCCTGCTGAAGTTGTAGGATGGTCGTCATCGACTTGCCGTGCTGCTGAAGTTGTAGGATGGTTGTCATCGACTTGCTGTACTGCTTGTTGACCGAACAAGATTCCGTAGATGTTGTATTGAAGCTCATTCACCAACCAAACCATCTTTTGGGTAGTTAGTGGTAATTGCTCCCATATGCCAATGTCAGGGAGGGATCGTTGGTAATTTGGATAAGGCATAGGGTTGTAGGGGAGAAAATCATGAAATTGTGTAGAAGAGGGGTTTGGGGGGTAGGAAGGTGGAGGTGACTGTGGTGTCAACGGAGGAGATTGTGGATTCAGAGGAGGTGATTGTGGTTTCAAAGGAGGAGACTGTTGTGGTGAGATGGGAGGTGTTGGAATTCTTGGGGGAGTAGAAACATGGGAAGGAGAAGATATGGAGTAAATCTGAGTGAGTAACTGGAGAGCAAAATTGTCGACATCGACCGAAGAGTCAAGCAGATGGGAGGTATATATAGGAGAAGGTTTTGTTGAAATAGTAGAGTCAATGTCGGTGTTAAGTGTGATGGAAGGGGTGGGAGTGGTGGCGAGTAGGATCATCGGCAAAAGGTAACCACACTTAGTGGTTGCCTTACACTGTTTGAGGGCCAAACAAAGCCTCTCGGCAATCTTTTCCACCCACTTAAAGGTGTGAGTGGGTTCACTCATCGTCATGGTCAGCGCAAAAAGATTGCTTGGGGGAATGCGATCCATGTGGACCTCCGTCAAAATCAGAAGGATCTTTGTGGCTGCTCATAGCTTGGGATCTTTGATAAGTTTCATGGCAATGCCATCGTGAGTGTGAGCGATGGTTTTGCTATCGTCGAGCAGGACTTGAAATAGTTCGGGTCGTAGCTGGTGCCCTTACCATGGATTGACTCACCAAAATCTGGAAAGCCGATCAGTTGAGGGGGGGGCATGAACTTGAGAGCAGAACTCTAGAATGAATTCATAGAGAGAATGGTAGACTTTTTTCTGTCAGGAATTCGCAAATCTACCCAGAAATCGTCCTCATTGTCCACGATTTTGTAATGATGGTCACGAATTTTGAAGTTGTGTTCTGAGAGTAGACGAATTTTTGTAAGTGAATTTTTGTGTCCCAAAATAGGAAGAATGTCTGACGGTACAAAAACGTGTCTGATCAGAATTTGCGGAGATGACAGAGAAATCGTGGGATTATTCTAAGCTTCATCAGATTGTCTGCAAATTCTGACAGTGGGCATCTAATGCAAAAAACTAACTTTTTCTATTTCTGAAATGTTTGTCTCTAAGACAGAATTTGCAGAGGCTAAAAATGAATCGTGTATTATAAAAAAGGGGTCAGACGAATTCTATCTAAGATTGTGTGAGACAAATCTTATAAAAAGAATGACTTTTGTGATTTTCTTAGAGAAAGACTGATTGTATGTCTGATCTGATAGTATCTTGATGGTGTGAACAAGAAAACACTACAAAAATTGGCGAAAGGCAGGTAGGCAATAAAGAAAAATAAAGAAGAACAGTAGGAAAGAAAACAACTAATACATATCAAGATAACAACATGGCTCATTGTACTTTCTCAGTCTGCTCCCATTGACTACAGTGTCGAGGATAATGCCTTGAAGGGTTTGGAGTTGTACATAACCAGAGGCAAAGATTTTTTTAATGACATAAAGACCTTGGCCAGAAAATTTCAGTTTGCCTTTAAAGGCTTTGGCTTGGTATAGCAGGACCTTATCTCCAACATGGAAGTCTCTGAGTTTCAATGATCGATCATGCCATGCTTTTTGTTGACGTTTGTGGACTTGTTGAGCATGGATGCTGATCTGTCATGTTTCGCATAGTTGTTCCAGATGGAATAATATGTGAGTCTGTTGATTGTCTAGCTCAAGAGTTAGGCCACTCGAAGGGAGGGGATATGGAATTCTACAAGCATAACAGCTTCTTGGCCATATGCTAGCTGGAAAGGGGTTAAGCTTGTCGCCGAACGATAACCTGTTCATAGAGAAATTTTGCGGTAGAACAAGCGTCAACATTGCAAACAGCTCTTGCTTCAGCCCATTTGGTAAATAGTCCGTAGCTACTATGATGTAACGAGATTGTGTGTGCCGAGCAGCGGGACTAATGGGTCCGACATAATCAATCCCCCATTTTTGGAAAGCTTGATCAGTGGTTATAGGGTGTAAAGGCATGCAGTCGGTCTTTTGAAAGCGTTTTGTGCGTTGGCAGACATCACAGGACTTAGTGTAATTGTGTGTATCCTTGAAGACTGTTGGCCACCAAAGACCAGCCAAGAGGATTTTCTTAGCAATCATTTTAGAAGAGAAATGGCCTGCACCAATACCTTTCATGAGTAAGGGAAATTACAGAGGGGTAAGACATCATCGGATGATTCCATCTAACCCTTGTTTGTACAGTTGGCCGGCATTTAACGTAGAAGGTTTGGTTTTGAGGACCAACAAACGTTGTTTAGGTTTAGATAAGGAAGGATCCATCTGCCCTAAAGTTAAATACTCTGTGATTTCCTTAGCCCATACGGGTGTAGAGTCAACTTGGAATAGGATGGCATTTGGTAAATCGTCATTGATGCCTTTATCAGAGGTGGGAAGGTTAGGAATTCGGGACAAATGATTTGCTAGAAAATGTTGAATTCCCTTCCAAACTATGATCCTAAACTCAAATTCTCGCAGTAATAGGATCCATCTAGTAATACGGCCTGTGGTGCAAGTCTTGTTGATGAGTTATAACAGTGCTTGATGATCAGTAAAGAATGGAAAAACTTTTCCCAGAAGAAAATGGCGAAACTTTTGAATCGCATATACCATTGCCAAAGCTTCATGTTCGGTAGTGGTATAATTGACTTCAACAGGTATCAATTGTCTACTGAGAAAACGGATTGGGTAATCTTTTTTGAATTCTCCCGGTTGGGTGAGCACTGCTCCAATGGCATACTTGGGTGCATCGGTATGCACATGGAATTCTTTAGAATGATCAGGAGCCCGAAGGATAGGTACATTGGCAAGGGCTTCTTTGAGTTGATTAAATGCAACGCGTTGTTCACCCGTCCATTTGGGAACTACAAGTACTTTGTAGATTAAGCGTGCTTTATTAGCGAAATAAAAAATAAAGCACCGATAGTAGTTGCCGTGGCCAAGGAAAGAGTAAACTTCGCGTATCATACGTGGTTCCAGTAGATTTTGAATGATAAGGATCTTTTCAGATCAAGGGCAATGCCATTTCTGGAAATAATATGTCCTAACACAATACCATGTGTTACCCAGATCTAGCATTTTTTAGGATTAAGGGAGATGCCAAATTGTTGACATTGGATAAAAAGTTTTTCGAGCACAGACAGATGGCGTGTTTCTTTTGAATGTGCACCTAAATCATCCAAGTAAGCCTCTAGGGTGTCGCCCATCTGCTGAGAAAAGGCAGCTTGCATAACACGTTGGAAGGTGCTAGGGGCATTGCAAAGACCGAAAGGCATGGCTTTCCAGCAGAAGGTTCCCCATTCTGTGGAAAAAGCGATTTTATGTTGATCTTTTTTAGCAATTTGGATCATATTGTATCCGCTCAAGCCATCTAAGAAGGAGTAAGCCTCATCTCCTACTAGATTTTCTAAGATGGATTCTTTGAAAGGTAATGGAAAATGATCATGTTCTGTGACGGCGTTAAGTTTCTTAAAGTCAACACAGATTAGGAGTTTTTCATTTTTCTTAGGAACGATGACGGTTGGGGAGACCCACTCAGTATGTTCAATTTCATAGATGAATCCAGAAGTGTTGGAGTTCTTCTTTGATTTTGGCCTTGTAGATCAGATTGCATCTGTAGGGACGACTAGCAGTTGGCCTCGCACCCGATTTTAGGGGAATACGATGCATAGCTACTTGGGGTGAGACGCCTTTCATGTCTTTATAGGACCAAGCAAAGACATGTCTATATTTGCTTAGTCGCTTTTCAAGCCGTCTGTGTTGTTCGCGATTGAGATGAACCCCGATGTGGACAATATATTCGTTGGTTTCATTTGGCTCACTCAGAGAAAGGGTGATAATTTGCACAGGGCCTTCGTAGGGCGAATTACCATTTGGCTCACGTTAAGCTTGGGGTAATTGGATTGTGACATCCTCGATTGTATAATCCTTAAAGTATGCAGGGACATCATGGGCTAGAGATTCGAGGGGGGCCTTGCCTTTCACCTGCCGGGATGGTAATTGGGAACGTTCGGGGGTTGGCATAGGGACATAAGCACTCACAAAAACTTTCCTAACAGTTGTGAAGTCAGCAGACGGCTGAATTTGAAGTGATTTTTTTGTCTTTTCTTTCATAGCATGGTCACGTGATTGAGGCTTCGGTTGTGGGGAGGTGCGTGGATGAGGAACGAGTGGTACATCATGGAGGATCTCGTCATCAATTTGAAAGATGGTCTCCTCCTCGCAGAGATCCCATGGATAGTTTGGGCATTTGACACGGTAGAATTTTGTATCAGGCTTTTCAACTATAACCTTGGCAACCAGTTCCACCTTGGAAGCATGTTGCGGATAGGCCCTAAGTGGAAGTGCCTCCATGTAATTGAGGATCTGAATATCAGAAATGTCCAAATCTTTTGGGCAATTCTGAATTCATAATACATTCTCGCCGTCTACGAATAAAGCTTCTGATTCATTATTAGGTAGTCATGTAACATTTAGTAACTCATCATTGTATGGAAGGATATCAATAAAATTGATGTTGATGATAGGTGTATCAAGATCAGGTAATTGATCGTGATTGATCGAGAGTGGAGAGGTACAATCATCCTGATGCTGAACATAGTAATTGGCATTCACACAATCAATGGTAGCTAAACTGTGACTTCAATTTATGATATCAGTAGATTTAACATAATGACCTTTTTCGGAAGCTGGACTAGTATGGTTCAGACATTGAGTTGGTGGTCGAGGACCCTTCATCATGAATGCGTGCAAGTTTGAGTTTGCCCGTTGAATCAATGGTGACAGAACTGTCACGATTTCCAAAAGTGACTTGGCCTTTGCTCCAGTCATGAACAACTCTTAAATTGGTGAGCCACAGACGACCAAGTAGTAATTTATAGGAATAGACATTATTGGGAATATCAAGTACTACTAGATCTACATAAAACTTTAGACCTCCTAGTTTGATCAGCACTTGTGGAAGGAAACCGGTAGGTCGAACCACACTTTGATAAGCCATCCTAAGCTGACAAGTGGGTTTGGCAAGCTTGTCTCTCAGATTCCATTCTAACATGAGAGATGTGGAAATGATATTGACACCGGAGCCACCATCGAGAACAACTAAAACTTCACGTGATTGGTGACGGGTAGTTGGGATTTTGATGTTGCCTTGTTCGCTGACTAGATTGATTAGGTGTAAGGGCATTTTAGACAACTCATCAGGGCTGGTGGTGTCATTAGATTGGATTTGGTATTGTTATTTGCTAGCATGCTTCTAGAGAACATGGAAAGGAAGAGTGACATTGGCTTGCAATAAATCTCTCTAGACTTTGGTACCTTCAAGGGTTTTTCTTTCAAAAGGCTTGTGACGTATTTTATGAGAGGTGGAAGATTGTTGGTCGGCATTGCGGATGTGCTGGCGATACTGATGATGTAGCTGAATTTCTTCGGATGGGTGAGGATAAAGTATCGGGGTCGAATCTTCACTTGGAGAAACAACATGCTGATGAGTTTTGCTGGGTGCAAGTGTAGGGGCTTGGCATTGGGTTTGTGCCCGAGTCAAGACCCAGGCAAGATGAGTTTCAACTGGTAAACTTTCTACTTGTACTAAACAGACAGGAGCAGCAGGTTTGGATCAGGATGGGCAGTCCTTCACGTGATGTCCAATACCACAATTTTCACAAGCTGGAGGAAAGCGGAGTTTATCTGGGCAAAAATACTAGGATGCTTACCTGCACAGATAAAACATCCTTGTATTGCTGGGAGTTGATGCACGAAAAGACAGCTTGGTTTGGATAGCAAGCTTGTGCATTGGGATCCACTGCTTGAGCATTAGAATCATATGTATAATAAACAATCGTTTCAGTAGAGTATTGCAGTTGAGTATTGTCCTCCACATAGTAGGTTGTTGGATCAATGGTATTTGGATCAAGATAATGTACAACTTGTTGTGGAGCGGGTTGGTTAACGACAAACTACTGACGTGGGGGTTGGTACTGAGTTGGTGCAGTTGGTCATGGTTGATATACCCTTGGTCATGGCATTGGCTGTTGTGGAGGATAGGGGCGGTACACTCGATAAATGATGGGTCTAGTTGCTGCTGGAAAATGATTTCGCAATTGAGGACATTCATTAGCAGTATGATGCTGTGAGCAGATTGGGCACCAGACATTTTTTCTTGCTGGAAAAGATTTCTCAGCAATCTGTTTCATGGCGATTTGGAAATCGGCAATGAGCTTATCCGTATGAGATTGTTGAGCTTTTTGCCAGGTTTACATTTGATGCAGAAGTTCAGAAGATTAGGCAACATTGTCAGACTTCGGGTGATTAGGATGGTTGGGATTCTTAGATTTTTTTTCACGATGGTCAAAGTCATCGTCGGAACCTTCATCTTTCTCACGGATAGTATCAGTCATCACATCTTTAAGTTGATCATAAAGGTCAACTGGTTTGAGTTGAAAACGGATGTTTTTAGGCAATCCAACCAAGAACTGTTTCATGGCCATACGTTCGCTGATATTTTCATCAACACATTCTACTTTGAGACGTTTAAAATGCTCAATGTAGTTTCGAACATACTCTTCATGACACATCTTGATATGGGTAATTTGGATGAATGGGCTCTGAGTTAGTTTGGATGGTTTGAAACGCTTGATGAGAGCGTCCTTAAGGGTGGTCCAAGAAGCAAGATCAGGAGCTTTGAGATTCAGATACCACTCCTTGGCTGTTCCATAGAGTACCATGGGGAATAGGTGAAGCTTTTCAGTTTCTGAGGTATATCCATAAAAACGGCATGCATTATCAAAGTCTTGGAGAAATCGGACTGGGTTAGATTCTCCATCATACTTTGGCACATCGATTTGTGGAATTCTGCGTTCTAGTCGTGGAGTCGTAGGGTTGGAAGATTCAGCACAATCACGAGACATGATGTAGAGTGTAGATGAGAGTAAGAGCACAGATGATCAAGTTAGTATTGCTCTTGGCAAAAGACAAAAAGGCAGTCTGCTTGTAGAATGGAGTGTGTTGGGCAAAAAATTGGTATTTCTGACTGTAATAGAATTCGCATCTATCCAAATTGGATGCATGATGGCTCAAATCAGAGGCAATCCAAATATCTTTGAGCTTGTAACAAGATCCAACAGGTTCAGACCCCCAATTGAGAGGTATTTATGCTTGAAAATCATCAAAAATACACTAATTTTTGGTGTTTTGACCCCCCTAATGGTGTCTAATCCCTACCAAACTTCATGAAAGCTCTAGGAAAACCTCATTACATCTCTGAAAACATTCATACCAACAAGTCTTGGCTGATAATTTTGAGATTTACCCCAAATTTAGTCCAAAAAATATCAAAAAACCTTGGTTTTTAACCAATTTTGACCAACCTCTGGATTACTTTTGTAATCAGAATGATCTAAGGGGTTGTAAAGCTCGATAGGCTGAGCTTATGCAGGAATTTGATCATGAAATCCAATATATCAAGAGCAGCTCTAACCAAGTTGTGGATGCACTTAGTCAGATTGGTGAATTAAATGAACTTTCTTTCACCCAGATTTCCACTGATCTATATCTTTCACTGAGAGGAAAATGTGAATCAGATTCTCATTTTGGTCCCATCTGGAAGATGGTGGAGACAGGAAAAAATGAGAATGGAATAGAGATTCACTCATAGGGGTCTCAGGTTCCTAGGAAAGATAAGAAGATAGCGGAACAGTTCTCCATCCGAGGTGGGTTACTATTTTGGAATGGAAAAATTTGTGTACCGGCAGATGATGAGTTAAAGAAGAAGATTCTTTATGAGTGTCATGACGTTCCCTATGCAGGTCATCCGAGTATACACAGGACTTTGGACTTGGTCAGAAGAGAGTTTCATTGGCCGAAACTCAAGCCATTTGTTGAGTCGTATGTGGTTAAGAGTAGACCTTGCCAGTTAGCCAAAGCTAAACGCTTAAAGACTGGAGGGTTGCTACATCCCCTAGATATCCCTCAGAAACAATGGGAAAGTATATCTATGGATTTTGTGGTTGGACTTCCAAGGACCCAACGCTTAAATGATTCTATTTGGGTTGTGGTGGACAGGTTGACAAAGTTAGCTACTTTTATACCAGTCAAGTCAACTGCTAAGGCTTCAGATTTAGCCCAGATCTTTGTGGGAGGATTATTTAGGCTTTATGGACTGCCAAGTGATATTGTTAGTGATAGAGATCCTAAATTTACAGGTCACTTTTGGTCAGTTGTATTCCATAAGCTTGAAACCTCGTTTAGTTTTAGTTCTTCTGATCATCCTGAATCAGATGGCTACACTAAGAGAACCAATCAAACTATGGAGGACATGTTGAGAACTTATGTGTCTCACAGGCAATCTCAGTGGAAAGATTACATTTCTTTGATTGAGTTTGCTTATAACAGTAGGAAACATTCTGCTATTGGTTATACTCCGTTTATGTTGATGTACGATTTTCAATCTAGATCTCCGGTAAATGTGGAGACAAAGTCTGTTAAGATCCCGAAAGTTGCAGATTTCTTGCATGATATGCGTGAAATGTTGCAAGTGGCCTATGATTGTATCCGGAGTGCTCAGGATAGAGCTAAGCACTATGCCGATCTTAAGAGGTCTCCCAGAGATTTTAAAGTTGATGACTGGGTATATCTTAGAATACCTAAGGATTCTAAGAGTACAGGAAAGCATTATAAATTGTCTACGAGATATTGTGGACCATTTCGGATTATAAAAAAAATTGGTTCTTTAGCTTACGAATTAGATCTTCAGAACAAGACTACAGCTCAGCCAGTGTTTCATGTAAGCTGGTTGAAACTAAGTTTGCATGAAGGTGAAGTAGTTGGGTTAGAGGAAGATCTTACCCATTTGGAGGACTCATCACTTGGTGTTCTTTTGGAACCTAAAAAGGTACTCAAAACCAGAGCTAAACAATTGAGAAATTGTTCTATCTCTGAGTGCTTGATCAGGTGGAAGGGACGGACAGAGGATGATGATTCATGGGAAAGGGTCGAAATCATAAAGAAGAATTTTCCTAGTTTTCATTTCTAGAGATAGAAATGGTTTAAGGGGAAAAGAATGTTATGTCCATGTCCTGTACAAGGGAATCGGAATTATTCCTGACGTGGATAGCCAGTCACTCCAGTTGTATGTGGTTATTAGTTGTGCTACGTCATTCCAGACGTGGTCATATTAAATAATTAATAATCATATGAGGGCCCAGACCTATAATTGGACATAGGAGCACATGCATGGTAAAGACTACTTTAATGCAAGAATAGGAGATCAATAGCTCAATTTAGGTTGCATGGAGATCCTAAAGGGAATATTCTCTCTCTCTTGAGAAGAATAGGTCTAGTGGAAACTCGCCCATCCTCCTATTGTGAATTGTGATTCTTGAGCCAGTTCTTCCTCTCCTCTCTTGTGTTCTTCACTGTGGCTTGGGGGTGGATTGGTTAGGGTATTGACTAGCCTGTCCATATTGGTTGGGTGGTTCATGCTCCACAGGTGTCCTTTTGGTTTGCATGTGATTGGAATCCTGTAGATCTTCACTTGGTGGTTCTTACAGAGCTCGACTGATAATCAGTCGTGAATAGCTAGACTAATAATAATTCGCTAAGAACAGACTACCAGATTAAGCAATAAGAGTCTCAGACAGAATGTAGAAAAACATAGCAATATTGACACAAATCTGAACACAAAACAAACAAAGCTGTTATCAGATTAAGTATAGCAAAATATACAAGTCAATAATGTTGTTGAGCACAAGACAATAGCAGACGAAACCGCGTGCTCTACAAAGCTAATCCAATCTGTGAAAGCAATAAACCTATTACTGACAATACAAAGAATCGATACACGAAAGCATCTACTTAGTCTATCTCTGATAAGCTTCTGATACTTGCTATATTTTACACACACACTGGATACGCAGATGGTATCCAACATATATACATAATTTTACAAGTGTGAAGATGAAGAAAGTACAAAGTGGATGTGTTGTATGTAGGAGATCGTGGGTGGTTGCTGTCGTTGTCAAATTTGATTGCACAATTGCATGGGATGAGCGTGAGAAGGCCGCGATATCAGCCTTCGTTGAAATGAACATTGGTGAAGATGTGAAAAATGTGACACTTTGACAAATGCCTTAAAATTAGATTTACAGAGTACCTTCGTTTTTCCATTAAGGCACCTTTGGCATTTGTAGGCAGTGTCATCTTTTTCGCCTGTCACAAATCACGTGCAAAAATACAATGTCATCTTTTTCGCCTATGAAAATTTACTTGTATTTATGCAGATAGTCGCGTTTTTCGCTTGTCTTATTTTACATGTAAATATGCAGACTGTGCGACAACATGAGTAAAAGTGCAGCATGAATGGAGGCGGATTAAAATAGAATTTAGGAGAGTAGAGGAGATAAATCCAACACGCCCGCTTAATCTTGATCCATGAATGCCTTGATCTTCATTGATCAAGACGCAGTGATGCAACTGCTTACAAGCTTGCCAAGCTCTTATGACAGCTGGGTGATGATCATCATGACTCATCCAGAATTGACTCTTTTGAGAGTCATTACTATGTTGTTGCAAGAAGACATGTGGAGGAACGAAGCCTCAAGTTCCTCAGCTGATTCTCAGGCCTTGTACACCAACAAGAGCACGACAAAGTAGAAGAAAAAGAAAGGCCCGAAGTAATCAAAGCCATACTAGAAACCAGCTCAGCACAAGGAACAGTCAAATCCGCAGACAAAGAAGAAGCTGTTCTGCAGATACTGCAAATGAAACAACCACAAAATACAAGATTGTCGAATACTTCAAGCGAAGAACAACAACAAGGGCCAGTCGAATGAAGTGGCAAATGCAGCTGTAGAAGCTCCACAACCTAAGAAGTGGATTACGATGCCTTCATGACCAACCATCAAGGAGCATCTGGCGACAGTTCTTGGTTTCTAGATTCCGGAGCCACTCAGCATATGACTAGTCTCATTGGCTGTTTCGAGTCCTATACACCTTATAGTACAAAGAAATATGTCCACCTTGCTGACAATAGCACACATGCTATTAAAGGTGAAGACACTGTAAGATTAAGCTTTGCTAATGATCAGTCTAAACTCCTCTCTAAAGTCCTTTATGTACCAAATTTATCTACGAATTTGCTCTTTGTAAGCAAAATCACAAATCTAGGACACAGAGTAGAATTTGAATGTGATCACTCGGAAAGAGGCATGGATACTTGTACAAATTGAGTTATTGCTTTTCTGCCTCTAGTCAGGCTCTCAATATTTTAATTCATTCAAATAAAGGTTTACTTTGGCATTATAGACTTGGTCATTTAAATTATGTTGTTGTACAACGAATGTCTAGACAATCTATTGTTCTTGATCTCGATTACCTGTCTGTCAAGACTGTCTAGTTGGTAAACACTAGGAAACCATTCAAGTCAAGCCATCAGCATGTTGCTAGAGGATTGCTAGATGTTGTACATTCAAATATTTGTGGCCCGATGAAAAATCCTTTGCTGAAGGATGCCAAGTATTTTATAACCTTTATTGATGAATTTCTAGAAGGACTATGGTGTATTTCGTAAAGAAGAAATCGAAAGCCTTCAACTGCTTTAGAATCTTCAAGGAGCATGCAAAGAAGGAGACTAGAAGGATGATCAAGGCCCTCAGGTCAGACAATGGTGGAGAATATATCTCTATTGAGTTTAAGGAGTACTACCAAAGCCAAGGCATTGAGCAGCAATTCATCACTCCTTACAGTCCTCAATCTAATGGCTTAGCCGAGAGGAAGAACCGTACTCTGGTTGAATCTGCCAAATGTATGCTATTGCATGCATCGTTGCCCAAGAGATTCTGGGCTGAAGCTGTCTCTACTGCAGCTTACGTCTAGAACAGATGTTCGACCAAGGCCCTCTCAAGCAAGACACCCCACGAGGTGTGGACAGGCTCTAAGCCTTCTAAGAGTGTTTGGGTGCATTGCTTACGCGCAGATCCCAAAAGACACGAGGAAGAAATTGGACTTCCAAGGCCTAAAGACCATCCTGATTGGATATACTTCATCTGACAGTACTTATAAGCTATATGATCCTGATACCCAACAAATCTTGTATAGCCGAGATACAGTCTTTATTGAGGATCAGTTTGTCGACCTCAAATTCAAGGACATTGCTCGAGAAGAACTCCACCTGCCATTGACACGACAGTCCGAGTTTTTGGCTCAAGCGTGTCTATTGTTGACCCACTTCGAGACATCGAATTGGACAAAGATGTTGCTGCTACCCAACAACAGATCCCAGGAGCGGTTTATCAGTCGAATCTTTTCAGAAGATCAAGCCGAGTGCGCACACAGCCCACAAGGTATACTCCTGAGTCTGCATGTCTCTTGAGCTTCTGGCTCAGGCGTGTCCATTGTCAACCCACTACTTGACAGCGAATCAGACGAAGATGTTGCTGCTACCCAGCAACAAGTCCCAAGAGTGGTTCATCAGTCGATTCCACCCAGAAAATCAAGCCGAGTGCGCACACAGCCCACAAGGTATACTCTTGAGTCTGCATGTTTTGTGATACAAGAACCGACGACAGTTGAAGAGGCACTCAACCAATCAAACTCTGATCTGTGGAGAGAACCTATGGATAGAGAGTATTCCTCTCTGATCAAGAACCAAACATGGTCACTAGTCGAAGCTCCTATTGGCTGCAATATCAATGATTGCAAATGGATTTTCAAGATCAAGTACAATGTCAATGGAGCAATTGATCGAATGAAGGCAAGACTGGTAGCACTAGGATTCACTCAGGTCCCCAACATCGACTATAGTGAGACTTTCAGTCCAGTAGTCAAGCATTCGTCGATCCGAGCCCTCCTATCATATGTTGCAGCTGCCGACTCGAAGTGCATTTACTTGATGTGCAAACAACTTATCTGAATGGAGTTATACAAGAAGACATCTACATGATCCAGCCCGAAGGATATGTTATGGAAGGTATGAAGAATCATGTCTGTAAACTCTGCACTTTACGGCTTGAAACAGTCTGCCAGAGCTTGGATTCAAAGGATCAACACATTTCTCATCGAACAAGGATTTTAACCAAGCACTGCTGATTGCTACGTCTATTCCAAGTTGGTGCATCAATCATTTATTATCATCACCTTATACGTGGATGATACGTTGTTTTTCAGCAACAATACCAATTTGGTCAAGGATTCTAAGCAGATGTTGTTCAGAGTTCGACATGACTGATCTGGGTGAAGCTCACTTCTGTCTAGGCATTCAGATCCACATAGACTGAGCAAGACAACTGATCTATATCACTCAACAAAGTATCTTCACAATGTTCTTAACAAATACAATCTAATGAATTGTAAGTAAGCTCTCTCACCGATGGATCCAGGCATGTATTTGTCAAAGGACCAATTTCCCCAGACCAAGAAGGAAGAGGAGCAGATGAGAGAGTATCCTTATCGATCAATACTTGAATCTCTCATGTACGCAATGGTCTGTACAAGACCAGACATCTATCTTGCAATAAGCTAACTCAGCCAATATATGGCTAATCTTGGCATTACCCATTGGAAGGTTCTCATAAGAGTCATGAGCTATATTTGAGCTACCATGGACCAGTGCATCTGCTATGGAGAAGTCAGCAATGAAGCTCAGTGAATATTTTGATGCAAGTTGGGGAGGAGATATAGACAATCGTAATTCCACATGATTAGGACTCAAAACAACCAATGAGACTGGTCATATGCTGAGTGGCACCGGAATCCAGAAACCAAGAACTATCGTTGTATGCTCCTTGATGGCTGGCCATGAAGGCATCATGATCCGCTTCTTGAATAGGTTGTGGACTTATGTAGCTGCATTTTCCACTTGATTCGATTGCCCCTTGTTGTTGTTCTTTGCTTGCGATATCCGGCAGTCTTGAATTTCATGGTTGTTTTGCTTGCAATATCTGTAGAACAACTTCTTATTCGTCTATGAATTCGACTGTTCTTTTTGCTGTGCTGGTTTCTGGTCTGGCTTTGAATGCTTCAGGTCTTTCTTCTTCTTCTGCTTAGTCGTGGTCTTGTTCGTGTACCAAGCGTGAGAATCAGCTGAGGAACTTGAGGCTTCATTCCTCTGCGTGTCTTCTTGAAACAACATAGTAATGACTCTCGAAAGAGTCAGTTTTGGATGTGTCGTGATGATCATCACCCAACTGTCGTATGAGCTTGGCAAGCTTGTAAGTAGTTGCATCATTGCATCTTGATCGTCTATGACAGATCCGAATGCGGCCATTTACTTCAGCAGGTTCTTGAATTGGTTGATGTGATTATGTAGGGAATCACTATTCGCCATGTTGAGGGTGTAAAATTTCTTCCTGAGATATAGCTTGGAAGCTATATCTCGCATTCTTATAGTGTGCTCAAGATGTCCCAAACTTCATTGTATGTCTGGGCTTCGGATACGTGGCCAATCTGGGTATCCGAAATGTTGAGGACGATTAGCGTGAACGCTTTGTCATCCTTCAGCTTCCATTTGACAATTGTTGTGTCCTCAGCTTCGAGTTTCTCTTCTGCACCTGTAACAACGTCATACAATTCTTTAGCCATTAGCATTGTTTTCATCTTAAATTTTCACATATGATAATTGGCTCCATCAAGCTTGTCCATGATAGGACTGCCTTTCCTTTGGGAATCCATCTGAACGCAGAACAAACAGAGCTGTTATCAGATTAAGTATAGCAAAATATACAGGTCAATAATGTTGTTGAGCACAAGACAATGGCGGACGAAATCGTGTGCTCTACAAAGCTAATCCAATATGTGAAAGAAATAAACCTATTACTGACAATACACAGAATCGATGCGTGAAAGCATCTACTTAGTCTATTTTTGATAATCTTATGATGCTTGCTATATTTTACACACACACTGGATATGTAGATGGTATCCAGCATATATACATAATTTTACAAGTGTGCAGATGAAGAAAGTACAAAGTGGATGTGCTGTCTGTAGGAGATCATGGGTGGCTGTTGTCGTTGTCAAATTTGATTGCACAATTGCATGGGATGAGTGTGAGAAGGCTGCGACATCAGCCTTCGCTGAAATGAATGTTGGTGAAGATGCGAAAAATGCGACACTCTAACAAATTTGATTTACAGAGTACCTTCGCTTTTCCATCAAGGCACCTTCGGCATTTGTAGGGCAGTGTCATCTTTTTTGCCTTACTTGTATTTATGCAGACAGTCACGGTTTTCGTCTATCTTATTTTACATGTAAATATGCACACTATGCGACAACATGAGTAAAAGTGCAAAATGAATGGAGGCAGATTAAAATAGGATTTAGGAGAGTAGAGGAGATAAATCCAACATATGGAAGACCCTCCTTGCCATAAAAAGAGAGGCATTGACCTTGTAAATAACACTTTTGAGATTATGCTAAATTGCTATCTCTCTTGAAATTATCTTGCTATTTCACTTGTGTTCCCATTGAAAGGTACATAGCTTGAGGGAAGGTGCTCGGGCCTCCTCTTGCCTCCTTTCATTGGTTCTTTTATTGTGGCATGTTTTTAATCGATTGATGTTTAGTTTAACCACAATCTATCTTTTCAATCCCTTTGGGTGCTCGGGCCTCCTCTTGCCTCCTTTCATTGGTTCTTTTATTGTGGCATGTTTTCTATCGATTGATGCTTAGTTTAGCTGCAATCCATCTTTTCAATTCCTTTGGGTGTTAATTTAGGATTTAGCTTAATCCCTTGCTAGTTGGGTAAGCCTTAGTAAAGTTTTCTTAGTTAGTTTCATTTCTATTTCGAACACTAGTTGGGTAAGCCTTAGTGCTTTCATCATTGTTTTCTATTTTCGCATTTCCGTTTGAAGCTTGGTAGAAACTTAGAAAGTGGACAATCCTCTCTATACTACACCACATCGTGAGTAGATCTAGCCAAACATTCGCAAATCATATTTACTTCCAGCCTAAACTCAAAAATTCTCCTGACGCATTGGCTCCCCGACACCGGAGACTACTTGGCGAGTAGTCCCCGACGCTGGAAATTCGAATTTTGGGGGGAGCCCTTTTTACTCACTAACTTGACTATTAGGCCTTGCGACATTAAAAGTCCTGCAAAAAGGCCTAAAGTCATTTTATTAACTTCTAACTAATCAAATAACTATGTGATCATCGGGTTGGACTTACACACGCGGGGAGCTAAATCCCTCTCACTTATTAACTATGGTTAGGGTTGTCTCGATATCTGCAAACCCTCCAACAAGTGCCCCCGACTTGAAGTAGCGCCGGTCCCTCGGCACTATGGCGCTAGTATGGGCCACGTGTTTCTCGAAAATGTCGTAGAAGACTTGTGACTTATTTCATAAACGTGACACGAGCAAAGTTGTGTTCGTCGGTCGATGGAAAGAAAACCTTGTGGACGCCCTCTAACCAAAATTGGACGATCCACGTTTGGAGTTTATTAGGCCAGGGAGGGCCTAGCATGGCTGCTTGGTAATATGGTCTTGTCACCGGTAGCTAGTCCTCAAGCTTGTCGGACGCCATAGCTTTATTCGAATCAAAGAATAGGGGTGGTAAAAAATTGTCCCATTTGGTGGGGACTCACAGCAAAAAAACTCCAAGTCCAGGGCAAATTTTGTGGTCATGCGGACTATGGGACCTTGGCATTTATTACACTGCTTACAAAATTGAACTAGAGCCCTTTTGGCATCAACGTTCGTGTCCCATCCGTGTTCAAAATGCATCTTTGACTAGTTGAACATCTTTATTGTTATCTAGTCCAAAGTCATCCCACACTGCACCCATTTATGTCTGCGTGGAATGGGGACGTAGGGGGATTGATCCGCAAATGCCTCGGACTGGTCACGTACACTCTGATGGTCGATGGAGTTTTCTCGAAGATAAATTGCCACCAAGCAGGTTGTGGTGCTAGTGCCGGAAGGCACACAATCTCATTCCCTTTGGTTTCCTTGGCAATAAATGCGATCTGTCATCCACCGCATGAGGATTCATGGGAAAATTGAACAAGAAATGCATCAATATCCTCCTCCATGCTTTTTGGTTTGTGGAACGCTCGATTGGTTGATATTGAGCAAGAGCCCTAGGAGATTGACGCTTGTTGCTCCTCCCTCAATTTCACTTGACTCTACCCTAGCCCTAGAGTTTGCCCTAGCCCTAGCCCTAGCCCTTGGACTATTTTTTGATCTGTCGGCCCTGCTACATCTTATCCTTGATCCTGGCCTATATCTACCTGTGTACTTCAAGTGTCGGTGGCAGTGGAATTATCACATGGGGCCAGTGGTGGCTGCTGGACAATGCGCTGCTGCCAATCCTTGAGGGCTACCTTGGCGAGAGAGAGCTCATTGTGGGCCTCAAGGTGATACCCATTGAAGGCGGTTTGGTAGCCCACTAGTATCTACCGAAAGAGCTGCACCTACTAGATCAGATAGTCTACCTCATGCTAGGTGAGTGATCTATTTGTGGGCACTGGTTGGGTGAGCCACTCCATTTTCTCTTGTTGGAGGGCTTGGACCTCTGCTTCGAGGTGTTGATTCTTTGTGTCAGCCACTAATAGTTGGTCTTGGAGCGGGGCAAGCTTTTGATGTGTAGATTGCTAGGCTTCTTGGACTTGTGCGGTCGCATCCATCACAGACTTGAAGAGGCCCTTAATGTAGTCTTAAACGTTGACCTCGTGCTTCTGTAGCTTTAGGACCTCATCATTCTCTGTCTGCTCGTGTCGTTGCGCTATCTACAGGTCCTGCTGGAGTTGAGCAAGCTCTGCTCGCAACTTACTGTTACTAGTAGCGAGCTCTACCACTCAGCCATCCAGTGTAGATTTGGTCGCTACGAGCCCCTGGAGCAATGTGCCCAAGTGTTGGTAGGCCGTCGTGATGTCCTATGGCATAGCTGTTGCGGAAGTACTGGCGGGGCCTGGTTGAGTTGTGGCCTGTCAAAGTGTTGCATTGTCGTGGTCATCTTCAATCATGATCTTTGGAGCTACCAATCTCTCAAGTGCGGTTGGGTCAACACATAGAGGTGAGGCTATGTACTCCGTTTGTTGGAATGCGTCATCATCCAATGGTTTATCGGACTCGACATTCTGGAGGGATGAATCAGTGGGGGAGATGGATGGAAGGACATAGGTGTGCAGATGTTGGTAGTTATGAACCCAACCATGACATCTTGATATGTAAGACCATGAGTTGAGGGAAGACTAGTTAGTTACATAAGAGTTAGTTGAATGTAACCTGGTAGTGGGAAGCTCAACGATATTTGGTTGTAGAAAGAGATCCAGGAAACTCAATGGCAGGTAAAAAAGAGAAGAGATAGAAAAGAGAGAGGACGAGTGGAGACCGAGTAGAGTGAGAGTCGATGAGTCGATGGGTTTTTGAGCAGAGTTGATGATGAGCAGAGTGTGAATGTTTAGAGATCAAGTAGTCTAGAGATCAAACAGTGGATCTGGATCGGGCAATCCAAATAAGGATAGTCGATTCGATATGTTGGTGAGATTAGTGACGAGCGGAGTTGATGAGTGAGCGCACATCTGGTGCATAGAGTTTTGTAAGAAGCTATTGTCATTGGAATAAGAATCCTTGGAGTACTTCTTATCAATTTTGTGTACTATTTTTGTTGCATATAATCATGTGTTGAGTACTTGTAGCAATTTGATGATAATCGACGTGAATTGTGAATGTGAGCAAGAGTTTGTTTACTGAGAAGAGAGAGAGTGTAGATCTGAAGTCTGTGAATAGTATCTCGTAAGAAGGACGATAAGTGACTAGATCTTACTTGAGTTAATTGAAATGATACGCCATAGTTGCAATGTTGAATGCTTAGAATTAGTTTATTTCTGCTTGCCATATTCCACTCATTGTGGAAATATTAATGAAAAGATATTTGTAATGAGCAGTAGTGTTTTTGATTGAGTAAAAGTGTTAAGTTGCTTAATTGGCAGGTTCAGGTTCTAAGCACGTGTTTGTGATCAGCGAGAGAATTCACCCTCAATAGTGAGTTATAAACCGAGGGATTTTAGCAAACAACAGAGGAGGAGGGCTGGGTTGTTCAAAGGAGGGAATGATGGGGGGCACGAGGAACTGCAAGGTGGTGTCAAGAATGGAGGGAGAGGTGGGGGGTGAAAGGTTGAGAATGTTCATAATGGAGAGAGTTCCGAGAGATAATTGAGAATCTTGGAGGTTTGAGAAACAAATTATATTTGATTATAAGCAAATTGTTGGCACGCGAAACTTTTCTTGGACTATTATTTGACTTGTCTATGGAGATTGACACTCTTATGGTGGGCAATTAGCTTTCCCTTAGGGGGGAGCTAGCTCCCCCCTTAGGGATTCACTAACTGTGGGTATGGTTGGTGGGTTCTCTCTCTCTCTCTCTCTCTCTCTCTCTCTCTCTCTCTCTCTCTCTCTCTCTCTCTCTCTCTCTCTCTCTCTCTCTCTCTCTCTCTCTCTCTCTCTCTCTCTCTCTCTCTCTCTCTCTCTCTCTCTCTCATGGACTCTTCTTTATCATAAGTCACTACCCCTAGTCAGGTCATGAACAAACATATGTAATTTGATGGTCCTAGCCTTTGTTGCCAACCCAACCATGGATGATACTTTTGAATAAGTAATTTCCCACCAATTTTGGCTGAAAGGGAGCTTCCACGATACTTCCTACGGGACCAGTATATATAACCTGTTCTCAAATGAGTTTTCTCTACTATACGGTGGGGAGAAGGTTGGGAGATATGCTCATGATAGAAATCGCACCGTACCTAGCTTGAAATCATCTGCTTCTACTTTATGGTATGTGGTTCTGCTCATTTCACATCATTGCTTTCATCTCTTTGCTACATACAAATGGTATCCAGCTTTCTGAGTGATAAACGTGACGGTATGGATCCGCTGTTCAGCGATGGATCAGCGAGGGTTCATACATATTTTTGTATGGCATTTTTTCATAAATACTATCCGCTGTCCCCCAACAATGAAGCATGCTCAACATTGTAGTTTGACGATATATGAGTTATTGTCCAGCGATGGACCTGCAATGGATTTTCTTGAGTTATGTACTCAAAAAATGGATATATATGGTATGTTGTCCAACGATGGACCAACGATGAACCAATGCTTCTTTCCACATACTTTTTAAGCATGATAATGATAGGTATGCATCACATATTGGGTTGAGACAAAAGCTTCTTAATGACCAGCGATGAAGCACTTCATACATTATGAATGGTTGTGTGTAGTCAAACTCTTTATCGTAGATATGAAAGGATGAAAGGATGAAAGGTCCTCCGACCCCCCACTTAACTTCCGTCCGGATTCTCCCCGGTTCGGGACCACCAGAACTATCCTCCCTGACCGTATTGACCATGAGGCCTTGCTGGGGGAGGCCATGGGCAACCAAGCGAAAATTATTTCTTCGCGCACAGCGCAAGAAATTGTCGTAAGCTCTCAGATATGAGCTCTCGGCTCAGATACCACTGTTGGAAAATCTATGTTTAATGTCTGGAGCATCAAACACTTGTAAAAAGCTGGTAGAATTTCATGCATGGCAAGTGACAAATGTCACATAGACTCTAGATGTCACTTTAGTTGTCATTTTGGAATGGATGGATGTGGTTCTATCTCAAACTCCATAAATATGTGTAGCTCTCCTCACAATCAATGATGAAGAACCAAAGTTTTGTAGCTATCTCATGCCATTTTGGATCTAAACTATTTTGCTTGTTATCTCTCTATCTTTCTCTCTCTCTTTTTTTATTCATTGTATGTAAGCATGATGTTTGTGAAGTTTGTGGAACTTCCTATGGGACTTCCTATGATAAATTCTTATTCTCATGCCTTCTAGAAATGTGTTGTAGTTAACCTTTTTAATAACTATAGTATACAATAGGCATTACTATCCTTCAAAGGACAATATGAATGTTTGGTTGTTCCATAAGTAACGAAAGGTTACATACATAGTCTAGAGATGAAGCCATTGTAGCATCATGCTATTATACAAAATATACAACTCAGATACTGGCACGATCTGATTATGATTAGTATGTCTCATGCTTTAACCTGTTTGCTATCATACGTTTGAATGGTTGCGATTTCAAAGGAAATACTATTGTGTCTAAGCACTAACAGATAAACTTGCGCTCTTTGTAGCACCAAATATTACTACTATCTTCATTTTCGATTAAGTTTGGTTTTGAACCATAAAGCTATAAGCGTTTGCGCAGGTATGCACATTAAGCCATTCGCTTCAGACTTATATAAGCAATGATTAGTAAGGCTTTTCTTAACATGCTTAGTATCATTTTCACAATATCTGACAATAACGTTATAAATGGTTTGAGTCTAAAGAAGACAAGAGAACTCGAGGGACTAACATGGCATCCTCACAAGAAGTTGCTTCTACGATCATCCAGGTATGAGTTTTCCAAACAGTTTTCAGATTTTGCAGGCCCCACCTACGCTCAAAAGGGAAGGTGTCTCTTTACAAATATATTCCATTCTCGCTGACTAATAATGATCCTAAATACAAAAATCAGTTGGTTCGTACTGAGTTCGACTATATCACCTCATAAATGATGTAACTACTCTGTATATAATGACACCTACGCTATTCTAAAACAAGGTCTCTCTTCAATTTATCTTGGACAGCATGGATTTGCATAGATAAACGGTTCTTGCAAAAGAATTAGAATGGCACAGATCTGCCCTAATACCTTGTAAAAACCACATAAACCTCACTAATAAGATGTAGTCTATCCAATTCAAGGTCTTAAAAAACCATGGGTTGGATATGGAGCTACGATAAACGTAAGTTCATTCGTAACTACACTATTCAACCATGGCTTCTACAAATTTATTACCCATTTAGTACTTATATCAAATTATGGTGAGATACGACTGGAAAGCATGGATATGCTCCGGAGTATGGACAGTAGTGCGTGACATTTCTTAAGTCACCAGGGTTAGCATAGCATGGATTTGCTCTGACACCTACACACGTGTTCACACCATTTCTTTTAGCGATAAAGCAATATATACGGTGAAAACTATTCATACTTATGCTTTAAACGAAATGAACTGATATGGACCAATGCCCAAAAACTGATCAGCATGGCACTCACCTTGATACGGTAATGGCAGGGCTTGGCCTATTGCTAAAAAACCGTCTTTGTGTTTGGGTAGTCTGGACTATGATTTAAGATGCTATTTATGTTGCTAAGTAGTATAACTTCTTTTGGACATAGATAACAACTAACGCTCAGCTATGACACATGTATTCCCCACTGTACTAGCTCATGTGGTTTTGTGTTGTGGGATGGTGGCAGGTATTAGCTGGACGTTTTGAGAGTGGTTATGCTATATGGTGCTTTACTGTGCTGTATTTTACTTTTTAGCTTTACTGTACCTTGTTGGTTTATGAATAAAGGCTTCAAAGGGTTTGGTCTTGCTTTGTCAAGAGGAACTATGTGAAATTGTGTATCTCTCTCTCTGCATCCTTGTGGTGTAACTTTGGCTATTCCTTGGTTGGGATAGTACTAAATCCCTACATTTTATCCAGTTCATAAGCTAACAAAGGTTTGTTTTCATGTTTTAGTCCACAGGGTGGTTTCAAGATGCTGCTCTTTTGGGTTATGGGGAGCTCCTACCTCCACCTAACCATTTTATTCAGACGCTTATTTGTTGTATGAAAAAAGGCCGTAATGATGCATTCTTTTATCATTGACACTGATAGGGCTACTTATACTCGATACGGTGATATAACAACTTGGCCTATCACTAAAACATTGTGTGTTTGGAAAGACTGGACTATGTTTTAAAATGTTATTCAAAGCTGTTAAGTAGTATAACTTCTTTTGGACATGAAAAACAATTATTGTTCAGCTATGACACCTGTCTTCCTCACTGAACTAACTTGAGCAGTTTTGTTTTGTGGGATGGTGGCAGGTATCAGCTGGACATCTTGAAAGTGATTATGCTTTATGGTGCTTTCTAGTACTGTATTTTACTTTTCAGCTGTACTTTACCTTGTTGGATTATGAATAAAGGCTTTAAAGAGCTTCAGTCTTGCTTTGTCAAGAGGAACTAAGTGCTGTCTCTCTCTCTCTCTCTCTCTCTCTCTCTCTCTCTCTCTCTCTCTCTCTCTCTCTCTCTCTCTCTCTCTCTCTCTCTCTCTCTCTCGTTCTCTCTCATGGATGATACCTAATTACATTTTACGACATTTATCAGTATATGCTATGCTGGGTTGCATCTAATTCTCTTGAGGAACAATGGTCTCACACTTAATATTGGTGATATATAATACCCCTTCAAACAACACTTTTGTTGTGGATGGTCAAGATCTATCTTAAAATATTCTACAGGTGAAAATAATTACTTATTTCACAAGTTATGTGTTGGGTAGGTTTGCTTAACCTCATCTCTTACGGGAAGAGAAAAGGTGAAATCTATATAAGAGTGACTTATATCTACACTCCCACGACTCTTCTTCGTCCTCTCTCCATTCTTCGGAGGAGGCTTGATCAGTGGCGCCCATATGCTTGCATGAATTAAACTACCTAATACCTCACGATAAGAGATCCTTTGCTATGGTCCTTATGCTTATTGCTACTTTGTAGTTCACCATGTCTACAACAAGTTAAGAAGGCTTTTTTTACTACAATTTGTGGAAGGATACTAGTTCTAGAGTGCAATCCACATATATATACAATCTGCTATTTTTTAGCTACACTTTGTGTTCCTAATCTAGTATTTCCATATTGATTAATGCTTTTGAAGCGCGACCCTCAGAAAGAACTGATAGGATGTTTTTTTAGCAATACTTGGAATTGCTTTATTGGCATAAATTTTTTTAGTTTGGTTGACGATTCTACAACGCTGGGACAGGTTGATAGCGCGCTCCAAATGTGACAAAATTGCACAATATGTGCACATATTTTTGGTTGAGGTGGTTTGCATCCATTTAGCACACATAATGAAGCATAGACAACGATGGAATGCCTCTTTAGTAACACATTGGAATGATTGTTTCCAACACATACTTGTGAGTTCTGCATTAGTCTTATGGTATACGAGCAGATGAACCAACTTTAAACGATTTCCATTTTTTGCTATGATTGATTGGTAGACCATTGTTGATGGACAACGACCAATTATCTATTTTTTCAACCACATTTATGATTGTTTTCGATGACGATTCATATATTGAATGCTTTTTTACATAACAAATGAAATGTATGTCGTTTACAGCCTTTGCTATGACTCATCATTGATACTTGAATCTTCAACTCTATTCCATCCATTTTCGAAACACTTCAAAATCTGCCGATCCAGGTATGTATACAAATGACAAACACTTCTTTGATTGAAGAAAAAATAGATGTATGCAATGATATACTTCTAAAACTATCATAAGATAAGAGTAAAATAGGATTAGAAGGAACTTGCTTTCTTATGGTAACACTATCATGGGGCTTGCTGAAACTCATTTCAATACATAGACCCGGATTTGTCAAAAACTGTTTTCCGAAGGAGACGTCATTGAACAATCATGAATTCCTCACAGGATTCATTTACAATGACTATTCAGGTTCGTGCTTTAAACGTGCTTTGGTTATTGCAAACAATGATGTGGTTACAAGCTATATGAATGGAATTGATAATGTAATGGAATTGATATGATGCTACAAAGTAAGGTATTAGGTCTACTTTGCTTACATTCAGAAAAAGTAAAATTGAACCAATTCTGACATTTGCTCATTCTTCGTAGAATAATGCATATAGGATTGTTTTTTGCCTGCATTCCATTGAAGCCTAATAATATGTCAGGTAAGTTGATAACCAAATTGCTCTTAAAGGCACGTGGATTTGTGCGGGAGCAATCGCATTATTAGGGATTGGAACAACATGGAGTTGTCCTAATACTAATGTGAATGCTAGGGTTAACAAACTATATGTCCATTTGATGTAGATTCCATCCAAACAATGTTACCAAGGCAATAACCATATGAAGTGTATTCCATTTGGCTATGAGAGTGAATGTCTCCTCATAGTCAATGCCTTAGCAGCTTCAGCAATCATGTGATTCTTTCTCTCAGCTTCCCCAATTGAGGTGTATCAACCTGTGCAAACTGTTGTTAGATTCCATGCTCTTTGCAAAAATTAATAAAAACTACGGATCAATACTCACCACCACGATTAGATCTGAGCACCTTGATCTTGGTACTCGATTGGTTCTCCACCAATGCTTTGAAGTTCTTGAAGCATCCAAATGTACAGGACTTCTCTCTAATTATGTAGATCCAAGTATTCCTTGAGTAGTCATCAATGAAAGTCAAAAAGCAAAAGGCGTCACCAATCGACATTACCTTCATTGGTCCGCATAGATATGAGTACACTAGTTCATGCACCTGTTTTGCCTTTGTTACCCATTCCTTATTGAAATTCTCCATATGTAAATTGCCTAGTACACACCCTTCAACCTCAAAATGTTTGAAGAAGATAGTTTTTCGAGTCACCTCAACACTTTCAAAAATCTCATGGAGTAGATGACTGCAATAGGCTCAGTCATAGAAGATTCCGATGCACTCATGACTCTATTATCGAGTCTACCTGAAGCCTATGAAAATTGGGTAATGGCAATTTCTACCCAGGAGCACCTTACTCTATCAAGAGTAATCTCGTTGCTCCTACAAGAAGAAATCAGAAGATCAACATCCTCCTCAGGCTCAGGATTGGATCCTCAAGCTCTGTATTCAAAAAATCAGAAGTTTAGATCCAAGAGATCTACAATGTCAGGCTCTATTGACAAAAAGAGCAACATGCAGTTTGGACCAAATTTTGGTTCAAGATCGAATTCAAGCTCTTCATCATTCCAACCTGTGCAGAAACTATTCTACAGATACTGTAAGAGGATTGGTCACGAAATCAAGGACTGCCGAACTTTGAAGTACAACAATGAAAAGAAGAAGTAGTTCCAACAACAAGCACATGGTGCTATAGCCAGTCACTCAAATCAGCAACAACAAGAAGAAGAAGACAAAGCAGCTTTCATGACCAAAGTCGGAGAACAACAGGATATTGATTCCTGGTATCTAGACTCCGGAGCAACTCAACACATGACTCACCATCGCGACTGGTTCAAAGACTACAAGTCGTTTACCCACTCTTGAGTTGTGCAACTTGGAGACAACTCATCGTATTCAATCAAAGGTGAAGGAACAGTCAGGGTTGAATTTAAAAAGCGTGAAGTCAAGTTGCTGTCCAACATTCTCCACGTTCCAAATCTAACCAAGAATCTACTTTCAGTTAGTAGAATCACCGATTTAGGTTGGAGGGTCGAATTCGATATAGAAGGCTACACAATCCTTGACAAATCCCGAAAGGTCTAGCCTACGGAAGAAGAAGCGGATATCTTTACAAATTCAGCCACTGCTATTCTTCTAACAGTCAAGCTCTTCACATTGCCACTTCTGAATCAACTGATTATCTGTGGCATTTCAGACTTGGCCATCTACTACAACAGTATTCAGCAAATGTCAGTTCAGAATGTAGTACAAGACCTGCCTTCAGTCAGCAAGCCAACTTCTACAAATTACATGACAACAAATTACTTCACAAAGCTCTATCAAAGGAGCAACATCTCAGATTTAACGATATGTTAAATCTGAAGATCAAAGTTTTTCAGGATCCACATTAAGGGAGACTGTTAGATTTATTATGCTCAACCTTAAAACAAATCGTTCAAGTAATGAGCATCCTGAAAAATCGAAGGCCAACAACATATTTTTTGGCCTTCTCCCCTTTAAGATTTTCTATGTCAGAAAAATCATTTTTAGGCACCTTCATCTTTTTCGCCTTTTTCGCTCCTTAGCGAAAAATGCGACACACGGGCCAAGTGGCCAGAATACCTTAGAAATCATTTTTAGGCACTTTCGTCTTTTTCGCATTTATGCTGACCAACTTCACCAATGGATGAGTAACCCTAAAAACAGCTGGGACAAACAAATATCCCAAAGGCGGTTGACGGTTACCAACTTTTTGTACATATGCAAAGACTGGCATAAATAGCCTCAAAGGCTTGTAAGATATTTCCTCTCTTGTAAATTTCTATATTAGCTGAAACAAACTACGTAAATTTAATTTTTGAAAATTCAGTTTCAATAAGAGTTATTTGTAGCCAACATTATCACGCTCAGCAAGCTGAAGTTATTACTTCAAGCCATTGTACTCACTGTTGATATTTCATTGTGCAATTTTTGTCTCACTACTGCATCGTTCATTTGTGCAAACTGTATGAATTCTTCAACTTGAATATTTCTGCTACTAACTGTTGCGTTTCCGTTCCTACGCGCCTACGCTTTGAGCAACCGAGCCTCCGTTGCACGATTTTCGACAGACTTGTCACCATCTTGAGCTTGCAAAGTAGCCTCAAGGTTTTGAAGTTCAAATGCCTTAGGTGTCTATGCCACAAGTGGCCTTGAGATATTGACGTTGATGCCAATGCATTGCCCTTTGAGACAACAACATTTAACTTGTGCAAACCACAAATCTTACCACGAAACCCATCAACAATCATCATGAAACCTTGTTTCATATCCTTGATCTAACATTTTTAGTTGTTGAATTATACTTTTAACTTATGAAAGATTTTTTTGTAGCCCATGAACATACAAAACATTTTAAATTACCTTCACTTGTCCATCATGAAATTGAATTCAATGCCATGGATTTGGCACTCATTACCATTTGCTTTTGAAACTCTATCTCCATCATTGGTTAGCTCCAACTTCTTAAACCAAGATTTGTTGCTTGTCATATGTCTAGTTTCTTCTGAATCCACATACCAATGCCAATGCAGTTGCAAATGACATGCTTTGATCTCCATTGTCACTATCAAGGTCTTCTTCAACAAGATTACTCAACTACTTCATCTTGCCCTTCTTGATATCGGCCTTCTTTTTGCAACAATCTCTAGGTTTTTGCCAATAGAAAGACTTACCCTTCTTTTTCTTGCATGATGAGCATTCTTCATCATCATCAGTCACATTTGATTTATTTGGGAGTTTCTTAAACTTGTTCTTCCCCTTGGCTAGCATTGCTTGATCATCTGATGAGGGTTGTCAAGATTTCACCACCTCTCACTTCTATTCTTCCTATAATAGGATACCATGAAGATCTTCGAATGTCGGTAGCCTCTCTCTTGATGCAATGCTACTTGCAAACAGTTGGAAATTTTTGGACCATTTATTGCCATGTGAACTAGTTCCAAATCCCTTATAGGTTCACCAATTATGGTCAACTAGTTTTGCAACTCCTTGATTTGCGTGAAAAATGATTTGATGTCTTAATTTTCTTCCATGAAAATGCCTATTAGTCCTCAAAATCTCATTCGTGAAGGATTTGCCATTTGGAACTGTGTTTTGAGTGACTTCCATTCGTTTCTCACAGTCACTTTCTGCTTGGTTGGGTAGTTTGGCTCCACAATACTCCTTTTTGGCACATGCAACAAGATCTTAAGGATCTACACTTAACAATCTTTATACACATAATTGCGTATAGTTCCCATCAATTTTATTTTGGTATTAGAGCAATGGTGTTTCCATAGAAATTTACTTGTGGTTTGGGTCTTTTTAAGTTAGATAGAGCCCTCGTGACATACAAGTGGACCAAAATTCAAGATTATAGCCAAATTAGTGGTGTGTTGTATTCACAAGATATTCTTAATGAAAAATTGATTTTCCAGACTGGTGCATAATTTATTCTTTACCTAAAAAATACTTATTGGCCATAAGGATCATATGATACCTACGATCACAAATTTCAAAGATTCTTTGGGGATGCCTTTCCAATGGCCTTTAGGATGAGTGGCACACATGGAATTTTTGTAATCCTTGAACATATGGGCCATTGCATGACACTTTGCTAGAAGGAGGCTTGCAAAATATAATTAAAAAGTGTGCAAATGCCGCGCATGGAGATTATAAGTTGTTTGAACTACATAGATCACTATAATTTCCAAAGGAAACAAATATCTTGAACATAGGTGACAATTATCTTATCTAAGTCAAGAGAAATGATTACTAATGTAGGTTGGAGTAGTTGTGGGCTCGTAGGTTATGGCTTTGGCTCTCCCTTGCATTGATATCGTCTTGCTTCCCTAGCTCGTGAAGTGCATTTGTCGTTAGCGCGATATTGAATCCCATCCACTTCGTTCAAAAGATGCATTAACTAGAAAATATTTTAACTAATCTATAACATGTATCTCTAATAAATAAGCCCGAGCTCTTCCCCCCACATGCCTGCCAATAGTGAAAGATTATCTAGTAGCAGATGTTAATTTGGAAGTGACTGAAAAATTTTATTAAAAGCACTTTGACCTTTCAAATATATTAATGATATGTCTTCTAGTAAGTGGTGAGTTGGTTAGAACTTCATTTCATTTGTTTGAGATGAGGAGTGCTAATCTTGATTCCAATTCAATAACTGTTGGTGAAAAAAAATTACAATAGAATTTTTTTTTTAATGCATATTGTTAGGAGTGGCATTTCAATTAGCTGGGTCAAGAAAGATTTGTTAATTTGAGGTGGTAATCATAGCCTCACTCCATCAATCATTCTAATAGGTAAGATTCCAACGGGGTGCATCAAAAGTAGCACCAATGCTCATGAGTCTCGACTCTTTGCCAAAGTGAAAATCGAATGTTCAAGGTTGTATGCCATGCAATTTTGACATGATGTATTTGGTAAAGTTAAATGTATGTCACGTGCTTTGGTTATGAAATTTTACTTACACAAGTTTTCTTTTAAAACTTCACAATAATCATTGAAAGATGAGAACATATACATATTTTTAATAGTTCAATCCAAAGGAAGTGTGGCTTGACCTTATTCTACAACATTTCAATTTATTAGGCTCTTATTGCAAGTCTCAATGGAGTAGCCTATCTTGCATCGTCACAAGGAGTCAAGGTGTTACAATGATCCAAGAGTGGGGAGTGGTGGAAGCACCAATCTCCCGCTTTTCACTAGAATATGCACAAGTAGTACATGCCAGGTGGGCATCCAACGATGGACCTTTAGTGAGAGAGAGTGCAAGTCATTGGTTTTTTGGACTTGGTCTGAGTTTCCATCACGTGATGCGATGAGGTGGCAAAGGCCCTTTGCGATGTAACACCCGGGATCTTCAAGCCATTCTCTAAACATGAGAACCTTGAAGTCATGTTGAGTTATGACAGAGAAAAATGGGCAATAAGAGACCATGGAAACCCACCCTAAGGTCCAAACAATGTTTCTTGGACATGCCTTAATTAAACAAAGGACAATCACATAAAGCCCCAATTTTTAAGGCACACCACACCTCACATACGTATGTGTGCATGCGCCCCCTCTCGCTTCTTCTTCTTTCTTTTTCCTTCTTCTTCTTCTTCTTCTACTTTTTTTCTTCTTCTTTTTTTATTTTAGAGCGTAAAGATCTCTTCCAAGCTCCGGCTATGGCCGTCCAGTAGGCCCGCCCCTTATCCTCAGGCAGGCGGGCCTTTACATGTATCATCTCTCTCTCTCTCTTCCTTTTTCACATTCTCTATGAGCATTGAGGATCATCTTTCCCGTTTAGTTGCTCCGACAGCACCAAAGCCCAAAGCCCAGGAGGAGGATCTGATTTTACTTCCTTTTGAGCTGCTAGATTTTTGCTATTGCTGTCAAATTACCTGACGCTGCGTGCGTGCGCGCGTGCGAGTAGGAGAATGGGGGGAATGACTTGGGTATGGTGCAGTAGTAGATAGTTAAAGGGAAGGGAAGGGAAGGGAAGGAAAGGTAAGGATAGGGCTGAAGGTAACAAGTTCCGACCGAGGATATGTACAAAGAAAGGAGCTTGCCCCAAAGGGTGACAGAAGGAAGAGGTCGAAGCAGTAAAGCCGATGCTGCTTTTTACGCGGAAGGTGCAGATGCTAGCAATAAGCGGGTGGATGATTTGCGAGAGAAAGCTTCTCTATCAGCAGCAGCATCCAAGGGGTCCAATGCCAATGCCAAGGACAAGGACAAAGATCGTTCAGTCCCTTCAACATCAACGGGCGGCCATCGTACAACAAATGTAGATACGCGAACTGCATATGAAAAGAGCAAGTACCCCGACGATGGTAGGTATCGTGGTGGCGGCAATGCATCATTATGTTTGCAGCTCTAAGAGTCATTCTTTACACATCGTGTGCTTCACTTGTATATATATCTAAATGCAGCTCCTCGTCCATCTCACAATACAAGCCCTAAAAGCTCTGGACAGAATATTTCTTGGATGGATGTTGAAATTTTTTGAGGTATCATTCGCAGAATAGCCTTCGTACATAGGTGTTGCAACCAGACAACGTTATGTAGTTAGTTTTATAATGTGGTTCGGTAGCTAATTGATTATTCTATGATTCAATACTGTGTGTTTACTCAAGTCTTCCATGAATCAACGGTCCAGAGTGGGTTTGGGGACCTATTACCTAAGGCATAATTATAGGACCTCATTTTTTTAGACAAATTTGTTTGGCTTTGATTTTCAGCCCTCAAAGTACAGAATTCTCATAAATGGAACCTTGAAATCACTTAACCCTCATGAATGGATTTTTGAAAATACATACGCCTCATGGATGGAATTAAATAAATACAAAGCCCTTACAGATGTAATCATTGACAGAATCTTGAAAATCATGTCAGTAATTTTGTTTAGACTTTTGTGACACACATTATGTACGATAATAAGTGTTTGTCGGCCCATGCTAAGGACATAATCACTCGTCCTCTAGTCTTGCCGCCACCACGGCTCGACAAGAGGACTTGCCATTATATCCTAACAATGGGCCTCCAAACATCATTGTCTAGTCCATAATGAAACTCCATATCACCCTCTAGCACATTTTTTGAAGTGAGCTTAGTTCATTTTTTCCTCTTTTTGAATATAAAAAACTCACAGGTCTTATTATACTTTACCAGGTTACAAAGAATCCAACGTCAGGTTTCATGGTTTGATTGTGTGAATTTCAGGTGCTGAGTTTGATGGGACCCATTTCGGCTGACAGACTTGGGTTTTATTTCAGGCGAAGATTCAGATACTGATACAGAAGAATCAGATGTAAGTGGTTCAGATGGAGATGATCCCTCATGGATTACCTGGTTTTGTGGACTAAGAGGAAACGAGTTCTTTTGTGAGGTCGACGAGGAATACATACAAGATGATTTTAATCTTAGTGGCCTTAGTACTCAAGTACCATATTATGATCATGCACTTGACCTGATTTTGGACGTAGAAGTACCAAACGGTGAGTATTTTCTGTTTGATCCAATGAATCTCTTTGAATGGTACTTCATTACTACTTCTAATTGACACAATGTTCATGGTGTTCTAACAAAAGTTGTGAACACAACTTTTCTAATATGCCTTTAAATACGATATCTTTCCCCTTAATTCGAATATTAGAAAAGTCAATTTATTTGTTTTTTTTTATCGCACAAGTAGAGCATGGGCTATCATACACTTCAGAAATTAAATCGACAACATAGTTTAAGTTGCTGATTTTTCTAGATACTGTAGTTGGAAACATCTTCCAACTTACTAGCTTCGCCCAAAATGGACTCGTACAAATGTAGCTTGAAATCACAAATGTAGACCAAAATCAGGTGGTGTTGCTTGTCTCCAAAAACTTTTAAGAAAGATATTCGATAGG